>OX457032.1:39475312-39667812 GCA_949752745.1 Protula sp. h YS-2021
TATAACTGCGGCAGTAGGGAGACAAATGGTCGTATTTTGTAAACAAGACGCGAAATCCGATGTCAGAGAGCGTCAAGATCTTCGGCATCTCAAACGTGAATCCCACTTCTACAAACTCGAAACTCGAACGACTTGATTCTGAAAATAATAATAATAATAATAATAATAATAATAATAATAAATAGTAATAGTAGTAATATTAATAAGAACAACACAAACAACAAAAACAATAATAATAATAAATAATAATGATAATAATAATAACGATAATAATAATAATAATAATAATAATAATGTTTTAGTCTTTTATATTTTCATTGTTAAATGTATATATATTTGTTTTTGCAATAACCAAAGACATATTTATCTTTACGTAAAAGTAGTAAACTGCTTTGGTGTTTTATCAAAGGGTGATGTGGATTGATTTTTCACATTACGTCTCACATTAATATGAATTGCAATTCCTACGTATTTCAAATGGTTTGTTGCTTCACTTGTGCGTGTGGATTATCCCCGGAGAAGGGAGAGACTGGAAGGAGGGGGGGGGGGGGGCACTCCGTATCAATTGTGTTATAAAAAAAAGAAAAAAAAAAGAAAAGAAATAAGAAATGAAAAAAGCGAAGAATTTTGAGGTCAGACGCGGTCCGCGAAGAGTGTCAATTTCGTTAAAAAAGGTAGATAATTTTCATTCAGTACCACCCCCCCCCAACCGTGTTTGGTTAAATAGGGGGCATTATTTCAAAATTATCACTCCAAATTTAGGGACTGGTTTGAAAAAGTCATCGATACACATGGTAACCAGTTGGTACATGAGTGCCTCCCACCCCCCTTCCCCCTCCCTTACCTCGCGAGGGATTAATTTACCACACTTTTAAGGGGGGGGAGAATCAAATATCTGTGGTTTTAGCTGCGATTCCCGCCCCCCCCCCCCCCCCTGGACAAAGTAATGACATCATTGGATCACTTAACCCACACTTTTTTCTTGGGGAGGGGGGAGGTGGGGGGGAGTGGGAAGGGGGAATCAAATACCTGGGGTTTTTGCTGAGATTCCCCCACAGACACAAAGTGATGACGTCATTGGATCACTTAACCCACACTTTTTTCTTGGGGAGGGGGGAGGTGGGGGGGAGTGGGAAGGGGGAATCAAATACCTGGGGTTTTTGCTGAGATTCCCCCACAGACACAAAGTGATGACGTCATTGGATCACTTAACCCACACTTTTTTCTGGGGGAGGGGGGGGGGGGTGGGGGGGAGTGGGAAGGGGGAATCAAATACCTGGGGTTTTTGCTGAGATTCCCCCACAGACACAAAGTGATGACGTCATTGGAGATGACTTGTTGTAAATTCAATGTTTCGCTGTCCATCAGATCAGTGGCCTTGAGAGAAAGGTCATGGCAGCCAAGGTCAAGCTTTTCTTTCAATAACTGCCGGAGTTCACTTATTGTCTGAAAAAAATACCACTTTGTATAAATAAATTATTTTCATTAGTTTTACACATAAAACCGGTTAATCCAAATGGCTGCGTTAATTTTCAATTTGAAACGTGGCATTTTTAAAAACACTGGTTTAAGGTTTGGTTAAATTAAAAATAAACGATTGAAAAAAGAGATCTCAACAGACTGATCACACTCGTATGGTGAGCGAAGAAATACCTCCCCCCAATCCCCCTCCCTCCCACACTCCTTTCTGGCACACATCTGGAGGGGATGGAGGCTTTTCCCTGCTGTAGCCAAAATGCCTATTTTTTTCGAGGGGAGGAGGGGTGGGGGGGGGGGGGCGGGGGCGGGGAGGATTTTTCCAGTATTCGGAGATATTTCCAACAGGCATAGATCGAAAATACGATAAAACCACACTTGTGGTTGGACTGATCCGAAAAATCCTTCCGCAGCCTCACGTAGGGCAGCACGAGCCAGAACACCATGGCAGGGGGGAGTGATCTGACCCCCCCCCCCACCCCCACCCCCACCCCCACCTCCGCCCCCGCCGTGTAGCACTGGTAGTTCGAGCCTGAACCACACGAGCGGGAGGACTTGCCCAAAACACCCCCACGCCCCCCCACCCCCACCCGTGTAGCACTGGTAGCACGAACCTGGAAGGCGATAGCGAACAGTGTGTAAGGTTAAGGTAGGGGTTTTCGTATTAGTCAAGCCATGACTTTTTAAAATAACCTCTAAACACGGAGTTCTGATTTTGAAATAATACCCCCTGTTTTAACCAAACGCGGAGTCAAGTTCCACAAGAACCCCCTTTTTGCGGGTAACGCCGAGTACTGAATGAAAATGACCCCCTTTTTAAACGAAATTGGCATTCCGCGCGGACCGCGTCTGACCTCAAAAGTATCCCCCTTTTTCCTCGTTTTTTTTTTTTTTTTGATTAATATTTTTTTTTTTTGGCCACGCATGATAACACATACGATACCAAATGAAACCCTCCCCCCTTTCTTCCCCCCACCCCCCCGACAGAAATACTCCCGCTTCCTTTGTACACGCACAGGCAATCACGACATAAAACAACACAACGAGAGAAGGTCAAGGATGTCAAAAAATGATGCCCTACCTCCACGTAGCGCTGCACAGTTTCCTCTGTGATTTCCTCTGGAGGTGTGTCGTCAATTAGAAACTCCAGTTCCTCTATCAGCTAAAATCGTAATATTTGAATTTGAAATGATTTTGAAGTTGTTTGACCCAGTTAACTCCATTATCGCTTACAAATACAGCAACAAGAGTGTCCCGGGACATTGCGCCCAGCCGTGGTATTACAAACAAATTAAAGATAAAGACATAAGCAATAGTATCGGTTGGCTTTTGGGCAATACGTCAAACACTCGTCAGCGTAATACGACCTAAGCAATACGACCTACCCCTAAGTACATACGACACTTACGCCCAGCATGAGCTAGCCCTAAGCACATACAACACTTACACTCAGCACGAGTTACCCCTAAGCAAACCCGATACTTAAGTTCAGCATGAGTTACCCCTAAGCACATACAACACTTATGCTCCGCATGAGCTGGTCCTAAGCAAAACCCGATACTTACGCTCAGCATGAGTTACCCCTAAGCACATACGACACTTACGCTCAGCATGAGTTCCCCCTAAGCACGACACTTCCGCTCAGCATGAGTTACCCCTAAGCACGACACTTACACTCAGCATGAGCTTGCTTTCTTTCAGTATCGTCTGTATGTCCCTGTCTGTCGTGTTCTCGCGCCAGAGGTTCATGTACGTGTTAATCTCGCCCGGAATGGTTGGGTCTGGGGAGCCGTCACAACGCATGTACCTGTCCCACTGTAAACAAACACAAAAATACGGCTCATGCAGATATGACACTGTCACAACGCATGTACCTGTCCCACTGTAAACAAACAAACAAACAAAAAAAAAAAAAAAACACGGGACAGAACTTAAGGTTTAACCAAAATTTCAGACAGACACGAGGCTATGCACCAGACGACAGTCTAGGTTTTAAATAAAAAATGGTTGATCGCCAATATTTCTGCCAATTCTCGGCGAATCACCAAAAAAAAAAAAGCAAAAACCACGTAGGTACTAGCTACTGCTGCCTTATATAAAAATGTCAAGACAATAAGAGCATATCCCTGCGTGCATTCTGATCTTGATAAGAAAGTGGCTTTTCGCCTATTTTTTTATTATTTTTTCGTAAACGGCAAAAATAATAATGACAGTAGCTGGGGTGGAGTGGGAGAGGACCTAGGACTGGGACAGGCGAGGGGATGAGGCATACCTCGGCTTTGACCCGTCGCTCGGGATGGGGGGGGGGGGGGGAGCGAGGGGGAAGGTGATCTGGGGTGGGGCTTTGACCCGCCGCTCGGGAGGGGAGGGGGTGATCTGGGGTGGGGCGAGGAGAGGGAGCATACCTTGGCTTTGACCCGCCGCTCGGGAGGGGGGGAGGTGATCTGGGGTGGGGCAAGGGGAGGGGGCATACCTTGGCTTTGACCCGCCGCTCGGGAGGGGGCGGTTGGGAGGAGCTTATCTGGGGTGGAAGTGAGGCGAGGGGGCATACCTTGGCTTTGACCCGCCGCTCGGGAGGGGCGGGGGAGGTGATCTGGGGTGGGGGCGAGGGATGGGGCATACCTTGACTTTGACCCACCGCTCGGGACAAAGGGAGGGGGACGGGGAGGAGGAGGTGATCTGGATGGGGGTGAGGGGAGGGGGCATACCTTGGCTTTGATTCGCCGCTCGGGGGGGGGGGGGAGGGGGAGGGGGAGATGATCTGGGTGGGGGCGAGGGGAGGGGGCATACCTTGGCTTTGACCCGCCGCTCGGGAGGGGCGGGGGAGGTGATCTGGGGTGGGGGCGAGGGATGGGGCATACCTTGACTTTGACCCACCGCTCGGGAGAAAGGGGGGGGGGCGGGGAGGAGGAGGTGATCTGGATGGGGGTGAGGGGAGGGGGCATACCTTGGCTTTGATTCGCCGCTCGGGGGGGGGGGGGGAGAGGGGGAGATGATCTGGGTGGGGGCGAGGGGAGGGGGCATACCTTGGCTTTGACCCGCCTCGCGTCCTGCTCATCCCGGAACGTCGACCGGTAGCTGGTCCACAGCTCCTCCAGCTCCTGCAGCTGTCCCTTCCGCTTCTTGCGTTCCTGCAATGACGTCATAGGCGTTAGTGACGTCACAGAGGTGACGTCTGCGATTGGTGCGCCATAACGCACGCACACGAGCATTACATACACCAGCGTTCCCACACTACCCAATAGCATCTAAAATATATACCCATAATGAGAGAAATTCTTAATATTTACCGACTAAAAAATAAAAAAAAAATTAAAAAAAATTAAAAAAAAACGTGACAAATTCAGCATTGAATATATTTATGTACTATTTTTTATCACTGTCTCTTTATAATCTTATAATAAATGTTCCATTTCCATATCATACTATTACTATGCGGGAATATAGAACTATGTTACAATATGCCGTGTTAAAACAAGAACGAACAGTGTATTTAGAAATAACAAAGGGTGAAATGTCGCATTGTAAGACCCTCAGCACTGCATTAAAATTCAATTAAACTGAAACAAGGAAAAATGTTAAATTTAAAAAATTAGAGGGAGTCACCTAAGCAAGATTAAGTGTGTGCATGTCGCTCGTATTGCTGTACGTTGCCCTTTGTTTTCAAACATAAAAGGCAACGCTCCCCCTCCACCCCCCCCCCCCCCCCCCCCCCCCACCCCCCTCGCCTCCCTTCTTTTTTTCAAGTCTAGCAAACGATTCCCTCTTTTTAAATGAGATGTAGGTATATATGACGTTAAAAAAAAGTTCCCGAATTCCTACGCTAAGAAGTGATCGGGTCACGACACAGTCATAACAGTGCGTACAGACAAATAGTGCAAGTCTACGTTCAAATATTTTCGGTTTATGCTCTTGGGTTTTACAGAGGGAAAAAATTGCAATAAAAAATAACCAATCCAGTGAACCATGAAAACGCAAAAAAAAAAAAAAAAAAAAAAAAAACAGTGCCAGCTACATTTGACGCGCATGGCGGTATGCCGGTACGCGCATAGCGGTACATGGCGGTACGCGCCGGTATGCGCATGGCGGTACATGCCGGTATGTTACACACGTACATAGGGGCTGCGCATTCTCTGTAACGAAAGGATAATACTCGGTTATTCGATGACGTCAGCTCAACAGAAGATATGCCTTTTTTATGGTTACACAATAATCATTACATTTAATCTGTTACATTTGTGTTGTAGATAAGATAACATACATACGTTTTTTTTTCCTTTTTTTTTTTCTTTTTTTTTTTCTCTTTTTTTTTTATAGAGCAGAAAAGACGGACAACTGATCAAACAATGGCCGCAAATTCTGATTACTATGACGTCATCGAAAAACCCTAGCACGGCCGCATGACGTCAGCGATTTCCATGGAGTACCTCCGCATCTCGCTTTAATTGTTCTTCACGCATCCGAATCCTAGCCCTCTTTTTTAATGGAGTACGATGAAGTAGATATAACACATTACCATTCACATTTAAAACAACCTTACCACATTACCATTCACATTTAAAACTACCTTGTCACATTACCATCCATATTTAAAACGACCTTACCACATTACTATCCAAATTTAAAACGACCTTACCACATTACCATCCATATTTAAGACGTCCTTACCACATTACCATCCACATTTAAAACGACCTTACCACATTACCATCCTCATTTAAAACGACCTCACCACACTACCATCTACATTTAACACGATCACATTACCATTCGTATTTAATACTACCTTAATGCATTACCATTAACATTAAAAACAACCTTACTACATTACCATTCATGATATATTAAATACGACCATACCAAGTCTGGCCAGGTCCTAGCACAGTTCAACAAATCTGAGCAAAACGGCTTTGTTTACAATTTATTTGAAACTGCTGTTCGGTTTGGAACTCTGTTGGCAACTTAAGTGTCCAATACACACCCAGTCACACTGCAATGTGCTCACATCGTACACAGCTTACTTAAATTTATGTGTATTTCAGTGAAGTAGTCTGCATTTTCATATCTTCTCTTTTTAGAAAATGCACATCACTTTTATATTAATCGTACCACTAATTCAATTAACACATCAAAAAATGTTTTCCCATCTGTAATAAGATCATTATTTGATTATTATTATTATTATTATTATTATTATTATTATTATTATTATTGTTATTATTATTACTATTAATAATAATAATAATAATATTATTATTATTATTATTATTATCATTCCATTTTCCTCGTATAAAATATTTAAAAAAATGGAACCTCAGTCTCCAGTCGTTTTCGTTCCTCCGCTTCCACCTGTTCTCTTTCCTTTCTCTCTGCTTCCTCTTTCTCTGCAGCAATCCTAGCTTCTTCTACAGGTGGACGAAAAAAAAAAGAAAAAAAAAAAAAAAAAGAAGAAGAAAAAAAAGTTACTTGCTCTTTACTAAGTTGTCCTGAAATGTTTATATAAATGTATATGTTACAAGTGATAAACACCATTAAAATATGGTCTGAGACAGTCATAGTTTGATCATTTTGAAAGTGTCTGATAGGACCTGCGCTAATTTTAATACCTCATTCGTTTTTGGTATGTCTCAAACAGCCTAAAGGACTTGCATTGTCGCAAAATGAACCGAGCGACTTCTCTGTAAGACTGCTGTTTGCAAAACTTCTTGTATGGATTAATTTTTGGTTAAATTATAAAATGCACTTCAACGTTAAGAATTGCTATTGCTGCTTCTAATTACAAACATTATTTTCTGAACCCCGCAACATAAACCTCCTAATTTTGCAGATTCATAGAAAATTTCAGTGACTTTGAAAAGTCACTGATTTGACAGAGTCACTGTGTCTACAAATGTTTATACGCACACACAGACAAGGAGAGGATCGAGAATATATGCACAACAACTTACCCTCTTCCTGAGCTTTCTTTTCGGCTTCCTCTTTCTTTTGCTTTTCCTTCTCCGCCTTACTCATTTTCTTTCCAGATTTGGGAGGCTGCATACGAGAAATTAACCAAAAAAAAAAAAAAAAAGACGTTATCAGTCTTTTACCCAATGTGGTGAGAATAAGTTATTTCCATGATAAGTATACCCTATTGGTCGCTACCAAAGATCAGTGTTAGTTACTAGAGCAGTGTGCAAGCCCACATATCCCCACAGGCCCCCCATCAGTTAAACACGGTCATCAATAGTTGAAATTTTCCAAGTCCAGCTGGTCCCTTTTCCTTCGACGAACCTGGCCCATTTACAATACTGATCTGTGTTTGTTCCCATAGAACCTACCTACCAAGTTTCATTAAAATCCTTGCAGGAGTTTTTAAGTTATCGCGTTAACAAGCTCTTGATGACAGACCGACAGACACACGCGGTCGATCGCATATATTCCCCCCTTTTTTGTAACCACGAAGACTGTTCGAAAAAAATGGATATTGTGAATTCAAACTGCAAGTATATTGGTTCATTTAGGTGATAAAACTACTTCTTTTAAGAAGTTAAAAGTATCAGAAGGAAACACATAAAAAAGTTAATAGACCAAGTGAATCTGAAAACTAAAGATAGGACGGGAGTAACAACAAAGTAAGTCAGTAAAATTGATGCCGAGGACTCCAGGATAATGAATACAGCCCCTTTTTTCACATGTGTGAGATACCTTTTTCTTCAGTTCAGTGATATTTGTTCAACATGTAACCCAGAGTGACTGACTAGACATTCAGTCAACTCTTCATATATTACAATAGGCGTATGTACGAAAGTTTTAAAAAAAACGTTCTGATCATTTTTGTACACTCGGAACCCCCATCTGAATTTTTTTTTAACTAGTTATATTCTCGGTGTCTACTGCATCAGACAATACAGTGTACTAGTCCCAGCGAACCTTTTCTATCTTCCTATTACAGGAATGGTCACAGTTTCTGTAACAGAAATGGCCACTTGTCTCAACTTTCGAGATTACAGATCTTTCGGCGCACATTCCACGGCATCCAGGTTCGAACTAGCAACCCTTTTCTTTAAAAGCCCACTGAGAAGTAACCTGACGTTTTATATTCGAATTCCACGAAACTCCAAAGCTTGAGTAAAGAGCGGTTTCTCAACTGTGTATGCATTGCTCCCGTGGGCGATAAAGGGGATTTGTATATCCTGATCTCGAGAAAACATCTTTTTTTCAGTACAAAAGTGTTATATGACCATAACTATTGTGCGCCAAGACAGCGGATTCAGTTTCGTCTCCGAGATTTATGAAAATAAACAGGAACCATTTTTTTTTTTTGGGGGGGGGGGCAGAAGCAGAGAAGCTTGGAATTATAGAAACCAAAGGAAAACACATCAAATCCACTCTGAAATAGATATGGTGCTCTATTTTATATTAGAAACCCATTATAATAATCTCGTAAATAAATTTACCCACACTCCAATAAAGTTTTGACACATTATAGAAACGTCATGGCAGTAAAAATCAACTTTTGGTGCGTTTTTCTTATTTGTTTCTTTATGTTTTTTCCCCACTGGAATCCAATGAGTTTTCTCTGAGAATGCGCACTGGAATCAAGAACCGGCTTATTTATAACTTGGTCAGTTATGTGATGCACCCTTTCTAAAATAACGCCATTTGCCCAGGTCGCGCGCCGAAATTGGTAAAATGGCACCTATAGTAAGTTCTATTATAGGAACTATGACTGTTGCTCCGAGTCACCTCTGACTTAAACAACTCCGTATATCTCTCTGTCAGAGCTACGAAGCCTTACATTGTTCCGCTAATAGGGTCAACTTCATATCTCCTGAGGCACAATTCCTGCATACCAGTCCCTATTATTCAAACATTTACTATAAGTTCATGCACAAAATGTTCATTGTGCAAAACAGGCACAATTTATTGGAATGCATTATCTTTTATTTCTTCGTTAAAGTGCGGAAAAATCAGTTTCCTCACTCACCTGTCAAATGTTTGTTTACGTTCTGGACTTTAAATGTCATGTGAACTAAAGTCATGTGACCAAAAATTTAAATAAAGGTATTAATGATTTTCTGTAAAATATACACCCAAATAATTGTAGACGCAGAATTGGGTATAAATTTATTCTGTACACCCACAATATTTCACTTTTAGTTTCTTTCATGTTTTTTGAAATGCGGATTCAAAAGTTTTTGGTGAATAATTACAAAATTTCCTGTCACTTTTTCATGTAATAATCCACGATCCCTAGATGTAAACAAATGTCAATTATTGACGGAGATTTGTGGTAATTTCTACAATTTTTTAAAGAAAGGAAAACACAGAACTTCTGTATCAATGCCGTTGAGCTTCGAAGGCCTTTAGCGAATGCGAATAACGACTTGTGGCCCGTTGTGGGTCGTTGATTTTTGTACATAATCGCCACAGATGTGCCTCAAATCCAGTTGACTTGCATATCGTTGTATGGGGAGGGTGAATCTGGTACGTCGAACCTCAGTGGCGGGCCGCGTCTTGGAGCTAGGATTACTGTCACAGATAGACCCTAAGAATCATCTAGGACTAATACCCTGCCTTTGCCTTGTAAAACAAATCTTCCTTATTTGTTCTTGGTATTTGCAAATCGGTGAGAAAGTACAATTTGGTTCTTCATTATTTAGTTCATGTGAAAATCTCACATCCCCTGTGGTGTCATAAGCCAATTCGCACTTTTCACTTTTGCCGAAAAGTTTTTGCGTTTCGGCTGAATTCAGGTGGGATAAGGTTATAAAGAAATGATAGGGAAAAACGGCAAAAATCAACAAAATTCTATTTTGCCAGCAATATAGTCACACGCTGGTTATTAAAGGGACTGAATGATATGTAAAATAGTTTTTAAAAGATCATATGATGGCCTTATAAATTCAAAAGTGTGCACGTTGAAAGAAAATTAGAATTTTGATGTTTTACCCTTATCATTTCTTTATAATTTATCCCCAACGTTGCCAGTCGAAACAACACCTCCACCGGAAAAATCCGAAAGTGCGAATTGGCTTATTTAGAAAATTCTCTTTCCTAAATTATCGCTCAACAAGCAATAACCCCGACCCTAATTTCAAAACTGCCAGTTATTTTAACGGTATGAAAAAATTGTAAAACTGTTGAGTAATTGTAAAACTTCAACAAACCAAATGCACCCATATTCTTACCATGATTAAATGCTTTTCTTCACTTTTTCGACTTGCAACCAAGCTTTGTTTACGATAACAACACTCGTTGTTATTAAACAGCTGACCTCTGGAGAAAACTGCCGAAAACTTCTTATGTGAAAATCCGCTGGTGATCCCCGTCTGACGGCAAAGGATCGAAGTTGCCAGTGACAGGTGCAGTGTTAAAAGCCAAATTGAGTTACTGTTATTACATTTTATAAGTACATAACACCACATTATTTTGAAAATATTAAATATGAAAACCAATGAAACAGCAAATAGACTCGTTATTGACTACAAAAAAGATATTAAAAATACAGGAGATATTTTATGCTTTTAGGCACATGTTTTTGCATTATATTCCCGGTTGCAACAAACGCTAGCATTGGGGTTCTCAATTAATTTTACCATTTTTCAGGTGTATATCAGCCAAATTACTCGATTTGCATTTTCTATTCAAGTTGGACAAAAAATTTTGTCTAAATTGACATAACTATAACAGTGCATATTAAATATAATTTTATTTGATACTCAAATGATGCAAAATAAGATCAATCCGAAGTAATGTTGACAACAGTTATTTATCAGAGAAATTAGCAATCATGTGAATTTTCATCAATCAATATCGCTGCTATGACTTTTGGGGCGAATAAGAGTAGGGGAAAAGTTAGGGTTCTAAAACAGGAAGTGACGTCATAATGACGTCATGAGGTGTTTTAGAAGCCCCATGGGCAGCAAGACAAATGGGCAGCGGAACAAATGGACAGCCGGACAAATTGGCAGCCGGACAAACGGGCAGCCAGACAAATGGGGGAAAATGTGTGTTCTGGAACAGAAAGTGACGTCATAATGAAGCCACGAGGTGTTTTCGAATCCCCATGGGAGTTCTGGAACAGAGGTTTTAGAATCCCCATGGGGTTTCTGGAACAGGTAATTGATAGAGCGCGCGCCCGTGTCAATGACGTAATCATGACGTTATAATGACGCCATCATGACATCATCATCATGACGTTATAATGACATCATATTAAGACTGTCCTAAGCAGCATAACCCTAAGTCACCTGTCAATCATCATGACGTCATCAGTCACGTGACCTGTCAATCATCGGTCATGTGACCCTTACCCTAACAAGAGTTCCAGACCACTTTTTGACGTCATAATGACGTCAGACCCCTAAGAGACGTCCCTTCTACCATCTGTCTATCATGAGGAAACGAGAGTTCCACGCCACTTTTTTCTAGAACATTCTATTGGTCCAGAACCCGCATGGGTGTTCTAAACCATCTGTTCCAGAACCCCCATCGGTGTTCTGGAACACCCAGTGACGTCATAATGACTTCAGACCCCCTAGGAGACGTCCCTTCTACCATCTGTCTATCATACCTTCATAATACACATTCATAATGCACTCTATGGTTTAGGGTTAGGCTGCCCATACCCGGGCTCGAACCACCAGCCTTCCAAGCATGGGTCCGACCAGGAGTCCCCCGCTCTAACAACTGATATATTCCGGACTGAACCAGAATGTTTTGTGAAAACATGCCATATAAGGCTATAATGCACAATGCACGATAAATTTCAGAGTGAATTCGTTCAGAGCGTGGGGTAAACCGATCGATAAATTTCAGAGTGCACTCGTTCAGAGCGTGGGAACGATCAATAAATTAGCGAAGGAACGGGATTTTCCCTACGTTAAGTCTAATGTTATGTTCTATGTTATAGTAGTTGGAAAATGGTACTTCTAAAGCACAATTAACAAATGTAGTTTTTGGAAAACATATAATGTATAAAATAAGTTCTAGCATTTTACCATGCTACTTATTCAACTGTTCTAAAGTTATAGTAGTACAAAAATGGTGGCTCTAGATCAACTTTAACAAATTTAGTTTTTCATAACATATGATGTATAAAATAGGTTTTAGCATTTTACCAAGCTACTTATTTGAATGTTCTAAAGTTTTAGTAGTGGAAAAATGGTTGCTCTAGACCAACTTTATGATATATAAAATAAGTTTGGACATTTTAGCATGCTACTTATTTGAATGTTCTAAAGTTATAGTAGTAAGAAAATGGTGGTTCTAAACCAACTTTAACAATTTTTTTTTTTTTTACAAAATATGATGTATAAAATAAGTTGGTGAGAAGAGCACGCCATTCAAACATGTATTCAAATGACAAGACCCATTCGAAACATGTGTTTGAATTATTCTTGGAACATATTACGTTATGGTATTGTTCAATAAATTTTTTTAACAAGTTCAAGAAAAAAGTGGCGTGGAACTCTCGTTTAATCATGATAGACAGATGGTAGAAGGGACGTCTCCTAGGGGTCTGACGTCATTATGACATCAAAAAGTGGTCTTGAACTCTTGTTGGGGTTAGGGTCACATGACCGATGATTGACAGGTCACGTGACTGATGACGTCATGATGATTGACAGGTGACTTAGGGTTATGCTGCTTAGGACAGTCTTAATATGATGTCATTATGACGTCATGATGATGATGTCATCATTATAACGTCATGATGACGTCATTGACACGGGCGCGCGCTCTATCAATTACCTGTTCCAGAATCCCCATGGGGATTCTAAAACATCTGTTCCAGAACTCCCATGGGGATTCGAAAACACCTCGTGGCGTCATTATTACGTCACTTCCTGTTCCAGAACACACATTTTCCCCCATTTGTCTGGCTGCCCGTTTGTCCGGCTGCCCATTTGTCCGGCTGAACGTTTGTCCGGCTGCCCGTTTGTGCGGCTGTCTATTTGTCCGGCTCTCCATTTGTCCCGCTGCCCATTTGTCTCGCTGCCCATTTGTCTCGCTGCCCATTAGTCCAGCTGCCCGTTTGAATGGCTGCCCACTATCCCTATCCCTTCATTATGACGTTCATATGACGTCACTGTTTTACTAGTTCAATGGGGATTCTAAAACAATGACGTCACTGTTTTAGAAACCCCATGGGGATTCTAAAACACCTCATGACGTCATTATGACGTCACTTCCTGTTTTAGAACCCCCACTTTTCCCCTACTAATAAAAAACAGTCATTTATTCAAAGAAATTTATTTGCATATGGAAATAAAATAAAACGTTAAGTAAAATGCATCCTTCCAATACATTACACAAAAGTGACGCTCTGGTAAATGAATAATACAGTTGTTCTGTCTTTCTGGCTTATCTTATATCAAGGTAATTTGACTGATTATAAGAGATAAAGATTGGTTGAGCCATGAGTTACAATCAATACGATTGGGTGATTGTGACGATTGTCGATTGCCATCACCATAATCCAACGAGTTTTAACTGGGCCTTTTGTATCGTCTCGAAAATATCACCTTTTACATTCAAAACTTCATTTGCCTACATAAACAAGTTGTAGTATGAAATTTAGTGGGTCGAAAGTTAGTCAAAACTGATATTTAATTTGGATTGATATAGAACTGCATTTAAATTTAAACGTGACTTTTATTATAGTTGTCAGTAGGTTGTTTTGTTTGATTCATAAAACAAACAACTAACACAAAAAATGAAAATATGTAGCAACCGTTCTTTAACAGCAAACACACATGTTAAACAGCTTGTAATTTTTAAATACTGACCGCCTAAGTTTTCAGGAGGTGTCTGTATCACTCAGGCGGAAAGGTGCCCTTATCATCACTTCGGCAAAATCCGTCTCAAAATGCATCGTAGCGCAGTAGTAGAAGAGATTATATAAAGATTGTAGTCCACTGTTTAAGAGGTTGATGGAGCGGCATCTCACCTTTTACTTCGGCGGTCTGATATCATGTGACGCTTAACGGCATCTTGGAAATAATTTTTCGATCATACTTCTTATGAATGGACTTGCGAGAAACATGCAATCTTCCAAATTCCAAAGAATCGTTGTCTAAGATAACAACATTAGCAATCCTGTTTATACTAAAACAGCGTTAGTCTAAGCGGTATACAGTAGTCTGGTAGATACTTAAATAAACAAAAGTCATTTTATATCGAACATCTACTGGGACGGAATCTTTGACACAGATAGGAATCCTAGCAGCTTATAACTAAACGAAGCATCAAATTCAAAATCTGTAAAAATTGACACAATCCAGAAATAAGGAGTCCAACAGATAAATTTTAAACAATTAAAATTTCATTTGAAACTCATAGATAATAGCCTGCGAAAATTAGTTCAATTTGTCACAGATCTGAAAATACTAATAAGCGTTTCTAATGGATATTTGTTTAGTTTGATAAAAAAGCATGAAAGCAAGACTTTGTCAACATTCAAAAAAGAGATTTTTCACTGCATTTGTTAAAAATATGACCAAGGAACCGGCTTTTGAGAAATTTAAATTTTGCTTAAAATCTAGTCCAGCCGTACTACCTAGGACAGAAAGGGCAACTGGTTCGCCAATAGAAAGGACTACACCAGTACCTAGAGACTCTTAGAGGCCCATCGGCAATACAGTCTCTATTAACCAGTCATTGTAGCCACAGTATTTTTATTTCCAAACGTTTCTCTATTTTCCACGTTTTGAGCTTTTTTGTTTCCTCTCCATTGGATATTTATAACTCTATTCGAGTTACCAGTAATGCATCGTGATTGATTGATTGATTGATTGGTTTAACGACACTAGCAACCCGTTAGGGTCATATTGTGTCAGTTCTGTTGCTATAGGAAGACTCGGTTGAAATTAAAATCAATTAAAATAGACAAAACAAGTAATGTATACATCTAAAATCAACTAAATTCAACTTAAATCTTGCTGTACAAGTGTATTTCTTTCAGAAAAGAAATAATTTTGCTTGGTGCTACCTTTGTAAAAAGGTCTTTCATGGAATTCACACTGTAGTAGCGTGAACGAATGTTCTGAAAATCTATGCAATTGAGTAGAATATGTTTTGCAGTCAAACGTTCTTGACAATCAATACATTGTGGAGGAGCATCGCCTCTCAAAAGATATCCGTGGGTTATGTATGTGTGCCCGATTCGAACTCTATGCATAACCGTTGTGTCGTGAATACTGCCAAGAGCTAGGTGTTTTTGTCCAACTGTTGGTTGGATTTGAAAGAGTTTGTTATTTCTTTGTTCGTTCCATTTTTGTTGCCAAAGGTTTTTTTTACATAACTTGCAATATGGGGTTTAAAATCGGAGTATGGTATGAGAAGGTCGGATATGTTGTAGTTTAGCGCCTCTTTTGCTGCCTGGTCCGCAGCTTCATTACCTGGTATGCCCACGTGGCTTGGCACCCAGCAAAATACTAGGGATTTGCCTTGTTTGACTGCCCTTTCGTAACGTTCTATTAGGTCTAGAATCATTGTGTTCGACACTTGCAGATTTTCTAGTGACTGTAAGACCGATAAGGAATCGACACAGATAACGAATTTTTTGTACCTACTACTCTTGATAATTTCCATGGCTAGTTGGAGTGCCCGAACCTCCGCGGAAAAGATGGAGGAGCCGTTTGGTAATCTTGTTTTAAGTGTATTTGATTTTGTAACTATTGAGGCAGCAACTTGGTTATCGAGCTTAGATCCGTCCGTGTATATGAAATAATGGTGAGGGTAGGTTTCCTTTATCTCAGCAAACCTAACTTTGAATTCTTCAGCATTTGTTGTGTCTTTGGAAAAGTTTGTCAGAGTTTTGTTTATGGTTGGCCTTTGTATTTTACATGTTGGGTATTTTGAAACTTTCAAGTTTGCAATTTGCTCAACTTTGATTCCAGCATTATTAAGGTGGTTCCGGATTCTAGTGCCAAAGGGTACGATAACCCTAGGGCGTGTGCTTAAGATTTCTGAATGGTCTTTTTCGAACACTGCCCTATGGGTCGGGTTTTCTTTGTTTGCGTATAGTTTAACTGCATATTGCATTGACAGTTTGATTTGTTGGATATCTAGTGGTTGTTCATTTGATTCAACCTGAAGGCTTTCCGCAGGTGACGTTCTGAAGGCGTCAAGGCAGAGGCGAAGGCCTTGATTTTGTATTGGGTTCAACATCTTCAAGTACGAAGGCCTGGCTGATCCGTAGATGATGCTACCATAATCTATTCTAGATCTTATTAATGATCTATACAGTTTTAATTTAGTATTGGTATCTGCTCTCCAGTCTTGAGCGGAGACGACTCGCAGCAGATTGAGTGCCTTTTGGCATTTCCTCTTCAGCTCTTTTATGTGGGGAATAAAATTTAGCTTCGAGTCCAGAATTAGACCAAGGAATTTGTTTTCCTTTACTACAGGTATCTGAGTGTTTGATAAGTATAAAATGGGATCGTCGTGTGGCTTTTGCTTGTTGCAAAAGTGCATACAAACTGTTTTGGTTTGCGAAAACTTGAAACCATTTTGGTCAGCCCATTTTTGAAGCGAGTTTATATTTTGCTGGAGGCGACGCTCGATAAGATTCATATTCTTGCCCCTGGCAGACATTGCAAAGTCGTCTACAAACAGTGAGCTGTCTATTCCCTGTTTAGTTGCGCTTTTAATACTATTGATTTTGATTAGAAACAACAGAATTGATACAATACAGCCTTGAGGATAGCCCTCTTCTTGCTCAAAATAATCCGAGAAAATGGAACCGAGACGGACTTTAAACCGCCTGTCATTTAAAAACGCTTGAATGAATTCCGGAAGGCGACCTCGTACACCAAGGTCGTAGAGATCTTGCATAACCCCGTGTTTCCAAGCCGTGTCGTAGGCTTTTTCTAAATCGAAGAAAACAGTGACGAAATGTTCGTTATTGATAAAACCTTCTCTTATAAATGATTTCGAGTCTAACCAGGTGATCTATGGTACTTCTTTCTTTTCTAAAGCCGCTTTGGATGTCAGTAAGCACATGGTTTTTCTCTAGATACCAAATTAGTCTTGCGGCTATCATTCGCTCTAGTGTTTTGCACAATGAACTTGTCAGGGATATTGGGCGGTAATTTTGGGGATTAGTAGAATCCTTATTAGGTTTTGGGATTGGTATGATAGTGGCTTCTTTCCATATTTCAGGAAAGTGTCCTGTGGTCCAGACTTGGTTGAGTAGTTCTAAGAGGACTTCAAGAGTTTCCTCAGGTAGGTGTTTTAGAACCTGGTAGTGCAGGTCGTCTGGTCCGGCCGCTGTGTCATGTGAGTTATGTATAGCGTCTTTTAATTCCGCTGAGGTAAAGGTGCTATTATATTGTTCCAAATTATTTGAGGTGAAGTCTATTGGTATTTGTTCTTTAATTTCTTTTATTTGACGGAACGCAAGGGAGTAATTTTCAGATGATGAATTGAACTGAAAGGTTCTACCAAAGGTATTTGCTATTTCGTCGGGTTTTATGATAGTTTGGTTGTTTGTAGTGAGGTGGTTAATGGGTTTTGAGATGTTTTTACCAGATATTTTTCGAATTATCTCCCATACTTTTTTGGTTGAATTGTTTTTGTTCAATTTGGAGATATATTCCGCCCAGGTTTGTTTTTTGCTTGTTTTGATGGTTCTGCGTGCTTCGGCACGTAGCCTTTTGTATTCAAGTTTGGTACTATTGTCCGGGCTGATGTAGAATTGGCGCAGAGCTGTTTTCCGCATGGCTATTGCTTTTTTGCAATCGTCGTTAAACCAAGGTTTTTGTTGTTTTTTAGGATTTCCGGAAGTTTTAGGTATGGTTTTTTCCATGATTGCCTGGATTAGAGCCGTAAAAAATAAAATCGGGTCGTCGTCATGTGTAAACTGGTTCATTTTAATGGCCTTTTTGCAGAGTTCTTGGAACAGTGACCAATCTGCTTTGTGGAATTTCCACTTTGGTAATCCTTTTTGTTGCTGTGGATCTAGTGGTTTTAATAAAATGGGGAAGTGGTCGCTGCCATAAGTGTCGTCCAAGACTTCCCATTTAAAATCTAAAAACAAATTACTAGATGCCATTGTAAGGTCGATTGAGGTTTTTGAACCAGTGCCAGGATGTAGGTATGTCGGAGATTGTGGAAATTTAGCAGGTTTTCAATTAGTTTACCTTTGTGGTCGGTGCTTGTATTACCCCATAGGTCGCTATGTGCATTGAAGTCGCCTAAAAACAGAATAGGTTTTGGTATTTGGCAAATCAAGTCGTCGAGTTCTTCCGGTTGAGGTTTGGAGGGTGGAGGTAGGTATATGTTACAAATGGAAAAAGTTTTCTTTATTGTAACACGAACTGCTGTTGCTTGCAGGTTTGTATTTAATTTGAGTTCACTTTGAATAACGTTGTTTCGGATTAAGGTAGTGATTCCGCCCGAGGCGCGGTTGTTATTGGCGTTCTTGTTATAGGAAGTGTAACCGATTAAATTTGGTGGGTAGATATCAGTACCGTATGTTTCTTGGAGGCAAAAGACAGACGGGTTATATTGTTGGCTCAGAGTTAAAAGATCTATCTGGTTGGTCCAAAAACCTCTTATGTTCCAGTGGACTACTGCCATTTTACTTACTATAGGTCCGGGGCCTTTGTATTGTTACTTTAGGTGGTCTTAATTGTGTTTTTACTGCCGCTTTGTCTTGCTCTGCCTCTGCTACCTTTTTTGGGGGAGTGGATGGTTGTTTTTCTGGGGTTTTGGCTAGGTTACCCCCTTCGTCCGCATCCTCAAGTACCGAGTACCGGTTTCCCACAAATTCTAAATTGAGTGGGAAATTTGGGTGACTCTGGTACTTCTCCCTTGCTTGGCGAGCCCGTGGAGGTTTGGTTTGGAGCGGCAATGTTTGTAGAGACGACTTCCTCTCATCAATAGTAACTTTCTTCGATGGAGGTTGTGGCGGTGAGTAGCCTTCAACCGCGTCGTTCGTTTCCATAAGCGCATCGTATTTGACTTCTTTTAAAGTCTTTTGTATCCTTTTTTTGACCTTGTCTGCCTTGTCTTTGAGCCTCTTCCTCGTTCCGTTATCCAGAGGGGAGGAAGGGCTTATGTAAGTTTTCGGTCTTGTGCTCGGCGATGGAGTTATCGGCGAGCTTCCTGTGCAAGTTTGTGTCGCAATTGTTGGCTTTGTCGGTTTTGATTGTGGTGTTGTCGGTTTTTTGGCCTGCGGTAGGGTGCGCTGCAGGTCTCCGACCCAGGAGATGGCGGTTTGGCAGCCCGTACTCACTGTTGTTAGTTTAGTTTTGACAGCAGCGGCGTAGTTTCGTGAGCAATTTCCCTCAGCGATTTTGCGGGCCTCGGTGTATGTTACACCCCTTTCTGCTTTTATCTGCTGGACTTTCTTTTCTTTTGTCCACTTTGGGCAGTTTCTAGATGAGGCCGCATGGGCACCTTGGCAGTTGGCGCATTTTTCAACAGGTGATTTGCAGCTGTTTGTAGAGTGGGCTATTTCGGCACATCGCGAACAAGTAACTTGTTGTTTGCAAATAGTGCTGCTGTGCCCATATCGCTGGCAGTTGTAGCACCGCAGCGGGTTTGGGATGTATGTTTTCACTTCCAGACTCAGGTGACCAACTTTTATTTTTGGTGGCAGCGAGGACCTTTGAAAGGTGAGCATATAGGTACCTCTTTTCCCCATAGCTCAGGCTGCAACAACACCTTGGTCTGCTAGTCCCTCGACCATTTCTTCCTCTGAACAGTATATCAGTTCTGCGTCTGCCACTACGCCCTTCGATTCGTTAAGGCTTTTGTGTGACCGACAAATTGGTTGACATTGCAGAGGCTATTGCTCTGTTTAGCGGTTGCAACCCGAACCAACAAGTCCCCAGATCGCATTCGTTTCACTGTGTACTTTGAACCAATGATGGCCGTAAGCTGTTTCTCGATCGCGAAAGGCGAGAGTTTCAACGGGCCGTTTATTCCAGATACAATGATAAACTCCGGAAAAGTCATCGGAGGAGATTCAATTTGTATATGGGGCCGTTTTTGCGGCGTTTTCGAGTCATAAGTCTTTTCCATATTTTATTAATAAATTTTCGTCAGGTCTGCCGGCCCCCGGCCTTACTTCGACCGACCTTTTGGCAGCGGGAATTCCGCATGGGGCTAGGTCACCTGATATACTCGACTAGGCGCGGCGGTATTCCCCATCCAACGCCGTTTGATTAGCCCATTAGCCGCAGTTTGGTTAACCTGAACGACCAGCCGTTAATGATCGTGACGGGCCAACACGACCGCCCTTCTTGGGTTGAAGAGTCGGGCCAAAGCCGCGTATTGGCAACCAGGCACTGTATTGCCTAGAACCTGGGAACCTCAACAGCCAGGTCACCGGTCTCCCTCGAGTTAGGGGTGCAATCCACGGCAAAGTGCGTTTTTTGGGGGCAGGGGCACATTCAACGAAGAAGACCCCTGCTACTGTAGTCCATCTTGAATAAACGCACAACAGATTGCCACGCTTTTATGCGATCAACGTGGGAACGGTCAGACAAGGTAGGTGCAAAAAATACTGGAGTACTTACATTTAAGAAAACCCCAGGGGTTGGAAAATGAAACAGGAAGGTAAGGAATGATTTAAGATGGTAACAAGTATTTTCTTTGTTAAGAGAAAAGTAATTATTTGAGTATTTGCTACAGTTATATGTTATTTTATAATTACTGCGCAAAGGCATATTTATAATGAAACAGAGAGAGGTACTGAAATATTAGATTGTTCGACACCTATAAACCCTTCAGGGTTATATTGTGTCTGGAAGGTAGTTCGAATATCAAGATGGTAGAAAGCTGTTTATTGGTGAAGAAAAAAGTAATTATTTAAGTATTTATTTATGTTATTGAGGAGTTATATATTATAGGCAAGGTGGGGGGGGGGGCGAGATACCAGTAGAACTGAGGTAACCCCAGTAAGACTGGTACCCCGAGGGGGGTCGGAATATCGACTCCGGCCTCCCTTTGGGTCAAGGGGCTCCTTTAAAAATAAAGGGTCGGACCCAAGTGAGGCAGTTTAACGTCATGCCCGGGACGCGTGCATCATGTTTCTTCTATTTGTTAATGTTCGTCCAAGTTACAAGTGTAGGTATTATAATGGTGCAGTTACAGCCAGCATACTCAGTAGCGTTTGCACTACTCAAATAGGGTCAAAATATATAATCGATTCCCCGTTTATAGGAGATTTCTACTAGCCGCCACTTGATCAACGTATGCAATCCCTTTCTATATATAACTGGCACACGTCAAATCTGTGGAAGGATAAAATCTCCCCATTTTGGTAACTTTGGAGAAAAAGAAATTTCCTCCAGATTTCTGCCGTACCTGGAGAAAATCGTTCTACATAGCGATGGGATTTTGATATTACCAGTTCTAGCTGTTGAGTTCTAGCTATTGATAATTCCAATGCAATCATTCAAAATACTGTTATCGGACTTTCTCAGTCATGGCCCCAAACACAACCTAAAGCACTTCTTGAGCTCACTTTCTTAGTAACCACTGAGAGTGGCATTGCGCAGAGTGATTTGTGCCGGATATGAAAAATTAAGAGGGGAGGGAGGCTTTCTCCAGATGTTTTTTTTCTAGGTTTTTCTGGTACACGATTAAGACCACCGATATCAGTGTTGCCACAGAGTCGTCAAGCAAAAAAAAAGGATAAAAAAGGGATAAAAAAGGATAAATTTGAGAAAAAAAGTATGAAAAAAAAGATAATTCATATTTTGCTGAAGATCGAGAAAACACTAATGGTTTAATCATATTGTATCATTTTTTGTAATTTACAAGGTTCGCGCTGGGTTCTCAGGAAAGTGAGTCAAAAAGGGAAAGTGTGACTCAGGTAGGTCCAGAAAAACTCGGTGGGTTCCGAAATAGTGAGTCATTTCGTAAAAAATGCCCAAAAAGTGGACAAAAACCCCGCCAACGCGAACCCTGTAATTTATAATGCTCGTTTTCGCAGCGATTAAAAAATGTTTGCATACCTGATTGTACTTTACAAATTTATAAAGGAATCCGGTCAAATTGTGCCAAAAGAAGAGTTTTGAAAATTGGTACTAAATATTTTTAAATGCCCCCATTTAGCCAATTTTTAGCGGATCGCCAAAAAAAGTAATTTTTTAAGACAGGCCTACCTAGAGAATAAATGTTCCAAATTGGAACGGAATCCGATCAAAATTGTGGGAGAAGACCCATTTTGAGAATTGGCAACCAAAAAATTTTAAATGCCCCCCATTTAGCCAATTTTTGGCGGATCGTCAAAAAATTTTTTTTAAAAAGGGGCCAACCTGGAGAACATTCGTTTAAAATTTGAGAGGAATCCGATCAAAACTGAAGGAGAAGAAGCATTTTAATTTAAGTAAAAGTTTACACACGTACATACGTACATACAGACGACGGATACCCCTCTATTGATGTGATAAGATCAGCCCGACATGGTCGGCTTGTCTAAAAAAATCAAGCTTGTCCAAGGACAAAGTCCCAGCTTACGAAAAGAAATAAGACCAACTCCAGTGTGCATAAGCAAGGGAATTTCCCTGAAATTTTGGGCTTCAAAAGATGACACGGCAAAAGGCTAGCTCAGTAATTAATTTAGCACCGGACCAGACCATAGACCGATAAATGCATACAAAGATTTGTTTCCCAGAAAAATGGGAAACAAATTTTTGTATCTCTGGTAGACTGGATAGTCTGCCATAGATACCTTCGAACAACGATCGCATTTCGTATCAGTGCGCATATTTATGTAACTTGCCTCGATGCGAAGTTTTATTCAGACAAGTGCGCATGTTTATTCAATTTGTGTTGATGCTCGGCTCTCATTATGGAACAGTGCACATGTTTATTACACTTGCGTTGATGCGCGGTTCGCAATTCCGACCAGCACGCATGTTTATTTACCTTTTGTCGATGTGCGGTTCTTATTTGGGATCAGTGCGCATCTTTATTTACCTTGTGTTGATGTGCGGTTCTTATTTCGGACCAGTGCGCATGTTTATTTAACTTGCGTCGATGCGCGGTTCTTATTTCAGCCAATGCCTTGATACGCGGTTCGCATTTCGGACCAGTTTTCAGGTTTATTTAACTTGCGTTGATGAGCAGTTCGAATTTCGGACCATTGCGAATGTTTATTTAACTTGCGTTGATACGCGGTTCGAATTTCGGACCAGTGCGCATGTTTATTCAACTTGCGGTGATGAGCAGTTCGAATTTCGGATCATTGCGAATGTTTATTTAACTTGCGTTGATGCGCGGTGCTTATCTTGGACAAGTGCAAATGTTTGTTTAACTTGCGTTTGCCCGTTTCGAACACCTGCGCGTGTTTATTTAACGTGCGTCGATGCGCGGTTCTTATTTCAGGCCATTGCGCACATTTCTTTAACTTGAGCTGGTGCGCGGTTCTTATTCTGGACCAGTGCACATGTTTATTTAAGTTGCATTGATGCGCAGTTCTTACTCTGAATAGTGCGCATGTTACTTAAGTTGCGTTAATGCGCAGTTCGCATTTCGAACCAGTGCGCATGTTTATTTAACTTGCGATGATGTACGCTGCTTATTTTGGTCGAGTGTGCTTGCTTGTTTAGCTTGTGTTGCTGTGCGGTTCGCATTTCGGACCAGTGCGCATGTGTTTTTAACTTGGATTAATGCTCGGTTCCCATTTCTGACCAGTGTGTTTGTTTACTTAGCTTGCGTTGATGAGCGCTTCGCATTTTCCACCATGCATATTTTTTCTCCACCATGCATATTTTTTCTTCACTTTTGATACAATGCGGCAAGTCTTTAGTTATGGTTTTTTTATAGTACTCCATAGTTTTATTTCGAATACTTTGTGAAAATATATGTCTGACACTTGTTATAACCTTTAGCTAAATACAACTCAAGATCCAGTCGAGCCTCGGTCGCCTAGTGGTTAGTGTCCGCCGCGAGACTGGAAGATCGTGGGTTCAAACCCCGGTCGGGTCATACCTAAGACTTTAAAATTGGGACTCCTCCTTGCTACCCTGTGAGGCACTCCACATGTAAGGGTTAGAAGGAGGGCTGAAATGCCCTATTTCAGTATAATGTGGCAGGGGGTCCCGATATGACCATAGCAGTTGAAAGGGATCTAAAGAACAATACAATACTAAGGGTCCACCACTACAAATACAACCACTTTATCGGTGCGTCCAACGGCGCTTTTTTGTCTTAAATTAGACGACAGTTCCTTGAAAACTCTTTTAAATTTCACTTTCGACCAATTTATATTTGCAGGAGCAGACCAGGTTTTGACTGCGTGGTTCCTGGAGAGTCACACTCATAAAATATTCTAAAATCTTGGAACCGGGTGAATACCTCATGTATGTTAATTTAAAGACCAACCGTAATTTTAAAAGGGACAAGCAGGTTCGAATCCGCTCCTTAGATTCGTCATGAAACGAACTGATTTCAAACAATATCTACACGAATATTTGGTCTTTTTTTAACTACCAGAAAAAGACATTTTCGGCGTAGGTTCGTATGGAACGTATCTAAATCGTTTCCTAGCATACCCATATCTCGTTTCGATTTCCGCTGGACAGGAGGACAGTCCTTTAGAAAACTTATAGCAGTTGAGCTTTTGTTAATTTATGGGATGAGAAATTCACAACCAATTGTTTTATATCAAACATGATTTATTTTTCACATCATTAATTAACAAAAATAAAATTAGTAGCAACATTTAGTTAACAGATCTGTTTTTACGTACACTGTATTTGACCATCCAAGATATGGACCACAAGCACTCCAGCACTCTCACACGGCAACGGTCCAGTGTTCCCTGCAGTCGGCCAACTGTAAGTACCATTCCTATTTTTGCTTACTTTTCAACTCCGCGGTGTGGGCGGGGGGACGGAGGGGGGGGGGGGGATGGGAGGAGGGGGAAGAGGGAAGGGGGGGAATGGGGGAGAGTGTGTGTGTCAAATTTGGACTTTTCTCTCAGTCCTTTACCAAAGCCCAAAACTGAACGAAAAGCATGTGTTGACCAGTTCTGCAATGAACAGGGCTTATTTGCCTTAAACTCCATTCAGTTCCTTGAATCACTGTTCTGCCAGTGTTCCTCACAATGTTCCACCAGTGTTCCTAGCTCGGAGTGTCTTACAGTCGCTAACAGCCAGAACCCCGCAGACGCGCTTGTAGATTGCCGAAAGCCGCTATGGTTTCCTGTTTGTATTTGAGCAACCATCAATTCCTTGAATCACTGTTCCATCACTGTTCCGTCAGTGTTCCTCACAACGTTCCGCCAGTGTTCCTAGTTCGGCGCGTCTGCAGGTTTTCTGTCTGTAGATGAGCAGTCGTCCTGTCATAACCACCGAATCTGTGAATAGTAATTAGGAAACATGAGCGAGAGCCACTACCAGCTAACTCACTACGGAGTCACAGAAATGCTGGCGTAAATATAGACATAAGTGGCCCAAAGTTCAGCATTCCACCTTCCCATTTTAAACTACGATTTTCCTATTCATATAAATTTAGCAATTTCCTAGGCATTTTTTTTTAAATAAAGGAGACTCTTCGTGATTTCTCAACAAAAATGTCCAGGGACATTGTGACCAGCCGAAGCAATGAATAAGATTCTCAAAGCACAAACCAGTTTGGAGACGTACCAACTTTGGGAACAGACCTTCGAAAATGAATTTCCTTCTCCATGAACTTCAGTTTTAAAGAACATGTTGAAACATCTCCACAATTCGGTTTAGAATTCACTAATTCAATCTAGATTTAAACATTCAAAGTTTAAATTTATATTACAAAGTGTACAAAATGGAGAGTTAAAAGAAATAAAGGGTAGCTATCTTTCTTTCTGTTTCCGAAATAAGAACATTGTTTTTCCAAAAGTTCGCCAAATTAGCCTTTTTGGCGAAACTGGTCTGGATAATGTACGTCATGTGACCCTCTGACCTTGAACATTTAGGTCACACTTTAAATCCCGAAGTCACTTCTTATGTAATTTCATAAAAGAGAGAGGGGGGGGGGGGGGGGGGATTAAAAAATTGGGTCAAAATCGTTTTATCTGTAACGAGACCAGTGACCTGGAAAATCTAGACCAAAGTCAAGATCCAGATGCCTACGTACATGCGCATCGAAAACATTTATTTCAGTGTAGAAATTCCTGCGAAACTCGGAAGACTCTTACTCGAATGAAAACTCGAGAACCCCGCAAAACGAAACAAAACATAGTTTTTAAGAGTCTTACCAACATTCATTTTGATCACAGCCTCTTAATCCCATCTATTATCGCCCAGGACGCGGTCACGTGGTTTCGTCCTTCTCACGTGCTAAGCGGTCGATGATGTCGAGTAGTAATGGCTGATTCAGACCTCGCAGTTCTGTTGACTTCGCGACCTAATGGCAAAAAAAAGTAAATAAATAAAAAATAAAAAACCTAAAGCGGGTGTTTATATGTGAAATATAGGTTTTACAGACATGCCACTATACGTGCCAACTCACCATACCTTCCAACTCACCATACCTGCCAACTCACCATAGCCGCCACTCACCATACCTGCCAACACACTATATCTGCCAACTCACCATAACTGCCAACCCACCACAATTGCCAACTCACCATACCTTCCAACTCACCATATCTGCCAACTCACTATATCTGCCAACTCACCATACCTGCCAACTCACCATACCTGCCAACTCACCATATCTGCCAACTCACCACAATTGCCAACTCACCACAATTGCCAACTCACCATACCTTCCAACTCACCATATCTGCCAACTCACCACAACTGCCAACTCATCATACCTGCCAACTCACCATATCTGTCAACTCACCATACCTGGCAATTCACCATAACTGCCAACTCATCACAACTGTCAACTCACCATACCTTCCAACTCACTATATCTGCCACCTCACCATACCTGCCAACTCACCATATCTGCCAACTCACCATACCTGCCAACTCACCATATCTGCAAACTCACCATATTTGCCAACTCACCATATCTGCCAACTCACCATACTTGCTAACTCACCATACCTGCCAACTCACCATAACTGCAAACTCACCACAATTGCAAACTCACCATACCTTCCCACTCACCATATCTGCCAACCCACCATACCTACCAACTCATTCTATCTGCCAACTCACCATACTTGCTAACTCACCATAACTGCCAACTCACCACAACTGCCAACTCACCATACCTGCCAACTCACCGTGATGTTTATCTAGCATGTCATCCTCACTTTTTTCTTAAAATTGGCACACTCATGTGATTATTCACAGCAACATTAATCGCCATCAGAATGAAAGCGAAACCGACACCGAGATGACCAACATCAGGTGGAAAGCGAAATCGACATGAAAGAGAAAAGGAATCGGGATGTAAACGAAACCGACTTCAGGAGGAAAACGAAACCGAACCAGGAGGGAGAGTTGAGTCATCTTTTTGAAGTTTCGCACGATGATGATGAGGCAGTGATAGTCACCTTTTTGAAGCTTTGCCCGATGATGTTGAGACAGTGATTGTTTCCTTTTCGAAGTTTTGCACAATGATGTTGAGACAGTGATAGTCACCTTTTTCAAGTTTTGCACGGTGATGTTGAGGCAGTGATAGTCACCTTTTTGAAGTTTTGCCCGATGATGTTGAGATGGTGACAGTCACCTTTTTGAAGTTTTGCACGATGATGTTGAGGCAGTGATAGTCACCTTTTTGAAGTTTTGCGCGATGATGTTGAGATTTTGACAGTCACCTTTTTGAAGTTTTGCACGATGACGTTGAGACAGTGATAGTCACCTTTGTGAAGTTTTGCCCGATGATGTTGAGATGGTGACAGTCACCTTTTTGAAATTTTGCACGATGATGTTGAGGCAGTGATAGTCACCTTTTTGAAGTTTTGCCCGATGATGTTGAGATAGTGACAGTCACCTTTTTGAAGTTTTGCACGATGATGTTGAGAGAGTGACAGTCACCTTTTTGAAGTTTTGCACGATGATGTTGAGACAGTGACCGTCACCTTTTTGAAGTTTTGCACGATGATGTTGAGACAGTGACAGTCACCTTTTTGAAGTTTTGCACGATGATGTTGAGATGGTGACAGTCACCTTTTTGAAGTTTTGCACGATGATGTTGAGACAGTGACAGTCACTTTTTTCAAGTTTTGCACGATGATGTTGAGAGAGTGATTGTCACCTTTTTGAAGTTTTGCACGATGATGTTGAGACAGTAATAGTCACCTTTTTGAAGTTTTGCACGATGATGTTGAGACAGTGACCGTCACCTTTTTGAAGTTTTGCACGATGATGTTGAGACAGTGACAGTCACCTTTTTGAAGTTTTGCACGATGATGTTGAGATGGTGACAGTCACCTTTTTGAAGTTTTGCACGATGATGTTGAGATGGTGACAGTCACCTTTTTGAAGTTTTGCACGATGATGTTGAGACAGTGACAGTCACTTTTTTCAACTTTTGCACGATGATGTTGAGAGAGTGATAGTCACCTTTTTGAAGTTTTGCACGATGATGTTGAGACAGTGATAGTCACCTTTTTGAAGTTTTGCACGATAATGTTGAGACAGTAATAGTCACCTTTTTCAAGTTTTGCACGATGATGTTGAGACAGTGACCGTCACCTTTTTGAAGTTTTGCACGATGATGTTGAGACAGTGACAGTCACCTTTTTGAAGTTTTGCACGATGATGTTGAGATGGTGACAGTCACCTTTTTGAAGTTTTGCACGATGATGTTGAGATGGTGACAGTCACCTTTTTGAAGTTTTGCACGATGATGTTGAGACAGTGACAGTCACTTTTTTCAAGTTTTGCACGATGATGTTGAGAGAGTGATAGTCACCTTTTTGAAGTTTTGCACGATGATGTTGAGACAGTGATAGTCACCTTTTTGAAGTTTTGCACGATGGTGTTGAGACAGTGACCGTCACCTTTTTGAAGTTTTGCACGATGATGTTGAGACAGTGACAGTCACCTTTTTGAAGTTTTGCACGATGATGTTGAGATGGTGACAGTCACCTTTTTGAAGTTTTGCACGATGATGTTGAGACAGTGACAGTCACTTTTTTCAAGTTTTGCACGATGATGTTGAGAGAGTGATAGTCACCTTTTTGAAGTTTTGCACGATGATGTTGAGAGAGTAATAGTCACCTTTTTGAAGTTTTGCACGATGATGTTGAGACAGTGGTTCTTCATGTCCACGGCCTGAATGTTGTCGGCAGCTTCCAGAATCTGGATCACGTTCTGTGACGACACGTTCATCTCCAGGTTGTGCTTGCAGTACGCCTATAACAGCGCCCCCACCCACACCAAACAAATGACGTCACTGTGACGTTCACCAGGATGATAACAGTGCCCCCCCTCCAAACACACACCAAACAGTATTGAATAAGGCATGGTACTACGAAATAAAATGGAGATTGAAATCATTTTAAACAAGTAGGTCAGTGAAACTGACTACGCCCCCGCCGGCGCACAATCCCAGTATTTGACTCTGTTGGGCTGGACTACAACCTAGCTCATTTACAATACTAATCCCTTGTAAGCAAACATACTACCTATATGTAAAATATGTCGACAATCTATTAGGAAATGTTGGCTTGTGAGTGTTAACAAACTCACTCAAGTGCTCCAAAGTCCCGCCTGGCCAATGTCCTCGGACCGACGTCGCTCATTTACAATACCCAACTCTTGTTAGGTCAAATACTACCCATATGCAAAATATTACTATATTTCGCCAATCGATGAGGAAACGTAGGCTTGAGTGTGTTGACAAAAAAGGGTCGACAGACGCACAGACAGACAGACCCGAAAACTACGCGGCGGCGGGGGGGGGGGGGGGCGGAGTGGGGGGATTATAGCCGTTAATATGTCTATAAGGAAAAGAGCCTGTAAAGTGCTGTCGTGACTGAGAAGACGGATTAAACTTCCAAATGTGTGTGTGGCGAGGGGGGGGGGGGGGGAAGGGGGCGGGGGTGAGGTTGGGGAGGGGGGAAAGGTTGAATAGGGACGATGGAGTACGCCCAACGTGCCGGCAAGCCGAATGACGTCACCATTGCTGGTTTTTGGTTGCGCGGATACACCCACCCCATCCCCCTCCCTCCCTCCACCCCCTTCCTCGCCACCCTCCCCTCACCCCCCTCCCCCTATCCCGCTATCCCCCTCACCTGCAGGCGAATGTTGGAGAAGCTGAGAAGAGATAGACACTCGCACCCTCCCCCTCCCTCCCTCAACCCGCTCCCCCCCCGTTACCCTCCCCTCAACCACCCCCTCATCCCCCCCCCCCACCCACCTGCAGGCGGTTGTTAGACAAGCCGTAGTAGTAGGGCGCGGAGAAGAGATAGACGCCCGCACCCTCCCCACCCCCGTCCCTCCCTCAACCCGCTTCCCCCCCCCCGATACCCTCCCCTCAACCACCCCCTTCCCCCCCCCCCCCCACCCACCTGCAGGCGGTTGTTGGAGAAGCCGTAGTAGTAGGGCGCCGAAAAGAGATACAGCGAGTCCTCGGGAGGCATCGTGACGTCACCGCAGTAGATGTAGCGCATGAGGCTGTCGAACGCCTGGCGCGAGGGCACCATCTCCCCGATAGAAATCTGCCACCGAAAATAATAATAATAATCAATAATCAATAATAATAATAATAATAATAAATAAATAAATAAAGACATAAATTTTATAACTTTAGTTATTAAATCTGATCAAATAATAAATTTCTCAAAAACATTTAGATAGGGCCGTGGTTTTATTTGTATAATCAATAAATTTCTACTTTTAAAAACGTTTCAAGTATTTGTTCCTTTTCATTACTTTTTCTACTTTTCGGGTAAATCTGTTTTTTTTGTTTTTTTTTGTTTTTGTTTAAAATTTTTATATGTCAGGCCAGAGGGTCGATTTCTATATCTGTTTTTCCTTTCATTTTCTTTTTTATTGCAGTCTTTACTTTGGCATTTAAAAGATGATTTCTTGCCGTTGTTGTCCAACAGCAAGCCTCTACGGCGGTTTGGTCCGCTATGTATAAAACCTTTTTTGCTCGGGAAACTCACTGAGGATTCCGCGAAAACTACTCATAAAAGAGAACTACTTTTTCAAGATATCCATCCGCTCAGTGTTTATACACAAGAGATAGATCTCCTCAGAGGTCAGCCTTTTCACAACAACGGCTTTTTTTTTCTTTTCACGTGCACTTAAAATATCACGCAATATATGTATAAAAAAAAAAAAAGAAAAGAAAAAAAGTCCCGTTAGTTGGGCCTAACGGATTACTACACACGCTTTTAATACACGAATCGTATTAACGCACCACACCTTCACGGTTTTATCGGCCGGCGCGAAGGAGCGAAAGAGAGCTTCGAAGTAGGCCGAGCGGGCCACCAGTATGGCCCTGTGGGCCGGGATTGCCGTGCCCTCCAGCAACAGCGTGACGTCACAGAACTCCCGGCCCATGCCCTGCAGGAACGCGTTCATGTCCTTCTCCAGACAGCTCGCTGAAAAGTTCCAACGCCGGTTAGATATTTTTTTTAAATTTTTTTTTTAATATCCCAAAGCCCCTATATAATTACATACAACTAGAGCAGTGTGCAAGCCCACATATTCCCCACAGCCCACCTATCAGTTAAACACGGCCATCAATAGTTGACATTTTCCAAATCCGGCTGGCCCCTTTTCCTTCGACGAACCTTGCCCATTTACAGTATCGATCTGTGTTTGTTCCCATAGAAGCTACATACCAACTTTCATTAAAATCCTTGCAGGAGTTTTTAAGTTATCGTGTTAACAAGCTCTTGATGACAGACCGACCGACAGACACGCGGTCGATCGCATAGATTCCCTGTGGGGAATAAAATAGAACTGGGCTTAGGGTAGAGATTCTTCATTTAGGAATGGGTCTGCGCAAAACGAGTACTGTAGATTACGCGTCGTGATAGAACGGTCTTCGCCGAATCCCAGAGCCTACAAAATAGGAAAATGGCCTCCAACACATTATAGCCGTAATTAACCCAAATGTCCAGTTGCGATCTATAAAATGAGAGAGACGGCGAGGGAAAGCGGACGGGGAGGGGGGAGGGCATGATGGTGGGGTGAGGGTGAGGGGGCAAAAGACCGTCTTAGCTATAAGTAATAATATATGGGCAACCAACCAAGAATGTCATGACATATTATGCTCGCGGTGGGAGGGGGGGGGGGGGGTGGGGGCTTGGGGGTGATATACCTGCCGAGGCTCGTTAACGGGGCGCATGGGTGGGGGTAGGGTTGGCGGGGGGGGGGGGGGGGTTAGACTCACCATGCACGGCACCAGTCGACAGCTCAGTGACGGGGCTCGTGGGAAGGGGTGGGGGCAGACTCACCGCGCACCCCCCCCCCCCCCCGTGGACGGCTCGCTGACCGGACGCGTGGGTGGGGGTGGGGGTGTGAGGGGGCGGGGTGAGGTGGGGGACTGACTCACCATGCACGGCGCCCGTCGAGGGCTCGCTGACCGGGCGCGTGGGTGAGGGTCGGGGGCGGGGGGGGGGGGGGGGGGGTTGACTCACCGTGCACCGCCCCCGTCGAGGGCTCGCTGACCGGGCGCGTGGGTTAGGGTTGGGGGCGGGGGTGGGAGGTGCTCACTCACCGTGCACCGCCCCCGTCGAGGGCTCGCTGACCGGACGCTTGAGTAGGGTGGGGGGGGAGGGGGCTCACTCACCGTGCACCGCCCCCGTCGAGGGCTCGCTGACCGGACGCGTGGGCTTGGGGGGTGATATACCTGCCGAGGCTCGTTGACGGGGCGCATGGGTGGGGGTAGGGTTGGCGGGGGGGGGGGGGGTTAGACTCACCATGCACGGCACCCGTCGACAGCTCGGTGACGGGGCTCGTGGGAAGGGGTGGGGGCAGACTCACCGCGCACCCCCTCCCCCCGTTGACGGCTCGCTGACCGGACGCGTGGGTGGGGGTGGGGGTGTGAGGGGGCGGGGTGAGGTGGGGGACTGACTCACCATGCACGGCGCCCGTCGAGGGCTCGCTGACCGGGCGCGTGGGTGAGGGTGGGGGGCGAGGGGGGGGGGGGTTGACTCACCGTGCACCGCCCCCGTCGAGGGCTCGCTGACCGGACGCTTGGGTAGGGTGGGGGGGGGGGAGGGGGCTCACTCACCGTGCACCGCCCCCGTCGAGGGCTCGCTGACCGGACGCGTGGGCTTGGGGGGTGATATACCTGCCGAGGCTCGTTGACGGGGCGCATGGGTGGGGGTAGGGTTGGCGGGGGGGGGGGGGGTTAGACTCACCATGCACGGCACCCGTCGACAGCTCGGTGACGGGGCTCGTGGGAAGGGGTGGGGGCAGACTCACCGCGCACCCCCTCCCCCCGTTGACGGCTCGCTGACCGGACGCGTGGGTGGGGGTGGGGGTGTGAGGGGGCGGGGGTGAGGTGGGGGACTGACTCACCATGCACGGCGCCCGTCGAGGGCTCGCTGACCGGGCGCGTGGGTGAGGGTGGGGGGCGAGGGGGGGGGGGGGGTTGACTCACCGTGCACCGCCCCCGTCGAGGGCTCGCTGACCGGACGCTTGGGTAGGGTGGGGGGGGGGGGGGAGGGGGCTCACTCACCGTGCACCGCCCCCGTCGAGGGCTCGCTGACCGGACGCGTGGGTAGGGTCGGGGGGAGGGGGCTCACTCACCGTGCACCGCCCACGACGACGGCTCGCTGACCGGACGCGTGGGTAGGGTGGGGGGGGGGGGGGAGGGGGCTCACTTACCGTGCACCGCCCCCGTCGAGGGCTCGCTGACCGGACGCGTGGGTGGGGTTGGGGGTGGGTTTGGGGGGCGGGGCTCACTCACCGTGCACCGCCCCCGTCGAGGGCTCGCTGACCGGACGCGTGGGTAGGGTGGGGGGCAGGGGGCTCACTCACCGTGCACCGCCCACGACGACGGCTCGCTGACCGGGCGCGTGGGTGGGGGGGGGGGGGCTCACTCTCCATGCACCGCCCCCATCGACGGCTCTCTGACCGGGCGCGTCGTGGGTAGGGTGAGGGGGTGTGGGGGGTGGGGGCTCACTCACCGTGCACCGCCCCCGTCGTCTGTTCGCTACCCGGGCGCGTGGGTGGGGGATGGGGGTTGACTCACCGTGCACCGCCCCCGTCGAGGGCTCGCTGACCGGGCGCGTGGGTGGTCGCTGCTTCCGCCGCATGATTTCCACCAGCAGATCCTTTCCCAGGTTGACGATGCTGTCACTGAACACGATGTGACTGTAGTGGCTGTCCTTGACGACGTAATTCAAACAGTACTCCTGCAAGCAAAACAACAAATCACTCAATATCCACCCTCCCCCTACCCCCTTCCCCCCCTCTCCCTGTCGTTGTGTGCTTCCATAGCTCTTTTTGTATGCGAATTTTCCCCACTTTTTACATGGAATTCTTCCCAATAACATTCACGGAATTTATAACGAATTCTTTATTATTTATCACTATGTGTAATATTATAAAGTCCCCTGTAACAACACATTAAAATTTAACAGCAGTATTACATCATAAAATTATGTATTAATAAATTTGTTTTAAGGAATATTTTCAATTTCAAATACACTTCAGCAAACTACAGGAATATTTGTTATATTAAAGACTGTGTAACCATGACAATGCCGATCAGGAACTTCAGCCAATGACAGGAGTTAAGTGGAGGGGTGGGGGCGAGGAAATTGACGTGCGGGCCAGTGGGGAGTGGGCGGGTGCTGCGGGGGGGGGGGGGGGGGAGACGGAGGCGGAGGAGGAGAGGGGACATATCGAAGAAATCGACTTGCGTTTTTCAAGGTCACCAACGTTGTGTATGTGTGTGTGTGTGTGAAGCGGGGGGGGGGGGGGGGGCGGGGGGGGGAGCGTGGGTGTTGGCGGTGGGGAGGGCACCATGAGAAACTGAGGGGTCGGAGCGGCGGTATAGGGGGGGGGGGGTGGGGCGGCACCTTGAGGAAATCGACATGCAGATCCGCCGCGTTCTGCAGCGCCACCAGCACGTTGTCCCGGGGTGGGGGGTGGGGGGTGGGGGGGGGGGTCGGGAGTGGCGGTGTAGGGGAGGAGGGTGGGGGCGGCACCTTGAGGAAATCAACATGCAGATCAGCCGCGTTCTGCAGCGCCACCAGCACATTGTGCCGGGAGGGGGGAGTGGGTGGGAGGTGCGGGGAGGGGGTGGGGAGGAGGAGGGGGGCGGCGGCACCTTGAGGAAATCGACATGCAGATCTGCAGCGTTCTGCAGCGCCACCAGCACGTTTTGCAGACTGATGCAGTTCTCAGAAAGTGCACACACAGGTGCTGCAGGCGTGCCATCTCAAACTTGCGCGCCTCCAGGTACACCTTCATCATCATGCAGGATCACCGACGTCTTATCCGGATCCGTCGCTAAGCAACACACAAACAACCACATACGCTTCTAACTATTTCATAAACACACATATACTGTTTATTTTTCACAAAAAAAGAATGCATTGACTAAACATGACTCAAGAGGAAAACAGTAGTCAAATTAAATTGATGAAAAATTTCTATCGATATTAATTCATTATATATTATCCCTGTACTTTTTTTTGCAGGGTCTACTTTTTCTATCAACAGTTGAGAGTGCCATGGATAAACTAAAGCTCAAGTAAAACATGGCGAAATTGCTAGACTGATTTTACTTTTTTTTTTATTGTATTTCATTTATTTTTGGGTTTTAGTTTTAAATTATTTATTTATTTTTTTTGTGTTTATTTTATTTTTTAACATTTCGCACTGTTTTTATTTTGTGTGTGTCTTGGGGGGAGGGGAGGGGTGTGTGTGTGTGAGGATGTGTGTGTGCAGGGGGGGGGGGCGGGGACGGATGGGGGGGGGGGGTTGTTAGGATGTGTGTGTGTCTGCGTGTCTGTGTCTGTGTTTTGTGACTTACAGTCTTTAGCAGGCTTGATTCTGTCCGTATATATGTAAGACAACACTAATTGAAAAGCGACAGGATCGGCATCCGGCAGGATCACTTCCGGTTTTTCTTCACTTCCCTAAGAGAATAAAACAGAGCAAATATTCGTAGATCACAAACACGACCAAAGATACCCTCTGAACTTTTGGATTTGGACTAACATTTTAAACAATTTCAAAAGTTGTTTATTTACTATTTTATGCATTCATTTATATGTTGCTACAACGGCATACTCCGTTGCTATGCGACGTAGCTCGTTGCTACGACAGGTACCAGCGTGTCGCAGCGTCTCCTGGACCACCCGTATCTACGGCTACGACAATTACGTCACCACTGCAACACGTGCCTCGACTTGCAGCACCTCGTTGCTATGACAGGTACCTCGTAACTATGAAACTTACCTCGTTGCTACCTCGTGACTGTGAAACGTACCTCGTAAATATGAAACCTGCCTCGTAACTATGACACTTACTTCGTTGCTACGACACGTACCTCGTAACTATGAAACGCACCTCGTAACTATGACACGTACCTCGTAACTATGAAACGTACCTCGTTGCTACGACACGTACTTCGTAACTACGAAACTTACCTCGTTGCTACGGTACGTACCTCGTAACTATGAAACGTACCTCGTTACTACGACAGGTACCTCGTAAATATGAAACCTGCCTCGTAACTATGACACTTACTTCGTTGCTATGAAACGTACCTCGTAACTATGAAACGTACCTCGTTGGTACGACACGTTCCTCGTAACTATGAAACATATCTCGTTGCTACGACATGTACTTCGTTGCTACGTCTCGCATACCGTTGCTATGACACATACCTCGTCGCTACGACACTTACCTCGTTTGTTACGACACGTACCTCGTAACTATGAAACGTACCTCGTTGCTACGACACGTACCTCGTAACTATGAAATGTACCTCGTTGCTACGACAGGTACCTCGTAACTATGAAACGTACCTCGTTGCTACGACAGGTACCTCGTAACTATGAAACTAACCTCGTTGCTATGACACGAACCTCGTAACTATGAAACGTACCTCGTTGCTACGATACGTACCTCGTAACTATGAAACGTACCTCGTTGCTATGACAGGTACCTCGTAACATAGAACTTACCTCGTTGCTACGACACGTACCTCGTTGATATCACACGTGCCTCGTCGCTGCGACACGTACCTCGTTGCTAAGTCACGCATATCGTTGCTATGACACATACCTCGTCGCTACAACACGTGCCTCGTTGATATGACACGTGCCTCGTCCCTACGACACGTACCTCGCTTTGCAGTGCCTCTTGGGCCGCCCGGATCTTCTGTTTGAGGAATCTGGACCTTGCCGCAACCATGGCAACGTGGGCGTCCACTACTGTTTTACTCTACAAATAATGCACAGGCCGTGAGTTCTTATGATTTTACCACAGGACGTGAGTTCTTATAATATGTTATCTCAAATTTTTTCGGCATAAAAAATTATATCATCAAAGTTTACATCTTACAATTTGTTACACAGTAAAACCTCCATATAGGATAAATTTAGGGTCCATTACAAACGAAAAAAAAGGTGTCCCTAGCGCATGTTTTTATGAAAATGATCAACGCAATATTATGAATATTTATACAGCTTTTTAAAAAAATTTTCAATCTTAAAAAAATAAAAAAAAAACTTATATTTCAAAATAGCCAAACAAGGCCTAAAACCATGGAAGAAGAAAGCAAAGCGACGTGCGTACATAAATATGCGGGCAGACCCCGATCCATGAGACTATCCCCACCCTGTCAAGTCAGGCGGACTCTGGGCGGAGGGGGGTGGGCGGGGGGAGGTGGGGGGGGGGGATCACGTAAATATGCGGGCAGACACCGATCCATGAGACCACCCCCACCCTGTCAAGTCAGGCGGACTTAAAAAAATATCTCTGGGCGGAGGGGTGCGGGGGGGGGGGGGCGGGGAGGGGGGTGGAGGAGGGAGGGGGGGTGGTGGTCACGCAACATTATCTGGAAAATTTTGTTTGTCTTGGGCTTAAATGGCAAAGTACTTTTCTGGTGTCCACCCCCCCACCCCCCCCCCCCGTAAACGCACTCCCTCCCCCTTTTCTCCGTAGGAAAACAGATGTAGCTATAGCATTGTATGGTAAAGTTGTGTAACGAGAAGAGTCATAATATATGAAAGCTGTCACCTGGCCCACTATGAAGCTGACGTCAGTGAACATTTTCTTGTCCAGCAACTTGCCGTAGTCCTCGTGTAGCGTACACTTTGGGTAGCTGGCGAGCTGATGGCACAACAAACGCAAAAAATATAACCACAGTAAATAGCCGCAGTAGACTATTGGTATAATTAAAAGGCAAAAATATAACCACAACAGAGACCCCCCCCCCCCCCCCCCCCCCCCTCAAAGTACTAACAGTAGACTCTGTTGTTAAAAGGCAAAAATATAACCACAGCAGAGAACCCCCCCCCCCTCCCCAACCCCGCACTGATGTAACCAGACCAACGACGATAGATAGACCGTGCATGGGTGAAAATAGGTAGGGAGGGTCGGAATATAGTAGAAGGGAAGGGATGAGGATGCAGGGATTGAAGACGGGGGGAGTGGTTAAGGGGAAGGGAGCGAGAAAGCAGAAGGGGAAAAGCATGAGGGGGGAGGGGGAGAGAGAGGCGAAGGGAGAGAGGAGGGAGGGTGTGGGGAGGGGGGAAGGGATAAAGTATAAGGGGAAAAGCATGTGGGGGAGGGGAGGGGTAGGGGAGAAAGAGGGAGACAGGAGGGAGGATGAATGAGGGGGGGGGAAGAGGGGAGAAAGAGGGAGACAGGAGGGAGGAAGAATGAGGGGGGGGGGGAAGAGGGGAGAAAGAGGGAGACAGGAGGGAGGAAGAATGAGGGGGGAGGGGAAGAGGGGAGAAAGAGGGAGGGAGGGTGTGGGGAGGCGGGAGAGGGGGTATTTACCTGGAAGCTGAACATCTCGCCACTTCGCCACTTGTTGTCGATGGTGCCGCCAAAGACGTACATGACGTCACGGATGTTGGCCGCCGCGTGGAAGAGACGCCCGGACGGGAGGACACTGTCGCCGGTCGGCTCGGTGACGGACCATGTCTGCGACTCGATGTCGTAACTGTGACATTATGTCGTAACTTAGAGAGTGTACCTTAACTGTGGCACTATGTCGTAACTGTGGCACTATGTCGTAACTGTGGCACTATGTCGTAACTGTGGCACTATGTCGTAACTGTGGCACTATATCGTAACTGTGGCACTATATCGTAACTGGAACAATGTGACATTTTGGCTTTCAAGCACTTTCAGAAAAACTTTTGAAAAAAAAAAAGAAAAAAAAAAAACTGCCACACGTCGAGGTCTGTCGATTTTAACTGTGATTTTTAAGGTTTTTTGTTGAAGGTTTTTTTTTTTGTTTTTTTTTTTTCGATTTTCTTTACTTTCGGAAGGAGTGAAATACTTACCAGCAATATTTTTAAAATTCACTCCAAGCATTTCTCCAATCTTTTTTTCCCCACATTTTGCCAATTTCACCTTAACACCGAATCGTCTACATTATGAGAAACTTCGCGTTTCTTGACAGTTTACATCCTCGGCATATTTTTTTTTCGCTTACACGGTGAAAAATGTTATGAACAATACCAGATATGTTATTAAACTTGATATCAAACATTTTCGGATCTTTTTTGAAATTTTGATAATTTTTCAAGGTGCTCGTAGGCTGCAGATTTCAAGTGAATTTTAAGTTTATTTGTTTGGGCATAATTTGCGCTTACACGGTGAAAAAATGCTTCTACACATTGCCTAAAATAACCACTAAAAATTGACTTAAATCACTATCGGATCTTTCTAATTTTGAAAATTTCCAAAGGGTACCGACCTGTACTTTGCAAGTCAATTTCAATCGAAATTTTAAGCTGCCTTAAGGTCTCTGGATCGAGAATGTTTCGCTTATTCAGAGAGAGAAATCAATAGAGGGAAAACAGTAAAAAATTCTACTTTTTTTTTTTTGAACCGCACCGGTAGCTCGTAGAGTAAATGATATGGCTTCTTTCAACAACCGAAATTACATATTGCAAAAAAAAAAAAAAAAAAAAAAAAAAAAAAAAAAAAAAAACGCAATCGAGAAATCGTTTAATTTTTTTACCAGTTTGGATTCAATTGCATCACGCTTCCCTCGTATTATCTCTAAAATACAAATTATAACACCAGCTGATTAATGCACTCCCGTTAAAAAGAACTGATAAGAAACCGTCAGCGTGCTCTACGGCGTACGAAAGTCACAAAGCCAATTCACAGAAAAACAATGGGCATAACTCAGAGATACTATGACGATGGCTTTGTGACGTAAAACGCTTTCCTTTGCATTACGCAAGTTGATATGTGTCGCAGGACAATAATATGAAAAATTTTCGAACAAAATCTCGAGTTTTTTTGCTTTTTTTCCGCTATCCATGACTCGATTCTGCTGGTTTGTGTTATAATTGGGATAGATCCTGGTGCAGTCGTGCTTTGTATGGGATTCGCGCACTTGTGGCAGGCCAATGATCTCACCGCTGCGTGGTTCGTTCACAGACCTTCCACGCGTGCTCGAATCGCATATAAGGCACTCAACCCCAATGATCTATCCCTATAATAAAATGGCTTCCTCACCAGTGCAACTCGTTGGGTAGCGTCTGGCCGCAGGCTCCGCCGAAGACGTACAGGTGCCTGTCGTACGTCACCATCGTGTGACCGTAGCGCTTCTCCGGCGGCGGAGGGATACCCTGTAAAATGTCCTCGGTCGTCATCCGCGTCCAGCTGCAGCCGCAACAGAGAGAGAGAGAACTACATTATTTTTACAACTAGAGCAGTGTGCACGGTCCACATATTCCCCACAGTCCCCCCATCAGTTGAACACGGCCATCAATAGTCAATCAAGAACTGAAATTTTCTAAGTCCAGCTGGTGCTTTTTCCTTGGACGAACCTGGCCCATTTACAATACCGATCTGTGTTTGTTCCCATGGAAGCTACACACCAAGTTTCAATAAAATCCTTGCAGCAGTTTTCAAGTTATCGTGTTAACAAGCTGTTGATGACAGACCGACACATGGTCGATCGCATATACCCACCCCCCCCCCCCCCCCCTGGGGAATAAATAATTATCGTTATTATTAATATTTAAGATGAAGTATACCATTTGAGTTCACCAAGAATTTCTTTAATATTGAATTTCCTTCTCTCTCCTTCGATCGCTTCACATTATGGTTTAACGAGACATGCAAATAAATATTCTTTTTCCCCGTCTTTCAAAAATAACAAAGTGCAATTACACCAAATATGTACTGCATTACAAATAATAATAATAATAATAATAATAATAATAATAATAATAATAATAATAATAATAAAAATAATAAAAATAATACAAAACAAATAAATAAATAAAAATAACAGTTTGTTGAAAATCACAGCTGCGAGTTAACTCCCAATACATGAATGAAAGTGAAAATGAAAAAAAAAAAACGAAAAAAAAAACAGAAAAACAAAAAAAACAAGAACGTACTGTTTGTCTTTGAAACTAAATTGGAATAGATCACTGGAGATCTTCGCGCCGCTTTGGCCCGAGAACACAAACATGGCGTCCCTCGCCACCGCCAGGGCGAAGTTGAGACACGTGGGCGGTATGTCACCCATCTGGCGCACCTGCACACAAATACAATACTAGAGCAGTATGTATAGTCCACATATTCTCCACAGGCCCCCCCATCAGTTAAACACGGCCATCAATAGTCAATCAAGAGCTGAAATTTTCCAAGTACAGCTGGTCCATTTTCCTTCGACGTACCTGGACCATTTACAATGCCGATCTGTGTTTGTTCCCATAGAAGCTACACACCAAGTTTCATTAAAATCCTTGCAGAAGTTTTTAAGTTACCGTGTTAACAAGCTCTTGATGACAGACCGACCGACACGCGGTCGATCGCATATACTCCCTGTGGGGAATAAACTACACGGCATGGAGCGGGGAAGGATGGAGAGGGGGGGGGGGGGGTGAATGCTGCAATCTCATTGGTCGATTCCGAAGTCAACATTTCTTGCAATATTAACCGGAGTGTAAAAGTCGGTGGATATTGCAGTGGTTTGTAATCTAAACGATATTGTTGACTATTTACAAAATTGTTGCCCCAAAATTCAATATTTTCTTACCGTCAATATTTAGCAGATATTGGCGTATTTTGAGTCACCACATCAAGTACTATTGACCAATATGAAAATGTTGATCCTTAGGTCAACTTTTTAGTATCTGGTCGATCCCTTCAAGGTATCGAGATTAATTTTAAGTATTTTTTAGGATCTCTTTCAACTTCTGTATAATTTTACATGTCGAGTTCATTTATAATTTATATAATATTCTTGAATTTAGATTGTAAGTTTTCATTTTTCGTTCTTTGAAATTTTTCTCTGTATATACAGTTTACATGGCCACCATCAGCCCTCCCCCCCCCCCCCCCCACCTACGCGACAGGCAGGCACAAATGCACTGGAACATACGTGAAATCTGTGTGCGTGCTTCTGCCTGTCCGCGGGGGTTGGGGGGGTGGCGGTGGGCGGGAGGTGGTTCTGAACTCGATGTGAAAGCAATGCGATTTTATTTTTTATCATTATCTATCTATTCATTTATTTTGTGTGTGTGTGGGGGGGGGGGGTTGTTTTTTTGTTTTGTTTTTTTGTTTTTTTGTTTTTGTTTTTGTTTTTTGGAAGGGGTTTGGGGCGGGGTTGAAAAGGGTGAATACTGGCTGCCTCACCTCCTCCCAAGTGGTCGACTTTGGCGTCAGGGAAATAGTCCACATATCATTGAGCCTGTTGTTGCCATCGTAACCGGCAAATATCCACAGCTTGTTGTTGTAGACGGCTGCTCCGTGAGCGGCCCGCGCTACAGGACGCCTGGGCATAAAACATGAGCATAAAACATGACACGCCCACATAAAACATAACGCACCCACTCAAAACAAGCGGCCTACGTTACAGGACGCCTGGGAAAAAAAACATGAGCATAAAACATGACACGCCCACATAAAAATGACGCCATACCACAAAACATAAACGGCCCGCGCGACAGGACGCCTGAGCAGAAAACATGAGCATAAAAAATGACACGCCCACATAAAACATAACGCACCCACTCAAAACAAGCGGCCCACGTTATAGGACGCCTGGGAAAAAAAACATGAGCATAAAACATGACACGCCCACATAAAAATGACACCATACCACAAAACATAAACGGCCCGCGCGAAAGGACGCCTGAGCAGAAAACATGAGCATAAAAAATGACACGCCCACATAAAACATGACGCCATACCACAAACCATAAACGGCCCGCGCGACAGGAAGCCTGGGCAGAAAACATGAGCATAAAACATGACACGCCCACACAAAACATGACGCCACACCACAGAACATAAACGGCCCGCGCGACAGGACGCCTGAGCAGAAAGCATGAGCATAAAACATGACACGCCCACATAAAACATGACGCCACACCATAAAACATGAGCGGCCCGGGCTACAGGACGCCTGAGCAGAAAACATGAGCATAAAACATGACACGCCCACACAAAACATGACGCACCCACTCAAAACATGAGCGGCCAACGTTATAGGACGCCTGGGCAGAAAACATGAGCATAAAACATGACACGCCCACATAAAACATGACGCCATACCACAAACCATAAACGGCCCGCGCGACAGGAAGCCTGGCCAGAAAACATGAGCATAAAACATGACACGCCCACACAAAACATGACGCCACACCATAAAACATAAACGGCCCGCGCGACAGGACGCCTGAGCAGAAAACATGAGCATAAAACATGACACGCCAACAAAAACATGACGCACCAACTCAAAACATGAGCGGTCCGCGCGACAGGACGCCTGGGCAGAAAACATGAGCATAAAACATGACACGCCCACACAAAACATGACGCCACACCACAGAACATAAACGGCCCGCGCGACAGGACGCCTGAGCAGAAAGCATGAGCATAAAACATGACACGCCCACATAAAACATGACGCCACACCATAAAACATGAGCGGCCCGGGCTACAGGACGCCTGAGCAGAAAACATGAGCATAAAACATGACACGCCCACACAAAACATGACGCACCAACTCAAAACATGAGCGGCCAACGTTATAGGACGCCTGGGCAGAAAACATGAGCATAAAACATGACACGCCCACATAAAACATGACGCCATACCACAAACCATAAACGGCCCGCGCGACAGGAAGCCTGGGCAGAAAACATGAGCATAAAACATGACACGCCCACACAAAACATGACGCCACACCATAAAACATAAACGGCCCGCGCGACAGGACGCCTGAGCAGAAAACATGAGCATAAAACATGACACGCCAACAAAAACATGACGCACCAACTCAAAACATCAGCGGTCCGCGCTACAGGACGCCTGGGCAGAAAACATGAGCATAAAACATGACACGCCACCACAAAACATTACGACACACCACAAAACGTGAACGGCCCGCGCTACAGGACGCCTGGGCAGAAAACATGAGCATAAAACATGACACACCCACGAAAACATGACGCACCAACTCGAAACATGACGCAATATCACAAAACATGAAGTAACCACCAAAAACATAATGGACCCACGCAAAACATGATGCATCCACTCAAAAAATGACGCAACACCACTAAACATAACGCACACACGCCAAACGTGATACATCCACCGAAAACATGACGGACTCACACAAAACATGATGGATCCACACAACATATAACGCAGCCACACAAAACATGACCCACCTACGCAAATCCTGATGAACCCACACAAAACAAGACGGACCACCACAAACATGACACGCGCACACAAAACATCACGCATCCACGCAAAACAAGATGAGCAATCACAAAACATGATGTGCCTCGATTATCGCTCGCTCCACCGGTGGGGATGGATGGGAAGGGCAGCTATGGGGTTCGGGAGTGGGGGGGGGGGGGGGGAGTTGGTCGGAGGGTAGCGGGAGGGAGGGGGGCTGACACTGACCTGCCCTCGAAGTGCCACTCGCTCCACTGGGCCGTGGAGAAACTGTACTCAAACAAGTCGTTCTTATTGGTCAGGTTAGAATTGGAGTGGATGTCGCCCGTGTAACCGCCTGCAACACAACAGGAGGGTGTCCATACCCCTGACCACCCGTGCGCACACACACTAACGCTACTGGGGGTTTTCCGAAAAAAAGCCCAGGGCTTCTATTTGGAAACTGGCCAATTTCAGGTGCTCATTTAGAAACCAAATAGAAGCCCCGAGGTAACAGTTTCCTAATGAGAGCCCCGGGGCTTTTATATAGGGGGAGCTTCTTTTCGGAAACTCCCGAAACCTAGTTAGTTTTTTGCCAGAGGGGGATATAGGGGATTTCTCCCCCTCTCTCTATTTTAGCCCCCTTTCTGGAACACGAGGGGGCTAAAAAAATCCCCCAATGAATTTGAAAAAGCCCCTTCTTTTTCTACCGAGGGGGATTTTTGTTCGATGGTCGGATGAAAATTACAATTTAATCAGTGACCACTGGTCATTTTACACACCACAATTTGTGTGGAATCGTTTCATATTTACGAGAACAATCCATAAAGCTTTCTTTCTGCTGAAAACAAAACAACATGGCTACGGTTTAGCGGAATTTATGTCAGTAGACACCAGAAAACACGTGCTTGAAGGTTTAATTCAGAACATTTACTTTAAACTTGGATTCTGCATTATTTGTAGAGAACAGATTGAAATAACAGTTTAGGAAAAGTGTAACAATGGCTGAACCTGTTAATTAAACATTATTATTTTTATATCTTGTGTAGGATTCCTACGACAGCCCCAACCATGGGGGGGGGGGGGATATTAAGCCCCCCTGTACTTCCATCCTGGACAAAAACACTGCTAATTGTTCCGGTGAGAAAGTACCCCACAGGTAGCACACGTGACTGAGACCCCAAGTTTATTTTTCGCAGCTGCTCGCCCCAGCCAAAGGTTGTTATCAATCCATGTTGCCTAATGGTTCTCTGCTGCAATACATAAAAAAGCTAAGCACACACGACGGTAATACTCCCGTACAATTCTGTTTCGAATGTCATATATATATATACAGGGGTGCACATAAGGATTTTTTCACTTTCGCCAAATCGAATTCCCTTTCGCGAAATTAACCCTTTCACTAAAACTGTAACTTAATTTGTTTATTGCAAACATGGTAATCTGTTATTAAGTATAAATTGATATGCGTACAATTATGGTGTGTAAAAATAAACAAGTTGAACGAGTGTCGTCACTGTTTGCGTTTGTCAATAGGATAGCTGTGCATTCATCTCCCGTTCACATAAGTCAAAAACAAAAGGTATTTTGATTTTATTACAATAATTTTTGCCTAAAATTCATCTTCGCCAGATTGGCGAAGGTGGATCTGTTCACCTTCGCCAAATGGATTTCACCTTCGCCATGGCGAAATGCAAAGGTCTTATGTGCACCCCTGTATATATATATATATATATATATATATATATATATATATATATATATATATATATATATATATATATTTTTGAACAAGCTTATACCGAATGTCTCAGACATTGGAGTGACTGTATTAAATTAGCGTGAATTGTTCTGTTCAACTCACCAGCGCTACCTCGCAAAACCCCCTTCCCCCAACTCTCACCCCACCAACCCCCGCCGCCACTCACCAAATATAAACATGCTGCCTTTGTGTACAACGGCTGAGTGGTTGTACCGCCCCACCCCCCCCCCTTCCTTACTCGCGTCGCCCTCCCCACCCCGCGGCCTTCCTCGTCCCCCCCCCCTCACCCCTACTCCTGCCCCACCCTCACCTACCAAATATGAACATGCCGCCTTTGTGCACAACCGCTGAGTAGTGATACCTGACCAGCCTCCGCCCCCCCCCTCCTCCGCCCCCCAACGCCCGAACTTACCAAATATAAACATGCTGCCTTTGTGCACGACGGCTGAGTGGTGATACCTGACCAGCCTCCCCCCCCCCCTCCCCCCCCCCGCCCCCTACTCCTGCCCCGCCCCCACCTACCAAATATAAACATGCTGCCTTTGTGCACGACGGCTGAGTGGTGGTACCTTGGCGCGGGAGGGCAGCCCGTGGAAAACGCCCTGAAAAAGACATGAAGGAAAATACTTTTGTTTCTCATCCAACTTTAAAAAATAAACTGACCGGGCCGAACAGGCAATTTTATTTAATATGGGTGACCCGGCGTTTGGCAAATAAAATTCGAATCAAAATTCTTGGTACAGATACGCTTGCGACAAACGCAAAAATATGTTAGAATAAAAGTTGCAATTTTTTATTGCGACTTATTGCATTTTATGCATAATGGCTTTCATAAAGCGTTTATATGACGTAACACTTATATTATCAAACGCCCTACAACCCAAAACAACTCCCACAATCCGTTCTTTCCTTTTTTTATCTTCATTTTTTTACAGCTCTGTCTAAACAGCCCGTGTTCTCAAACAAATATTGTTGCAGCTGTAAAATAATCAGCCAACTTTCTCAACATTAACTTGTGCTTCTTTAATTTTTTTTTTTTAATATAATTGCTATTTATTGCGAACAATCGGAATGAACATTTGCGAATAGAAAATCATTATAGTACACTTAGTACACAACTGCTTTAAAAATATAACTTCTGCAGCACCAGCGAAACATAAAAACTGAAGAAAATTCGTCTTGTGTTCATGATCGACGCACCAAAAAAAAAAAAAAAAAAAAAAAAAAAAAAAAAAAAAATGGTCCTCGCGAACGACGCTACGAAAAACAATTGGTCCCATGTTCATGAACGACGCACAAAATAAAAATTGGTCTTCATAAACGATGCTAGGAAAAACAATTGGTCTCATGTTCATGAACGACGCAAACAAAAAATATTGGTCTTCATGAACGATGCTAGGAAAAACAATTGGCCTCATGTTCATGAACGACGTACCTGCCCCACGAGCCGTCCTTGACATCGAATCGGATGAGATCGTTGAGCATCGTCTTGCCATTGTCGCCTCCAAACACGTAGAGGGCCTCCTTGTATGCTACAATCGTGTGCTTGCTCCGTCTGCAAATACGCGCCAAACGTCATGACGTCACGATAGCCCAAACCCCAGAAAGCCAGGATCGTGTGTATACTTTACCCCACATACCTACAGCACGTGCGAATACAGTGACGTCACAGTAACTAAAATACCTGTACGCAGCAATCGTTCTTGTTCCGCCTTGAGCACGTGTCAAAGAAGTGACGTCACAATCACCCCCCCCCACCACTGTACGACACGTGCGTGTGTTTGTTCCGTCTGCAGCACACATCAACTCAGTGACGTCACAACATACCTAACCCTTGTCTGTGACGCCCGTGACGTCACAATAACCCTACCCCTTGTGCGCCACGATCTTTTGCTAGCTCCGTCTGAAATACGCACCAACGCAATGACGTCACAGTGACCTTAACCCTTACATGCCACGATCGTGTGCTTACTTCGTCTGCAGCATGTGTCAACACAGTGACGTCACAAGAACGCCATTCCTTTGACGCCACGGCTGTGTGCTTGTGCACGATTATAACTTACAAATTGGATTCCAACGACATCATACAAGCACAAATAGGTTCCGGACCAAACCCCCCCCCCCTTCCCACCCCCTCCGCCGAATGTTTTTTTTTTTTTTTTGCTCCCGAACATGCAATCGATTGTTTTAGTGAAGAACAATAAAAACAAATAGTATTTAAATGCATTATTTTTCTATATGTAAGGTACGGTAGTTTTATAAGAAAGATAAGCTACACAGCAAATGTTTCCTGTCAATAGGAGTAAGTTGCTGCAGAACCGCAAGCTGTGAGCTATTCCTTTAGATAATACTATATATTCACAGGTTTTGCTGCCCTTGTGTGTGGTAGTACTTCTGGTAAATGACCCCCTCCCCCCCCCCCCCCCTCCCTGTCCACACGCCGGTTAATAACGTTGTTCAAACGTTGGTCTTTGTGAAACACACCGATTGGGATGATGAATTGTAACCACAGCCAGAATTTTTGTTATGGTAACCCTCTAAGTTGTTCATGATTTGAGGTAGTTCATCATACAAGCAGCTTTGGAAAATTTTAAGGGTTCTGATTTAAAAAATAAAGCCTTTCAAGGGTTTTTTTTTTAACTTTTAAGGGTTGGTAAAAAAAATAATGGTTTTTCAAGGGTTTGGGGGGTTTCTGGAGGTGACCTGAAACCATGTACACTTTCCAACGCACACGAGGGAATTTCAAAGTGCCAATTTGATTTACTCTCGTTCAACCAATATAACTATCTTCAAAATAGTCCGTGAATTGTGTAGTATCCTCGGTCATCCCAAATCAAAGTTGGCATTAAAATAAGATTGGGACAGGGGCTTTGGCGAGTAGGGGGCTGGTCCGGATGGGTTGGTCAGGACATACAAAATAACATTATCACCAACAATAATAATGAATACACAATTGCAAAACTACTCCTTACTCAAGTTGCAGAGTTTCGAGATCGAGAATAATGCGCCAAGATATCTCTCAGCTTGACTTTAAAGAAAAACTCTGCTAGTTCGAACCTCGTTGTCCTGGAACGTGCAGCGAAACATCCATAGGCTCAAAATTTGAGATCAATGGTGATTTCTGACAAAAACTGCGGCCCTTTCTGTCCTAGGAAGATAGAAAGGAACCTAAATAAAGCAAGACAACCGCATACTTTCAATAAGCCAATTCGCACTTTCGGGTCTTTCCGGTGGTGTTGTTTCGACTGCATTTTTTTGGATAAATTATAAAGAAATGATAAGGAAAGAACATAAATATTCTAATTTTCATTCAAGATGCACACTTTCAAATTTATAAAGCCATCATATGACCTTTTAAAAACTATTTTACACATTATCCAGTCCCTTTAATAACCAACATGTGAATGTTTCTGGCAAAATGGAATTTTGATTTTGCCGTTTTTTTTCTATCATTCGTTTATATCCTATCCCAAGTGAATTCAGAAGAAACGCAAAAACTTTCCGGCAAAAGTCAAAGTGCGAACTAGCTCATGACGATGAGTAAGCCAATTCGTACTACTGCGAGACCCCGCCGAGAATCTCATTCAGCACGAGAAAGTTGGTATAACACACCAAAAAACCAGAACTTGATTTCTACATGTATATTACAGTTACAGTCCCATTGTGAGCAGAAATAACAGGAGTGAAGTAGGATGCAAGATATACGAAGTTTTGAAGGTAAAACTATATCCGAGCTAAGAAGAATTTAGCAAGAACCCCTATTATCGCACATTTCAGGTAGCGTAGTTTTAACATTGTTACATATATGAGGCCAAAATTACTTCAGTTAAGGGGTTCTTAGATCTTGTAAAAATTAGAATTTCATGTTTTATATCGAGGTAGGAGTCTGGATAGAGTAGTAATGATGACATAGGGTTACTCGGGACTGGTTCGAGCAAGGTGCGAGCATAGCGATTTCTTATGCAGAGATATTGCACTCTCCGGTGGTGGCTCATACCACTTCGATAAGCCAATTTGTAATTTTCGTTCTTTCCGATGGGGGTGTCGTTTCGACTGCAATTTTTTGGTATAAATTATCAAGAAATGATAAGGGAAAACATCAAGATTCTAATTTTCTTTCTTTAATAAATTAGAATAGCACACGGCTTGCTAAAAGTTTGGTGCAGAGAAATTTGGCATTTAGACAAAATCTCTCTGTCATTTCTTTCATTTTTTACTCAGCTAGTTTGTATTCGAAACTCAGAATTTTTGCGCATTTTATTCGAAACTCCCAAAGTGTGATTTGGTTTGAGTCGAAAGGGTTGGCAAATTTGCATCAGGTTTATTAAGTTTTGTTGAAAATTTAATATTTTGTTGTCACCAACTTATTCCTATATAATATAACCAATTATATCTTTTCTCTCTCGTTGGTGTGTATATATTATCAACTTTTTTGCTAGTGTCATTGCAGGTTCGACTCCTGCAGGGTGCACGCATAACGATTTCTTATGCGGAGTTACTGCGCTCTCCGGTGGTGGCACACAAATTTTTATTAACATACTAATAAATATATGTACATGTAAGAATTTACAATAGCAAAAATAAACTATTTTTAATGCTTTTATTTATCATTTTTCCTCCGTCCTTTACTAACATAACTGTAGGGGTATCTCAGCTGATCTAACTGAGAGTTTATATGTATACAACAGGGGGGTTGATTTAACTAAAAAAAAAAAAAATTAAAAAATCCGATTTAAATAAAAAAAATTAAAAATCGTGATTTTTAAAAAAAAAATCGGATTTTTTTCCAGCCCTAGTATACAATGTACTTAATGATCAAGACTTTCATAGTTTAAATTCGAAAAGGATTCGGTTTATATTCCAGTCAATGAAACATTTTTTATGGGTTATTTTGGATGAGTGTTGCTAGATGTCCCGGGCGGCTAATATTGTGGGACTAACGGTATTTAGAATATTAAGGTAGGCTACAGTTAAATTCAAACACTATACACAATTTCTATTCAACCTTTTAATACGACTAGTACATATTCCACCAAAAATACCGATATGCTTATCGAATATTTATTTTATACACCCTCGGAAAAGGCAGCAGTTTGAATAGAGGTGGACATAGGCATGTACCAAATACGTAAGGGACATCTGCGGATATGACACATTTCATCTTCGCACTTCTTTAGCCGAGTTAACACATACTGCTACCGTATATGTGTCTTAAAATACGCTGTACTGCGTGTTTTCTTATATTCCTCTGTCATGCTAAGTTCGCATGTCGGAACAGCGAAAATACACGAGACATACAAATGACATTAATTATCTGTTTCTATTAGGAACTAAACTGCATATCTTCACAGCTTGTTTAAGTTGACAAGCCTCATAATTCATGAAAAATACCTTCAAAAGTCTTCGAAATTTTGCTAAAATTTGACAGCTCTTTGCTTACATGGGCGATAAATAGTGTTTACATTGAAATCACAACAAATACTGCAAAATACTTTTATTTATTCTACATATTAACGAAATGTTTTAAATATCATCTGAAAACAGAGAGAGTTTATTTTTTTACCTGACTGTATATGTTTTACAAAATCTTCCTTTCAACCATTGTTTATCCCAATTGACCTCTCAAGGCCACCGGATGTTTACATTGCAGTTGCAACTACGAATTCACTTGTTGGTTTGAGCTCGAGCCTCCCCAGACAAATCTCCTATTGTCGCCCACACAATCCCTACTTACCGTGCTCCAACGAACTCGGCACAGTCTTGCATCTGCTTCCATCGATTGACAATTTCAGTTGGACCAAAATCGAGCGTAAGGCATTCTGCACTATCGGGGAAATTATGATCAAAATCCATTTTAATAATTTTTTGTCTTCCTCAATTGTGCTATCTGCATAAGTGGTTGCAAGCACGCAAATCGTTAGTGAGATGCATCGGATAGTTTGGTGCCCTTACCAGTCGTGCCATTTATCTTTACCACTCATACCACTTCGAGTTATTCTCTTTTTAATTTTGGTGATCTTTACTTCCTGCGTAGACTGTTTCCTATTTTCATGTATCTGTACCGTATCGTGCCACTTCATTTCAAACCGTTACTTTGCGGTTGCTGGAACAACCACAAAGGAAGCAGAATTTTACGTCTAGTGTGTTACTTGTATTTAACATCCAAACACTCCGCACTCAGGTTATCATGAAAGCCGTCATTCATAGTTAACCATCTGAGTAAAGCGCGTTTGTTTGGTTTTTTTTATCATAGGCTGGCCCGAACTGGATAGTTGGAGCATAAAGTCATTGGCAACGATCGATAAGAGGGGAGAGGAGGATGAGGAGTAAGAGGAGGAGGAGGGGAGAGAGAGAGAGAGAGAGAAAGAGAGAGAGAGAGAGAGAGAGAGAGATAGAGAGAGAGAGAGAGAGAGAGAGAGAGCGTGAAAAGAAAGAAAGAAAGAAAGAGAGAGAGAGAGAGAGAGAGAGAGAGAGAGAGAGAGAGAGAGAGAGAGAGAGAGAGAGAGAGAGAAGCTTTGCAACAAGAGAAGTTATGTTAAAATAATTGTTGAATAAATAGCAAATTTAGGTTAGTTCGGTTTCCTAAAAAAGTTTTAACTCAGGATAAAAGACATAAAAGAAACAGCCAGAAGAGTGAGACTTTTTAACTTGGTAAAAAGTGCATTTATCAAACTCTTCAGCATCTGACTTGAGACTGGAAGCGTCATGCTTGCCAGTGGCTGAAAAGTGCACCTTTGCCACTCTTAAGTAAAGGAAATACTGGGTCGTGTTGCAAATTTGGGTAGTAATACAATCAAGCCGTTATCTACTTCGGCCAGCAACACCTTCGTTTTACTGCCTGTTTTCTGATCGAAAGTATTGCGGTGATGTCGACAACACTCCAGTTACAATATCGTATGTTTAAAATAAAAGTATTTAGTCTAAAACTGAAGTATTTAATTTCTTAATACTCATTAAAATATCTTGTAGACGTAGAAGCCATCACTATGGGGTTTCCAGTGTGCTCAACATTGGTTATCGCGATCCATAAGAATACAAATCTGTTGTGGAACAAATAGCACCACATGGGTAGCCTTAACAGGTCCCCTGTTGCTATGTTTACAATGCTTGTCAACCAAACGACCAATCAGCGTCGGTGCAATTCCTGTCATGTGATTGAACCTTGCCCAGCTTATCCTACCAGACGATCTCAATTGATGGGGTGTTATGGCTTCTACGTCTACAAGATATTTTACTCATAAAAATGAGTTTTAAGAAATTAAATACTTCAGTTTTAATTTCGACAATATCGGTTTGTAGACTACGAAGCCATCACTATAGGAGACTCGAACTGGGGGTGGGAATTGAACACCAAAATGCATACGAACTGGTTGACACGCCGTCTATAAGACATTGTGCCGGAAAGGCAGAAATAAAAAAAGATTGAATTCAGTTTATCTTTTAATTCAGCGGGATCTCACCGCGAACTGCCCAGTCCAGAACAAATAACAATGTTAAGTATGGTTTCACCACGAAGTGCCCATTATTAACAATGTGAAGCTCGAACACAAATACATACAGTCTGATACGAGCATAAGTACCCCCCCCCCTCTTTTTTTCCAAAAGATAGGTATACATAACTAACTAGCCGACGTCGGCATCACCTCATGTGCCGATCCGTAGTGTGTTATACCATGTGCAGAAATGCACTATGTAAAAACCCGACCATGGTACAAGACGCCATTGTGGCGAGCCGCCACAGCATGTCACGTGCGAGCACATTTAAATGTCGTTGGTGTAGAGTCGAGCGGTGCCTCTACCACATAGTCTGCTTAGCGGCCTTCTTCTTCTAAGCTTTCTTACCACCAAACTGGTGGTGAGTCCTGCAAGAAGGAAGGTTGTTTTGAATCACCGATTCAACAACGACAAACAAGCCTAGACTATGCAAATTATTCAAAGCATCAGTTGCATATTCTTGCAAAATGATGTTTAATAAACGTATTTGGAGAGGCCCGACAGTCAACCCGTAATAGCGCACATATTGACACACCATTAGCAATACACAAGGAGTGTGCTACATGTCGAACCTGATGAGCTTTAATTGACTATCGCATTTGAATTACATCTTCAGGTTCTTTAATTATACCATCATATCCTAACAATATGGTTTTCTTGATATAATTAAATATAGACGCTTTGGAAAGATCTACTGTGATACTACGCATGAAAGATATAAATAGACGACGCTGTAACGTGCCACGGTAAGCACTTGTTCGTTTACTGTAAGTGCGTGGTAGGGAAACAAGGCATAACAACGCAGTGTTGACACTGCCACGTGACCTCACACTTGGCAAAACTGGTCATAATTTGCTTAAAGGCACCTTAGCCCTTGATCGGAATGTGCGCCTTGGCCAGAAAAAAACGGCAATGGTTCTATTACAACCTCCTTCCATGAACCATTAACCTGACTTATGGACTTTTGCGAGGCCACAAGGACAATATATTCCAAGATAAGTGACTTGTTTGAAATAATAGAGGGATGGAAAAGTAGAGACGTGAGATATTTCAAAACCAGGGTCAAATCCCCAGGCATCACTGACCTGTCGGAGAGATAATGCTTCAATTGAAAGGAACTCAGCAGATCCGACAATACATCACAGGCAGACAGCTCATAACACGAGGAACGTGTTTGACGCTTGAATGATAAAACCATTGTCCCGAGCACGGAAGAAGACTTGCATAGCGAATCGCGGCAACATCGGTGAACGCGTGTCGCCCTGCTTGAACAAACAAGAGAACACTGTCTGATTGTCCACCAGAAACTGAACACGTGACGCTTGAGAAACGTAGAAAATAGTCGACAAGCAACCACTACTACCTTGCTTTCCAACACATTGATAGGCAATGTACGGTCGTGAGCAGAACACTGCCCATTCCAAGTGTTCTCTTGGAAAAACGAAACCCCAGTCATTCCAAGAGGCATTGTTCTGGATCTGCCTTGATAGGGATGAAAGAGGGAAAACACACCTTTCAGGAGAATGACGCGACCGCCAGTCGAGATCCCTCAGCGCTAGAAAGGAGAGCCGTAGTCAATGATGTGGCGACCAGTCACGACACAGCTGAAACTGAAGAAAATGGCACCTGCCTGACTCGACCGTCATCTCTGCGGCAACTAACATGCAAACCGGGAAGTAACTCCAAAAGAGAAGCCTGAGGCTTGGGAGCTGACACGACGTTAGCAATTAGAATTGACAATTATTCAATCAGATTTTGAGTGGGAAACGCTCTGACCCGTTCAATATCAAAGAGGTCGCCCCTAAACCCTATCTGTTGAACCACAACCAACTCTGACTTCTTGGAATAAATCAGCAGACCGTGCTGTTTGAGCAATGTGGTCACAAACGGTAGGTGAACACAAACGGTCCTGTCGACAACTGGAACGGTAGGGTGAGAAACTAATAGCTCACCTCCATTACCCTAAAGCATAGATAACGTCGAGAGGTTTTGCCCATCGGAAGTAAAGATGTGTACCGAATATATTCACTAAGATGGGCCACACGCCCTGACTTAGTAGATTTGATAAGATGTGCACGATTTGAGAACTGATTGAATTGTGACAGTTCCTGAATCATCGTGTCTAACTCCAGCTGCTCATGCGGTTGGAACTATTAAAGAATTAAACGTGATTAATGAAAGATCGGGAAGCTTGGCCAATGGAGAAAAGATCTGGTGACCCGACCCAACCCTGAAAACGGTAAAGAAGTATCCCCAACGCAACCAACGGACTATTTGTTTGGGAACGCCGAGTGATTGCCAAGCTTAGCAAAAAGTCCTTGGTATCACATCTACGAGTACCTTTGCATTCGATCCAATTAATGGAGAAAGGAGTTCTTCGCAAGAACTTAAAGTCTCTGTGCGATATCGGTGAGCAATGTCGACCCAATATTTAGAGTAATTGTTACCTCAGCTTCGAAGGAGCATGCGGCTTTCTAGTGTCCACCTTGGATTTTCGGCTTGGGGAGTAGATGATGTTGAAGACACCAGTCACTTCTTGGTCGCTAATATGGACGGCAAGGAAGACTGCCACTGCCTTGGCCTGTTGTGCTGCCGGATCAAAGATCTACACAAAAGAGTGTCTTGTAACTTCACATAACGGCCTCGATTGTCTGCTTCAACAAGTTCGGCTCTTAAGATTGGCATCCCGTTGCATGAACGACCCGTGGGCGCAGCAACCAGTGCATGATCTACCTGTCACTGCTACGGGTTATGACAGTGACGACACGTTAAATGCACGAGTCGTGACAGTCACAACAAATCACACACACACACAACACGTCACCACCACGAGTTGTGACAGTCACATCACGGCATATGCGCGACTGATAGCGAAGAAGAGGCAAGGCTTTACATAGTCAATTTTTCATCGCCGTACGTTGTGGGAAACACGACAACCTGGCGCATAGCTACCTGGTCAGCACAGCGACAACGCAGCAATCGACATCTCATCAACCGTAACAGCATAGTGTGGTGAGTAGTCACATCAATTCAGTGAGACGGGTCGCTGCAGGCAGGACATCGACACATACCTGATCACGTAATCATGACGATAATACAACCAGAATTCCAAGTAATTCACTTAGTAAACTGATACATGAACCCTCTATTGAAGCCATATGCTCTTGGCAAGGATAGGAAAAAAACCATACAGTGATACAAAGACGATGCATGCAAACTATCAGTGATGCAACGACCTGACAGAGTGTCGAGATGACGTACCACTACAGATACGTTGCCGCTGTGACAACCACGTGGACAACTCAATAGCCTCACTACAGGTAGCCAGCCAACCCACTACTCGGCAATGTAATAAGTCGCAGCAACATGACCACGCTTGCAATATTGACACAAAATCGACTGCGGGTGTACAACAGAAAGAACTGTTGTTGCTGTAAGAGTTGTTAAAATAAAATACAACACGACCCAATCACTGTCTATTGCGTAAAAATATAAAAAAACGGCGATAAAAGCCGATACAGCTACGTTATTACGTGATTAAGACGCTGTGCAAGTAAACTGTGATATGAGTGACGCAGTACTGTGTCGATACCTGTCACTTCAGCGCGTGATACGTGATCGAGTTACCACAGACACCACCAGGTACAGTGTCCCTTCACAGTCACGGGTACGATACGACCCGTCACGTGGACGACCCTCCTCAGTGACGACCCGTTATTCACGAGTGGTCAAAATTACTACTCGTCACATACACAACACGTGACAGCAACGACCTACTTAAATGATCGACTCATCACGTGACTTACTCGTCACCCTTTCGGTTCGTGACAGTGAGAACCCGTTGCCGACACGATCCATGACCGTCACTGCAACGGAAGGTAACAGTGATGCCCCTTTGTGTAAATAACTCATGATAGTAATGAGTCATCATGATTGTGAAAGGTATAGATCCAAGTGGATACTGCGCTGTTAACACGTGATCAAGATGCTTTTTTCAGCGATCCGTGACATGCGCGAGTAGACACGGCGTCGACATCTGTCACTGAAGCAAGTGACATGTGAGGTCACCGCAGACACAACCGAACACAGTGGCGACCTGTCGCAGTCACGAGTTGATTCAGGTACAACCTGTTACATGTACAAGACGTGACAGCACAGACACTTCACAGCGAAGAGTGGTCCTAATCACGATTCGTCACAAACATACGTGACAGTCGCGACTAATGGTATTATCGATCTGTCACACAATGGACACTGCTACGGGTCCGGACAATGATAAATCGTTGCAAGCACAGTCGTGATAGCATTAGATCATCACATGATTGAACCGTCACTGGCCACAGGTTGTGATGATGGCAACTCGTAGCATACGCGAATCGTGTGGCAGGTGATCTAACCCATGGCATTCGCTTAACTGAGGCAATTGTAGTGACATCGGCTCGTACGCAACCACGCGATCGTACCTGTGTCAACCTTAGCAAGTGATCGATGCTTACACCGTGTTGGCGTTGCACATACAACTCGTGATAACAGCGACCCATCAGCTGATCAAGCCGTCACTGCCGCGGGTCCTGGTAATGACGACTCGTTACCTACACGACTCGTGATAGCAGCGACCTGTCACATGATCGACCTGTCACTGCAACGGGTCGTGACGAGATGAATTGTATTGATATCACAATTTTGGCTCGTATTCGATCACATGGTCGTACTTGTAACTCTCGTAGCGTGACACGTTGTCGATGCCTACACCATACTGCCGCTGCAGCAACGACCATGTGAACGACTCAACGCCGTGTCAACGTTGGAATGAGCGGCTACACTACTCAATACCGTGATAAAGCGTCACAACACTAAATGTTGGCGTGTCTATCACAGAAAGAGATAATGTATGCCGCAGTACCGAGCCAGTGTAAGACATGACTTCCTAAACCTGTAATAACTGCGTGTCCGACGACCCTGGAAATACTCTGTTGGTGGCAGAAAGGCAGAGGGACGGTGGAAAATCGACACTTTCCTGTTTGCAGAGCCGATTCGATGCCAACTGTTTGCCAACAATGAGGAAAACCCTTGAAATGGCAACTTAGAAAATCGATCAGAATCCACCTCACATAACTTACACTACGTTCTTGATGGCAAGCATGCATTTACCAAAGGAAAGCCGGGGGGACAAAACCCAGAACTACACTGTGTAGGAATCAGAAAACTCAGCAAACTAGTGAAAACGTTCACCAAACAAGTTAATACTTTCAGTATGCGTAACTAAATTATACAAGATAAATACTATCCAAAAAGTATGCATTTACCTTGATTTTGATCATTTTTACGAACATTTTACCGATGAAAAATCTCTAATCGCGATAAGTTTGGAATGGTTCGATCACATGGCAGGAACTGCACCGACGCTGATTGGTCGGTTGGTTAAAAAGCATTGTAAAAGTAGTAATAGGGCACCTGTTAAGGGAACCAATGTGGTGCTATTTGTTCCACAAAAGAATCGTATTATTATGGATCGCGATTGTTAAATACATTGGAATACCCATAGTGATGGCTTCGTAGTCTACAAAACGTCATTTTCAAAATTGAAATATGTAATCTGCAAGTAAAGATGTCACGTTATAATTCAACTGTTGTGCATGATAAAGCGGTTTATAATATTTCACTTGCTGCTGAAAACTTTTTTTCTGATGTTAATTAATTTATTGTTTCATATTAAAATTTGTTTAAGGAAATGTAGTCACAATATTGCAATGAAATTATTATAGTCCAAAGCTAGAAGTCTAGTTAGGTATAACGTTAGGGCACTGTAACATTTGGGTACAATGTGCGCGAAGCCTTTGAGCTGCTAGAGGCATTGATACCATCATCAAACAAACAGGAGCAGGAGAAAGTATAGACTTGATTGAAGTGCACATCATGGACTGTCATGTTCTCCATCCGCCAGCCATCCGAGCCATCTATTGTGATTGTGATGCTTTCAAGAGGTCCTATGTAGTTACTACATTCTATGGTTGTTGTTTTTTCACTGAAAAAGCCGAGATTTTTATTTTAATGTCATTGTAGCCACATAAACATCAAAAGTATAACATTTCAATTAGCAATAGTTTGATAAGACAAAAAGTCGCCTCAGTTGGATTTATTTATTCTAACTGATGACAGCTGTTTGAAAACTATTGGTTATTATTACTGACCAAATTCAAATAAATAGGTATCTTCATTCTTCAAGTTAGCTTTCAAATTTTGAGCACTGCATACAACAACAAATTAGCTTCATTACAAAGTGAACAGCTTTTTAATGCTGCTCCTGTAACGTAAATCTATCTTTGTATATCAAAATAATAAATAAAAGCTTGTAACTGCTTATAACTTACGCATTTCTCTCATTGTTCGTCGTCAGCAAATTGCCTTCACACAACCCCAGATTTCCGTGAAGAGTCACATAAAATTTACTGTTTGACTGAGCATTGACTACGTCTGCAGTCTGAGCAACCAGCGTGTAAGACAATGCTAACGACAGACCAAAATTGATCACAACGTCATTGTTTTTGTTCATTTTTAGCAAAATATGAAATGCAATATTTGTGTTAAGATTATTACTGAATTACTCAATGTAATAAAAATGTGATCTAAATAACACATTTATTTTAATTTTGCATACATTTGTTCTTTATTTTATTTTAAATTCATAATACCAGTTCTGCAGGGGCATTTGATGAACAACACATAACAAAGCGGAAATATATAGTTGAGCTCAGCACCTAATAGCTTACGCTGAATTCGCTTTGTAAAGTCTTTATAAGATTATAAGTCTGAATATCAACATTTTAATTATTATCAGGACTGTAAAATTTGTCGAAAGTTTACACTGCTAAGAGTCCGCGTCATAGAAACTTACTGATGAAAGAAAGCAGAAATAGTGAAGAATGGAAAGGACGCGAAAAAGAAGACTACCTTCTATCGGAAAGAGCGTACGAGACGGTAATGATGTATCTGATGCACCGTATCCATCATCAAAGCGACAAAAGCACGAGAACAGGTAGTTCAGATTGTGACTCATATCATGTACCACGAGTGTGTCCATCTGCCAACTGTCAGTGCCACCGGTACGGATGAGTATGCTTTTCAGAGTTCCTATGTAGTCGCATTCGATGTCAGTTGTCTTTATGCTAAAGGAAAACAACATAACACCAGACAGTAAAGGCATAGATACATGCCACTGCTCCCCCAGGGGAGGGCACTTGGTATCATATGCGTTACAATACGTGTCCAAAAAAGGCGAAGAAATAGGCTTATTTTGAGGTCAAATTTCGCGTCCACGGGATCCGCATGGTCGGCCAGTTTCGTAGAAAGAGGTTACCTGTTATCCAGTACATAACGTTTTTACATATGTAGGGGGGAGGGTTAGTTCTTTCAGCTGGTACGTGACTGCTCCTCTCGGGCAACTTGCCTCTTATTTGCTTTGTTCTGTTATAAATTGTAAGTTGTGATGTTGACAGGCAACAAAATATCCACAAATATGTACATATTATCAAAAGAAGAATTATCGTCAGTGTAATATTTGCTGCATGTCAAAGTATTTTATGATTTTTTTGACTTAACATATACGTTTCGTTCTCAAAAATGTACATTTAAGGTAAATATAACATTGTTTTTGTAGCTTTTGTGCTATAGACAATCCATGCTCATTCAATATAAAGTTTATATAATCGATAGTTGGATGCAATAAGCCAATTCATACTTTCGGGTCTTTTCGGTGCAGGTGTTGTTTCGACTGCAAATATTTTGGGATAAATTATAAAGAAATGATAAGGAAAAAACGCCAAAATTCTATTTTTTTTCAACATGCACACTTTCAAATTTATAAAGCAATCATATGATGTTTTAGAAACTATTTTACATATTATTCAGTCCCTTTAATAGCCAATACGTGAATATGTTTCTGGTAAAATGGAATTTTGTTGATTTTTTCCAGTTTTTTTTCTATCATTTCTTTATATCCTTAACCCGACTGAATTCAGCCGAAACGTGAAAAAATTTCGGCAAAAGTCAAAGTATTCTCCTTGTTTAACTCACGCATTGCTCTGATTGTTCGTCTTTAGCCGAGATTCCACACACTGTGCAGTGCTACCTATTAACGTCACGTAAATGTCACTGTTTGTCTCGGCTCTATGGGCGTTACCTGTTCTCGCCACTAATCTGAACATACCTCCTGCAAATCGGATAAAACCGTACCAAATGTTGTTTTCTATTAAAAGTGGTATTCTTTTCTATTTTTTAATTATATATTTCCGTTTTATATTAATTTAAATAAACCACTGTAAAGTCAAGATATGTATAGGCAAAATGTGATTGATCAAAGCCTAAGGGTAGGTATGCATATATTAAAAAACTGAACGTTTTAAAAAATCTTTAACATATCATTTAATAGCTAGAAACAACGCAAGTACGACTGAGGTAACACATACAGTAAATTTAAATAATTTAAGATATCTGTATATAATTTTTATGCCTGCAAAATTGACAACGTTTTTGGCTTGTCTGCACCAAATAAATTTCATTGTTACTCCAAGACAAAACAAAATCGAACTGTATAGCGTTTGGAAATTTATTAATTTATACTTGGATTTTATGTACTCACGGAAAATTTTGGGGTTGTACTATATGCTGATTGTAATTTCACACTTATAACAAACATCAGTGATATGTGTTATTTGTAATTACAATGTATTGCTACGCGATTCTTTGCTATGCTAAAGCTCAGTAATTTTTAATATCTTGATATGTGATCTAACCCACCCTCATCTGTCTAGTTGAGACACTCGGAGAGAACGCCAAGTCTCTCCTTGTGACCCCTGAGCGAATCTGAACCCGAGATTTTGGGATTAATCAGTTGTAATAACTTATAAAAAGTAGAGCTCGAAACAAATCTCTGTACAAAACGCAAAGAACACTGCTACTTTTCTATGTTCCAACCTTGGAGTGGAAATAAAGTGCGTGACGGTTTAGAGCTGCTTGATGCGCCCACTCCGTCGTCAAAGCGGCATGAACACGGCATAACATAGCTCTTGTTGTAATAGTTATCCAGTATTGTTATTTGTTCCATGAACCAGCTGTCTGTTCCGTCGATGCGAACCGTCACATTCGGAAGAGGTCCGATGTCATTGACACAATCTACATCGGTTGTTTTTGATCTAACGTGCAACAATATGAGTCATTAGTGATACTTTTGCTGTGGAATTGTATCAATTTCATACACTCTTTCCTCAATATGTTGTGCTTATTATCTGTTGTGCTATTTATTTGTCATAGCATCAAATCCTTTTAAAACAAAAGATATTTAATCGTAACATTTCATATTGTTTTAAAGGTGATTTTGAAAAAACCTTGTTCCTGTAGATGTCTCTCAGTGAAAGAATTGAGGGATGTATTACTCAGTTATCATATTTTACACGTAGTTTCTGTATGTCAAGTGACTGTTTATTAAAGACTATAAGTGATCTACAAGGCCAATTAAATTTCAACATGTATCTTTTGCAGCCTAGTGTTTCATCATTTTAAACGGAAAAGTGACAGCTTGTATTCCATCCACCGTGGGACTAAATATCATGATAGGGAGATAAAAATAGTAGTTGGTCTCTTATATCTTTGTGACAAGTGCAATGATACGTGCTCCTTTTTTATGACTTGTTTCGGACTGTGAGTCATTTGGATAGACTATTTTCTCTAAATAAGTCATCTAATACTGCACTAATGTTTTCTGTATCCAATTCAAACGAGAGAGGGAGAGAGAAAGAGAAAGAGAGAGAGAGAATGAGAGAGAGAATGAGAGAGAGAATGAGGGATAGAGCGAAGGATGGATGGATGGAGGGAGGGGGAGGGAGGGGGGGTGGGAAGGAGAGAGAGAGAGACAGACCATTGCTCTAAGTTAATCTCAGAACTTCACTTACGAATTTTTCTCGTCATTTTTTGTCAGCAGAGCTTCTTTGCAGTCCGCATTCAAACCAATGAGTTTAATGTAAATATCACTGTTTGTTTCAGCATTGTGCACGTTTCCTGTTTGTGCCACCACGCTATATCTAAAACCTTGAAATAAGGTGTTGAGATTTTTGTGCATAAACCTGCTACTTTCAATATCTTATTAGTAGATTCATAAAAACGTTTGTGATTTTGAAGTATGCTGTCAAAATATTAAAAGCCAAGTCACTTTTCATCAGTCAAGATGAATTATAATGTGACTATCTAAGCTGGCAGTCCGGAGGGGGGGGGGGCAGCACACGGGGGAAGGGAATAATTTAGAGGGAAGACGCGTTTCTCACGATAAAGGTTTTATTGTTTTTGGGACACCTCAAACTTAGAGGTCAGCGTTAGGGGTTGTTTTTAAAAGTCATGGGCACGAATGTTTTTCAATGTGGGTATGAATGGGTCCCTCCGGGCTTGGAATTACATCTGAATGTACCTGCTGCTTGACAAGCGAGACTATTATCAAAGTGTGCCGTGCCATTTGCTTCTAAGACACAAGTCACGAAATCTAGATTCGGTTCAAACGCCATATCGCAAGAGACTGAGCAGGTGTAAGATGGTAAGGGAATATCTACGGATGTGGTAGCACTTTTGCAGGTCACCGTGCCACCAGTAACTGTCGGAACGGTGCACGATATCGGCTGGTGACACGTCTCACAGCAGACGTCTGAATACCTGCTGCAGTATTCAAGTGCACACCAGCTATACTTGTCACCGTATTGGCAACCTGCACAAAAAGTCATACGAAATGAGGATATTTGAAACGAAATCTTAAACGGTATTATTTTATTTCTTTCTTAAATATTAGTCTTTGTTTAAATTCCCCATTCGTTTTCCTAAGTGAGCTCACCACATTTTAATCTTCCTTCACCTGACAACACATTTACGCATTATGTCTTAAACCAAGTTATGCAATGCATTCAATTTTTATTGCACTCTTTTGGATTTTATTGAGACAAAAATTCAAGTTTGATCTGAAACAAGACATTTGTTTTCTCTTTGGTGTTGCGTTAACAACCCCGTTTGCCTTCATACCTAAAGCAACACTGAAGTTCGCTGACTATTGTTGGGATTTTTCTATAGCGTGCCTAGAAACCGCTTCTCTGTGCTGTTCTTTACATGATACATTGTACATTTTTTAAATATCAGTTACACTATCACAGAAAAGGCATTTATATGCCCTCATTGCATGGCATTATTCGTAGCACATCCTTAAGTTAATCTCAGAACTTCACTTACGAATTTTTCTCGTCATTTTTTGTCAGCAGAGCTTCTTTGCAGTCCGCATTCAAACCAATGAGTTTAATGTAAATATCACTGTTTGTTTCAGCATTGTGCACGTTTCCTGTTTGTGCCACCACGCTATATCTAAAACCTTGAAATAAGGTGTTGAGATTTTTGTGCATAAACCTGCTACTTTCAATATCTTATTAGTAGATTCATAAAAACGTTTGTGATTTTGAAGTATGCTGTCAAAATATTAAAAGCCAAGTCACTTTTCATCAGTCAAGATGAATTATAATGTGACTATCTAAGCTGGCAGTCCGGAGGGGGGGGGGCAGCACACGGGGGAAGGGAATAATTTAGAGGGAAGACGCGTTTCTCACGATAAAGGTTTTATTGTTTTTGGGACACCTCAAACTTAGAGGTCAGCGTTAGGGGTTGTTTTTAAAAGTCATGGGCACGAATGTTTTTCAATGTGGGTATGAATGGGTCCCTCCGGGCTTGGAATTACATCTGAATGTACCTGCTGCTTGACAAGCGAGACTATTATCAAAGTGTGCCGTGCCATTTGCTTCTAAGACACAAGTCACGAAATCTAGATTCGGTTCAAACGCCATATCGCAAGAGACTGAGCAGGTGTAAGATGGTAAGGGAATATCTACGGATGTGGTAGCACTTTTGCAGGTCACCGTGCCACCAGTAACTGTCGGAACGGTGCACGATATCGGCTGGTGACACGTCTCACAGCAGACGTCTGAATACCTGCTGCAGTATTCAAGTGCACACCAGCTATACTTGTCACCGTATTGGCAACCTGCACAAAAAGTCATACGAAATGAGGATATTTGAAACGAAATCTTAAACGGTATTATTTTATTTCTTTCTTAAATATTAGTCTTTGTTTAAATTCCCCATTCGTTTTCCTAAGTGAGCTCACCACATTTTAATCTTCCTTCACCTGACAACACATTTACGCATTATGTCTTAAACCAAGTTATGCAATGCATTCAATTTTTATTGCACTCTTTTGGATTTTATTGAGACAAAAATTCAAGTTTGATCTGAAACAAGACATTTGTTTTCTCTTTGGTGTTGCGTTAACAACCCCGTTTGCCTTCATACCTAAAGCAACACTGAAGTTCGCTGACTATTGTTGGGATTTTTCTATAGCGTGCCTAGAAACCGCTTCTCTGTGCTGTTCTTTACATGATACATTGTACATTTTTTAAATATCAGTTACACTATCACAGAAAAGGCATTTACATGCCCTCATTGCATGGCATTATTCGTAGCACATCCTTCAACTGTAAAAATATTGTAGTGAACCTCACATCATGAGCAAGTATTATTAACCTGGGTGGTGCGCTATAACCACTTACCTGGTATGTCTAGTGCTCTTTCAGGGCAGGTTTTACAGCATCGCTCTGCCCTGTAGCCATAACAATCACGTAATGGCATATCTAAGCAATAGTCTCTCTTATCACCATACTCACAACCTGTAGTCAAAGACTGTTTGTGGATAGAACAGGTATAAAGGGAATAAAAAGTTTTTCAAACATGTCATTTTTAACATTATGGAAATGACAATCACTATTTTCTCTGAATGTTCAGTGTAAGATATCGTAACCTATTTTGCTGTGTGACTGATGTAGTTTGGATAAACTAGTAGATCTAATACTCTTCCAGACAGGATTAACAATATCGCTTCGCTCTGTTGCGATAGCAATGAGTAACCTGGTAGAATTAATGCGGTTTCATGGCACTCCTCTCCTTAGCCATTGGAACTACCAACCTTGTATGCCAAGTGCTATATTGCATCCACTAACCTGGTATATCTAGTGCCCTTTCAGGACAGGATTTACAGCAACGCTCTGCCCTGTAGCCATAGCAATCACGTAATGGCATATCTAAGCAATAGTCTCTCTTATCACCATACTCACAACCTATAGTCAATGACTGCTTGTCGACAGAACAGGTATAAAGAGAATACAATGTCATATTTAACAATCACTATTTTAATTAAATGTCGAGTGTTAGACTTGGTAATCCATACTGTCGAGTGACTGAAGTTACTTGAATAATGGTAGATTCAATACTCTTTCAGGCAGGATTTACAGTATATTGGTCTTCTCTTAGCAGATCTAATACTCTTCCAGACAGGATTAACAATACCGTTTCGCTCTGTTGAGATAACAATCAGTAACCTGGTAGAATTAATGCCCCTTCATGGCAGGATTTACAGTATCACTCCTCCCTTTAGCCATAGGAACCGCTCACTTGTTTGCCAAGTACTCTTCAAATTAGTAGATTTCGCCTCTGTAGGCATGGCAACTTAGGCTGTGTCTGGTGTTCTTCCAGGCAGAATATACAGCTTTTTATATATTGCAGCCACTAACCTGGTATATCTAGTGCTCTTTCAGGACATGATTTACAGCATCGCTCCGCTCTATAGCCATAACAATCACGTAGAGGCATTTCCAAACAATATTCTCTTTTGTCTCCATATTCACATCCTGTCACCAGATTGCACAGTACTTTTTAAAAATACTCACAAAATAAATCTACTAAGAAACTGATTGCATACCCAGGTGCAAAATTCATATACCGTAGTTCTAAAATTTAATTATTTGCCGTTTGGAAAAAATTAACATCTTACACTGACTTTGTTTCATCTTCAGCAATAAATCCGTTTATGCTGTTTGCAACTACGTTTTAAGATCGCATGTCATAAATACAACTCTTTCGGTTAAAATACAACTCACATTATTCATTACTAAAACATCAATATGTGCAGTTCTTCCAGTTTTTCTTTAAGAACACTTTTAATAGTGAGTGTATATAAACAACAGTAAAAAATATTTAGTATATATATATATATATATATATATATATATATATATATATATATATATATATATATATATATATATATATATATATATATATATATATATATATATAAAGATGGCAAGCATTTATTAACATAGAGAGTATGCATTGAGATATTCAGTACATGTAAAATACAATCAATTAAGATTGTAAGAGAGAGAGAGAGAGAGAGAGAGAGAGAGAGAGAGAGAGAGAGAGAGAGAGAGAGAGAAAGAGAGAAAGAGAGAGAGAGAGGGGGGAAAGAGAGAGAGACATTGGAATAAATATGTAGAAATTGCATCATACAAGCCGTTCATAAATACTCATAAATACTCATAATTGTGATCATATTTATGTTTGGTACCGGTACCATAGTTTGCCCTGTGTACGTCTCGCAGCAGGTCAGTTGTGCTGATGTGGAGTAACAATGATACGATGTGTTGCTGCTTCCCAGATACTCCACACAGCTCACGTTCTGTCTCGGGGCTTTAGGCGCATCACCGAAAGGACACTCCTCTGCGATTTTTACCGATACAATAAGATAACATGTCATTTTATTTCAAACTCGCAACCGTAAAAGTTGAATTGCATTGGAAAGTACATCAATATGCTTCATGGTTAACAATATAAACTAGTTGCGAAATATTATGGTTATTCAAACACATTGGAATTAAATCTCATTTTTATTTGAGATTATTGTCTTTCGCTCTAATAGTTTCTGAAATCAAACTAAATATATGAAAGGCATTCAGGAGTTTCACCATTAGAAATTGGATGTTTATTAATTGATTGATTAATTGATTAATGGATATAACGATGACTTCATTTCTAAGAGAAATTTATTTATTTTATCGTTTTCGTTTTGAATTTTCATGATAAAGTATGCTATAGTAGTTTATTTAGGATTTAAAATGATAGTGGTATAATACGATTTTAATGTGCGCCTTAAAGATGTTAATTATAAAACTAGTATAAAATACTATTGAGAAATAAAAGCTAGCTCTTTTCTCTGTTAAAATGAATACGTTCTGATCGGTATTAAAACCAGAAAGGACAAAATATGTGTTAGATAAGATGTCACATTATCAACATTAAGTGTTAATATAATTGCATGGCATTGCAAAAACACCGACAGAAGTACGCTTTGCCCTAAAACACAAACACTGTTACAATTTTATTTCAATACAGTGTGATGGAAGTGTGTAAAAGTGTGTGTAAAAGTGTGTAATGCTGTTTTGATTGAGAAAAGGCCTTAATAACCGTTTATTCCAGTGGGAGCGCTTTCAGACGCAATGCAGTTGCCAGCTCTGCAAACCTATGAACAAATATGGTTTATTAACAGATATTACTTTGTACGAAAGTGCTTTCTCGGTATTCATTGTGACACAATTATTATCTTATACCGTATATGTTTCCGGAATGTTTTGTCAGATTAAAATGTGTTGCTTAATACCATACGACTTCCCTTGGCATTCTCTCCGATGGCATTTATTCTTTTATGGAACTCTATCTATTATTCTTTTATGGAACATTTTATAGCATACAGTCTTAAAGGGCATTCTACTCTACAGCATGCATCATTTTATGGCATTCTGCCTCACAGCATAGAGTCTTCAAGTGACATGCTGTCCTGCAGCATACATTTTTGAGGACATTATTACTTAGGACCTAATTCTTTACTAGCATTATACCTGATGCATTATTCTATGGCATTCTACCTTACAGCATGCAGCTCTATGACGTTACATTTGATAAGGAACATTTCCCTTTACGTATACCTTTCCGTTACCACATGTAGTTCCTTCCCACGGTAAGGACACACTGTAGTAATCTGAATTCGGTTTGAGGCAAAGCATCAATGCACATATGATTTCATAATTTGACTCATAATGCGGCTAAGAACAAGAAAGATAACAAACACGTCTAAGACAAGAGATTTTAATAACTATTCAAACATCAAAAGATGCTACCAAAGGCAATAGAAGAATATGGTATAACCTTCATTTATCTGCATAAAATTTACTGATATTGCACAGTTCGTTGAAATAAAGAGCACACATTTAACTTACGAGTAAGGTGGAAATAGGAAAGATTTGTAATATGTTTTCACTAAACTGGGGAAGCACAGCAAAAACGCACGTATTTCATTTGGTAGCATACATGATTTTAAAGTGAATAAGAATCATTTGCTTTAGTAACATAATCTTTATTTTTGATATTAAGAAAAATTACTCGGTATAGGAAGGAGCCGAAGCCATGGATGTTTTCACATTGCTTATCAGGTGGATATACTTGTCCTGCCATCTGATTTTCAAACTCATCAAACTCATGTGGATTATATTCTGCTGACCTATTTGACATACAGTTTCTGTTCTCTCTGAAAAAAAATGAAATTTTAATATATTCAATATTCTTTTTGTTTAATGATGGTTAGCTGAAAAGCATTAAGATGTCTTAACACAAAGAATCGATTTTTATGCAAAGAGATCGTTTAAGTAGCTTCTCTTTTAAAGTGTCTAAAAGGGTTAAGCAGCTCGTATTCACCTGTTCAATCTGTCAATGAAATCACTGATATGCTGAATACTGCATGTTGAAAAACCAAACGAACGCCTGTTGTAATCAAGGTCAGATGAAGAAAGAGATAGTCCAGTCATGACGTAGTTATTATTGGAATTGCATGAGTTCTCGTCCCCATCGTGTTTCGAGCCCAAACTGTCACATTGAAAAAGTTATTTACACGTAATATAAACCGCTTTGAATCACAAACAATTAGCCATGACAACACATGGATAAAACAGTCAATGCATTATTTTAATGTAAAAGTACACCAATATATCTTAAAATAATAATAAATTCTGGCATTATTTAGTGATGTTACATACCATTTATATGTTTTTTAATTTGCATTTCAGATTTTTATCTGATATTGTAGCACTTGTGATATGAATAGCATAGATTTGTGAAGCATAAAACAGGGATACAGAGAACCAAAGATATTTGTTGTGTGACTCTAGAGAAACAGATAAGCAATATTGTTAAAGTGTAACAATAGAGAAACAGACAATTAAGATCGCTGTAATGCAACACTAAAAGATAAATAAATAAAGATCTTTGTAGTGTAACACTAGAGAAACAGATAAATCATTTTCTTCGTAATGCAACACTGAGGGTACAGATAATACAAGACCTTTGTAGTGTAAAACTAGGAATACATATAGTACAAGACAATAATAACGGTTGATTTCAACAGAAGTTATTGGTATTTGAAACGTACTTGTGACCAAGCTCATGTGCGGCGATTTTACCAACTCTGCTGTCAAAGTGATCTTCATTTATTGAATACCTAGTGTCTTTACAAAGGCCTCTCGAGTATGCCCTCCCTATGTATCAATAAAACACAAGTTACTTAGCCAATTCCATAGTAAGTTAACTGTTTCAAAAAAAAACCTGAAGAGAAGTTTTTGTTACTTGTTTCAAGTCCAAAGAGTTAATATTTTCAGAAGATGCTCAAGAGTTAAACTAAAGAAAAGCATCAAAATAAGGGAGATTTCAGCGGATAATAAAAGAGATTTAGTTACTAATTTCAGGGATATCCTCTGTAACATCAATACGATTTTAAAAGATTCAAACGAATAAAAATAAGCATATGTTGAATGGCAGCTGATATAATGATAGCATTAAGCTGTGCTCACATAAATTTATTGAATTGTTGCAATTCTTAATGCCAATTGAAACAAGCTTGGTTGTTCAGTCTCTGTTTATGTTCTAATGCAAATTGCAAACAGATCTGACTTAAGATCTGGCGTTAGATAGTTGTTTACTTGCTTCAAGAAATCGTATTTACCTGCTAAGCTAGTGCTGAATCCGTTTTCTTTTTCTGTTCCCAAATTATGCCTGAAATCAAAAAAGATCCTATAACAATATAAGCGTTCTCAAACAAAACTACATGTAGACATTCATAGAAGCATGTAATGCAAGGAAATTTATTTCATGGTTGCCTTTAAGCGTACAAAGGAAACCACAGTTCTTTGACTGGCAAACACAACCCGTAAATTCGCGCGGCCGTACTCACCGCTCTGTATGGAAATTTCTGAAAGTGTGTACTCGATAACACAAAAGTAACTACGTTGCAAAGTAAGTACAAAAACATCGCAGAGGAATGCAACAAATATCTATGATGATATGATCTGGTATCCTCTTTTCAAGGTAAATCTTGAAACAACATTTCTCTTACGCAGTAAATAACATGCCGTGATCATAATCCGTAGTGTTGACCAAATTGGCTTCAGCCCATTTTCTGAAAGCTTTAATTGCCACGTATCCTTCCACGTGACGCCTGTCTGTGTCTGTGTCAGGCCTGAGATTGTCCTCCATGAACGGCGCAGCACTAGGCACCTGCAACAATTGATGCGTGTGGGTTATACAACCATCTGAAGCGTCATACTGTAGCATTTACAGTTGCGTACGCTACTAATACACGTACAGTGCACCTACAGCAGTGGCGCTTGTATGTGTGCAACCCTCTGATACACTATGCATGACGCCTACAGCAGTGGACACTCTAAAACGTTGTACAATGCACCTACGGTTTGTGCTTGTGCACACGCTTGTGCATATATGATCATCTTATACGTTTTACAGGGTACTTCAGCAGTGGACGCTTGTACGTATACAACCCCCCTAACACATTGTGCAGCGCACACGCAGCACTAGATGCATATGCATACAGTCCTTTGATACAATATACATAACGTTACACAGTATACCAACAGTAATGTACGCTTGTACGTAAAGAACCAACTGATAAGTGGGCGCGTGTACGAATACAAAATGTAATACTTTATACATGTCTGCAACAGGGAAACTTAACACATATACATATACATCCTCAAACACGTTATTTTGTTACACTGCAACAGGGGAACCTTGCCCATGTATGTATACAATTCTCATACCCAGAACAGTTCTGACAAGTATACGTATATAATCCTCAAATACGCTATACACGACACTTTCAATGCTTTTACAGCCACAAACACATTATGCAGGACACCTACAGCAGTGGAACTTGTCCGTAGACAACCCTCGAACACCTTATTCTAGTGTCTTACAGAAGTAGAACCTAACGCGCGTAGTCTATTACCTTGTAGTTACACTTGTAGTTATTTTATACCCATTATTTAGGCCTTTAGTTTTCAAGTTTTCATGATCATTACACAGCGAAAGGGCACATATATAAGCCTTATTTACACTGTCACACCAGACTGGTTACATATGCAGTACCTTGGGAACTGAACATAGCATAAAAAGTTGTAGCTATGAGTCCTATTTGATTGTATTTATTTGTCTTTTTAGGTTGCAATCATGTGCCGACGAGAGTGTATAAATATCATATGTGTTATCTTGTTGATTAAAAAACGTGAAAAATGGGGACTAATCTTGGGTTAGACGAGATTCTAAACTAATAAGGGAGGTAAATTTCATTCAGTACTTTGCGTTTCCCTTAAAAAAGGAAGGTTAGTAAGAAGGAGAGGGGCGATTGTTGCAGATCCCGTTTGATAAAAAATCAGCACAGAGTTAAAAGTTATGGCACCAATTGGTACCTGGGTGGTTGTCTTTTTAGAAAATGTTATCTTGTTATTTGTACAAATTGCAAGAGATTTAGAACAACTGTTGTTCTTGATCCGGAAAGCACTGTGGCAAACATCTACAAAAAGCTCCTAGTTATCATTATCGGGGCTAGTTTGAACAGGATCGAATCGTTATATTAGTAGCCTCGCAAGACTTGCTATGACAGCACATTGCAACCAAATAAATAAATAAAACATCAAAGCATCCTTACATGAGCAATATAAATTCCAGCATATAGGCAGGTGATTGAAAAGGACACTCCTCTGATGCTAGCATACCTAATATTCACCTAAAAAGAAAGACACTTGTTTCAACGACATCTTTTCGATTTGTTTTGGTCCAACTATTTTGGGATTAATATATATATGTTCTAGAATCAATTAAATTAATTACATTTCAATTAATTGCATTCTAGTAGTATCAATTATTCTGAACTTACAGCATTGAGTACAAATGCGTAGTACTGTCGTATGTAAGTTATGGTCTGTTCTTTTCTTTCCACATAAGTTCCACTAGTTTTAGCTAACCAGCTAGAAACAAAAACACTACATATTTTATTTCATGATGGCCAGTACGCTTACAAAGGCAATATTTTAACTCGTAGGTACTCACAACCGTACTTATCGCTGTTTCAGTATCGAAAACATCACGCTGTGCGCTACCGAAAGTAGCGATGGAAGGCTTGGTATAAAAGTGCAAAAATATGTAATTTACAAAAGACCATTTTATCAAGAATCATGACATAAAAACCAAACTCGCACTTGAATTGATCCGAAAAGCCTTATCCACTTTCGCACTCACCTCTCAGGCTCGCTATTCCAGTGCTACAGGGTGTCGGAGGATTTTTTAAGTGTACGTCTAGTTTATATAGTGTTTATGTAAATCAGATACCTCACATTTTAATTTTTACTACTTGAGATCCAAAATGCAACAAATAGAGAAGAAACTGTTTTCAAAGTGACTTCACGCAGATTCTGGTTTTGCGAGCCAACTACTTAGGGCACAGAAACATTTAAATAGTACCATATACAATTCATTACACGATTAGAAACGAAACTTTGAGTTGTAAGTTTAGTTAGTTTTAAAACCACACATATTCTGAAAAAACGACATAATTTACATTAATATGTGCACAATACACTCACAAATTGAAAACAGCATTACCAGCCACCACCATGACCTCTATTTCGTACTGAGTTATTTGCCGCTTGACACGAAGATGCTTGTCAGCCAATGGGAACACGCCGCTTAATGCGTCTTTGTTCCTGGTATGGTCACGCTCTACAGACATACGTGGTATTTTTTGTACAGGTGCATACATAATGCCTGCACTACCTTTATCTTGTCAGGTCGCGGTGAATACAAGGAAGGTATCGGCAAGCAAAGGATTTAAGAAATAACTTTACCTTCGAACAAAATAATGAACTCTATATGGGAACAACTTTTGTATAGGAAAGATTCGGATCTGCCTTATATCAGGGGAACTAAGCTGTCAAAGTTTACATGGTAATTCCCTTTATCCTTAATACAGTTCTCAAATAAAAATACCACGAAAGAGTGTATTTTGTAGTAATGGAATTTAAAATGAAACACGTAATAAGACATGAGAGCTGCTAAAACATGAGAGTGGATAGAATGTGGAATGGAACAGTTTAAGGGTGTGTGAACACTATGCACTATTAATGGAGCGATGCTGGTTTCTTCCAAGCATGGTGGTGTCACGTGGCAGCCTGGTGACGGAATGTTTTTCTGCGTTATCCTCGAAAGGCTGTATAATATAGTCCTCATCATGGAGAGAAAACGTTCCAAACTGAAACATCATCACAGAATGTGCTATAAATAGCAGAGATAAGGTTGGATAGGTTGACATAAAATAGCACTAAATATGCTGGATCAGTATTAGAACCAGCTTGAGACAAATAATTCACTTCACATAAACAATCACAGAAATATTTGAAGCAAACAGGTTTGATTTGAGAAAATGGCAAATGGTACTGATTGTTGACGTGCAAGGTATGTAGAATACTCTTTTGCAAATAGTACAACATAGCGTACGAATATAAAAGCTTTTTGGTCTGCAACATTTGAGTTTGCCCTGCGTGATACCAATATATTCGCGTCTTTGGAAAGATCTTCATACACCTTCGCGTCCTAAAACAATTTTTATATGAATTTTGAATTAATATATTTTGTAATATTTGAATGTATCATTGAGAAATAGAAACTACAACAGTTGTCGCATTAATAAAAGGTAGAGATCAAATAATACACTATGATGATGATGATGATGATGATGATGATAATAATAATAATAATAATAATAATAATAATAATAATAATGTATACTGCCATCATTAATGTGTAATTAAATGAATATTGCAAACTGAAGGCACTTGCTCTGATCTTATTTCATAAGGAAGAGAAGTGTCGCACACATTAGTTCAGGTGTGTCAAAAAATAAGATGAATTGTGACACTGAAAGCCCGAGTTCGAAGGCTTAAGTCTGAATCGACAAAATCCTAGGTTTAAAAACGCGTTACTTTTTAACATTATTTCAAGCAAATTTTACTTGCCTGTTTCCTGGTGATAGGAAACGATACTATTTTGGCGTCTCTCTTAATATAAACAGGCACATCATCAGTGATTTTGCTATTAAGATCAAGTTCTAAATCAACAGATACATCTCTTGATGACAAGCCGATGTGAAGCTTGCTGGGGAAAGTGGCGTCAGTCAGGGCCCTCTTGAATTTGCTGTATGTGTCTTCCTGAATATAAATATCAACTAAACAAAAAGCGAAGTGAGTATTATCACCACATAATTGTTAATCATTTCATCTCAGGAACTGTTTTTATGTCAGTCATGCAGTGGAATCTTTCTTACATGTCAAAAAAGAGAGACAGATTTGTCGGACTTGAGTACCAAATTTGATCACGTGAGTTATATTATTGTATATGCCTCGACTTATACCAGATAGAAAAAGTAAACACACTCCGGGGACACTAACATAGCAACTTGTTACCATGCGTGGCCATGACTTTTTAAAGTACCCTTAAACATGGATCGCTAATTTTGAAATTATACTCTCTTTTTATTGAAACACAGCATAGTTATGGGAAACCCCCTTTTTGTGAGAACCGATTGAAAATTGCGCTCCATTATTTTCAATAAAATTGGCACTCTTTAATGATCGCATCTGATCTAAAATAATAACACCCCTTTCTCCATTCTTTCGACACACATGGTAACACATACGCCAACATTTCCCTCCCCCTCTCCCCATCCCGGAAACTCACCTTCTTGCTCAGCATGGTCATCAAATATCCGAGGTAAAGCTTCAATGAGTGAGCAACTCAATAGTAGCGTCAGCACAAACACCCACTCTGTCATAGCTGAGGGTAAAATCATCTCTGAACCTCCCTGCTGTTAATTTTGTACTTTATTTTGCTTAAGCTCATCTATAAACCAATGCCGCTTTACTTAATGTATAGCTTCAGTGATATACTAAGACATTTAAGTTAGCTAAAAACATGTAATAAAGTAACGTTCTTTGGTATATGTTAATAGATTTAAACTGAATTTTAAGCATTCAAATTTATGAAATATCAAAAGTTTCCCCTGTAGCGTAAGTTCTTTGTGATATTTGTGATCTTTAGGGTTTGATGCCTTTAAAGAACTATCATACATAACTAATTGATATCTTAATATTTGTAGAAATAATTAGTATTGTTTTGAGGTTACACTACTGCAAGTGCAATTTAAACTAAAACATGAGCAAAAAATTTGTTTTAAACTTTCCAAATTAAAACTCAAAGTAAGTAAGATTTTAAATGAATTTACTTACTTTTCTCACATAAATGATATATGCGTTTGGCTTCTTTGCAAATGATAGGCTGTTCTTTCTTCAGTCTCCCATTTACTTATAATTTAGAAGAGTATGGTTACAGCAGATGTTTAAAGCTACATTACAAGGCGTAACACTAACGTTAGAAAAACTTTGGTTGATAAATAAAGATAAAGAAAAAAGTATTCGTTTTGGTTTCATGCACTTTTTGAAAAAGGAAATACCCAAAACACTTAATGGATGATAATTTAAAATGATTTGATAGGTAATCCAACGCCAGGCGTTCGCCTGGCTCAGAGCTCAAGTCAATCTCTAGTTGCTGTCTCTGGTCGGATTCTGGTTTGACCTTGCTCGACCAACGTTCTATCTAAATGAGCTACCCGTCAACCCTTTGCAGCAATTTTAATGTGCAGAAATTTAATTTCTTACTCTTGTGAAAAGAAAGCAACATTCTCTTTGATAACGCATTGATAGACATTTGAAGGGAGGTTTACGTACCGCAAATTTTCAACTCTACCCAATGACGTCATTATGGTAAGAAACTGAATATTGCCAATCAAACTGCATTCGATTCTAACAACAGGATTGATAGCAGTCCTTGTGCTATGTCAATGTGCAGAAATATTACGTAGCAGAACGCTGCCAAAAAATATTGCTGCCAAGAAAAATAACGCTGCCAAAAAAAAAAAAGAATGCTGCCAAAAAAAGAGTGCTGCAAAAAAGAACCATGCCATAAAAGAGCGATGCCAAAAAAGGAACCCTGCCAAAGAAAAAGAACGCTGCTAAAAAAGAACACTGCCAAAAAAAGAAAACTGCCAAAAAGGAACGCCGCCAAAAACAGTGCTAAAAAAGAACGATTTTGATATTTAATTTCACAGGTGCAAGTGCGATGCTACATGAAAAGGTTAAGCTACAATTTTATGTACCTTCTGCTTTTGCTTGAATTTGAATTTCATAGTAATTTGACGTAAAATGAGGATATACTTGACGCAACGTACTTGCACAGAAGGCGCTTAAACGCGCACGGAATTTGGAGCGAAAAATTTTGTTCTTTTACACACTTGCTGACTGTGAAATGAAATACAGATCTACAGAGAACGCACAACGAAACTGTCTTACAGACGAACTTGCGGTGTAATGCAGACGAGCGCACCATGAAACACAGTCTCATAGACTCATAGACGAACCTACCATGAAATACAGTCTCATAGACTCATAGACGAACCTACCATGAAATACAGTCTCACAGACTCATAGACGAACCTACCATGAAATACAGTCTCACTGTTGCACTTTCCGTGGAATATAGATGAACGTGGCATGAGGTGCAGACTCATAGACGACTGTACCATGATATGCAGCCTCACGGGCAAACGCACTATGAAGTACAGTCACACAGAGGAACTTACCGTGAAATACAGACTAGCATGACTCTCAGACTCACAGTCGACATTAAAAAACACTTCCAGCTGTATTTCGTTGGCTTTTGGCCAGGTTATTATTGCTTGCATGAAAAGAATGTAGAGTATTGAAAGCTGCTCACCAGCAATTAGCCGTTCTCTGAAGAAAAGACTTGATTCTAACCAAAGTGATTTGATTTTATGTAATACTGCATGGTTTTAATACAAATGGCATTTAAATATAGCATATTTTTAATGCTATTTCAATGGAAAACAGCTTGAGTTAATGAGGCGGGAGGGGGGGGGGGTGGGTCTTGGTGGTGGGGTGTTGGGAGGGGGATAGTTAATACTGGGTACGATGGTGGGGCTATTTAATATATATGACTGATCATGACATTGCAGTACATATCACAGATGTCACCACAATGACCTCCTTCTGACAAGATGTAAACGATACATCCAGCATTTTACCTTATTTAATTGAGGAGAGGGCGGGGACGTGAAGGAACGAGGTGTGTGGCTGGGTGTAGGTTAACACTTAACACGAATGTGGGGCTGTGTAATGACTGATCATAACATCATAGTGTCTTCTAAATGTATCGCAGATGTCAAAACAATGACAGTAGATAGAAAACATTGGTTCTGCTGCAGTGACGTCATTGCCGCAGAACCAACATTGGTTCTGCTTCAATGACGTCACTGCAGCAGAACCAATGTTTGGTTCTGCTGCAGCAGAATCGGCGGCTGGTAGACAGACGGTCAGACGCGGGCAGACGCGGACAGCTAAGCAGACGGTCAGACGCGGGCAGACGGACAGCCGGGCAGACGGACAGCCGGGCAGACGGGCATAATCGGCATGTTTTTTTCATTTCCCACACTCTCATGCATACACGCACATACCAACAACATGATAAAATGTTTTGCTTATTTTGTAATAAGTGGTGGCCGCTCTGAAAAGAGCGGCCAGGAGCCGAAACTCCTCACTGTTAGTGCTGCCGCCGGTCTAGTAGAAGGTTATAACGTCTTGGATGGGCCTCGCACATGACGTCATTTGCTGCCCGCAGAAGAGGTAGTGGTCTGTGCTTAAGCCACACGTGAAACACCTCAACGTGTACCTGTCTCTCAGTGCTGACTGGCACGTCGACATAAAGGCACAGTACAAACACAGCTGATGGCCGCACTCTGCAGCAATTACCCGGTCTGGGGAGATCATACATCCACATCCAATGCAGAATTGATTATCCTCCTGCAGGAAATGCCTTCCCCAGGCCGGGTATTCCTCCTCTTCAATCTTTGATGGTATTTGCTCGCCAAGGACTGCCGATTTAAAATAAGCATGCCTGTAACGGCCGTCTTCAATATCTTGCAGGCGTTTTCCAAGCATCGCTCTTCTATGGAAAAAGACGGGGATACAAAGCGCTACAGCTTTAGCCGGGTCCGGCAGCAGATGAAAAAAAAGAGACTCTTTCCGGCGGATGAATTGGCGGCGTTACTGCAACAGGCACCTCTCTAATCTCTCTGATGGTACGTGTATCGTCAATCGCGGCTAGAAGCTCCATCTCAAAGTAGCAGTTGTGAACTGTGAAAGTTGTGAAGAGAGCACACTTATATATATTACAAAGTGACGTCATTGCAAAATTACGTCAAGATGGAAAAGATAACGTCATCCCCCCAGAACATACTATGTACTGACCCCCCTTCCCAGAACATACTATGTACTGACCCCCCTCCCCAGAACATGCTATGTACTGACCGCCCCTCCCCGGGACATACTATGTACGGACCCCCCTCCTCGGCAGCAGCCGGGGCAGACCCTATGGTAAAAAACTGAGGACCTCCCCTCAGGAGAGCAAAATTTAGCCGAATCAGCATGATAAAATCGTCGATTCAGCATGATAAAATTGTATATAAGTGCGGCGTCTCGAGGCTCAGACATCGTCAGACACATCATGGACAACACACCAGCTATCAACATTGATCACTTAACAGCTTTTGAGGCTGATGAATGTGTTTGCATCTGGGTAAACTGCATGATCAAACTCAAGCAGCTGATATTACATATGCTTTGGAGGAGGCGTTAGGATTTCCATCTCAGATCGCTCCAGTGAAGCCTGATGTAGCAATCACATTGATGTGGAACAACCGCAAAGTAACACTGACCACACAATACTGAAAGTGTCAGGCGTGGTTGGAATATGAGGGATAGCCTCATAACTGTTGCTGATATACTAAAATCTTTCTTCCCTTTTAAGGGCCATCCTATATTATGAAATGAAGCAAAACAACCTGTCTGTCTGTCTGTGTGTGTGTGATGTCTGTGTGTGTGTGATCTTTGATGGTATTTACTCGCCAAGGACTGCCGATTTAAAATAAGCATGCCTGTAACGGCCGTCTTCAATATCTTGCAGGCGTTTTCCAAGCATCGCTCTTCTATGGAAAAAGACGGGGATACAAAGCGCTACAGCTTTAGCCGGGTCCGGCAGCAGATGAAAAAAAGAGACTCTTTCCGGCGGATGAATTGGCGGCGTTACTGCAACAGGCACCTCTCTAATCTCTCTGATGGTGCGTGTATCGTCAATCGCGGCTAGAAGCTCAGTCTCAAAGTAGCAGTTGTGAACTGTGAAAGTTGTGAAGAGAGCACACTTATATATATTACAAAGTGACGTCATTGCAAAATTACGTCAAGATGGAAAAGATAACGTCATCCCCCCAGAACATACTATGTACTGACCCCCCTTCCCAGAACATACTATGTACTGACCCCCCTCCCCAGAACATGCTATGTACTGACCGCCCCTCCCCGGGACATACTATGTACGGACCCCCCTCCTCGGCAGCAGCCGGGGCAGACCCTATGGTAAAAAACTGAGGACCTCCCCTCAGGAGAGCAAAATTTAGCCGAATCAGCATGATAAAATCGTCGATTCAGCATGATAAAATTGTATATAAGTGCGGCGTCTCGAGGCTCAGACATCGTCAGACACATCATGGACAACACACCAGCTATCAACATTGATCACTTAACAGCTTTTGAGGTTGATGAATGTGTTTGCATCTGGGTAAACTGCATGATCAAACTCAAGCAGCTGATATTACATATGCTTTGGAGGAGGCGTTAGGATTTCCATCTCAGATCGCTCCAGTGAAACCTGATGTAGCAATCACATTGATGTGGAACAACCGCAAAGTAACACTGACCACACAATACTGAAAGTGTCAGGCGTGGTTGGAATATGAGGGACAGCCTCATAACTGTTGCTGATATACTAAAATCTTTCTTCCCTTTTAAGGGCCATCCTATATTATGAAATGAAGCAAAACAACCTGTCTGTCTGTCTGTGTGTGTGTGATGTTTGAGAATACATTTTATCACATTTCAGGTCTAGTTGGCAGATGAATACCATTTGGGTTCACCGCCACATGTCTCTGCTGTACAGCTGTATAACTGTAAGTGAGACATTCATATCAAGCAGTGATAAATTCTGCTGAGTCAGCAATTTTAACAATTTTTGAACAAGTTTGAAAAGTTACACATCATATTTTGATTACATCAAAGTAGCATAAAAGCATGAGTGAAACATGCATATGAATCAGTGATAAATTCTGCTGAGTCAACAAGTTACACACCATGTACCATCGAAGTGGTATAAAAGGAACAGTGAAACGTGTATTTCACCCATATCACTTCTAACAGTTGATGAGACAACAACGATGGCAGCAGTCTACTCTCATGATTGTGATGTGACATTTCCATCTCTGGAATTGTTCGTGACACATACATGCAAATCAGCTAGGATGAAACGTGCTCATGAAGAGCTTGTTGAGCAGATTGAAGCCAAGAGACGAAAGACGTTACAAGATGGTGTTGACAGACCTGATCCAGTCCTCTGCTGTAAATGCGCCAAGATATTTTCATTTTTGGACGCGTTTGAGACACATGCATGTGTACCGTTGGAAGAACAAAAGACGGTACAAGTAGGCAGAGGCAGAAGAGTGAGTCTTGGCGAAAACGCACAGGAAAGACGGTTTGACTGACGGCGAATGCTGAAGGTGTTATGGTAGAACAAGTGGATAATGCCTTCATCAGCAGTCCGACATATACAGCATACAATCCAACGGATATTGAGAAGGACTTGCCAGAAGCCTATAAAGAATTGTTTACCAAGTTTGACGAACATGAGCAACAAGCTTCTGGCTGGGTGTTGGATAACATACTGTATATTGAAGTGCATACAGCCACGTCAGCACCACTGCAAGCAAGCAGTTTTATCTCACTACCGAAGAAAGTGGAGAATACAAAGGCTGTGATAAACATTCAGAATAAAGACAACAAGTGTTTCTTATGGTCTGTATTGGCTCATCTTCACCCTTCAACAAATAGAAACCCAGAGCGTGTGAATCAATACAAACCATTTGGGAAGGAATTGAAGGTGGAAGGCATGACATTTCCAACACCGATTACAGATATTCCAAAGTTTAAAAAGGAGAATGATGTGTCTATCAACGTGTTTGGATATGAACATGATGTAGTTGTTCCGATACAACTGAGTCGAAACACCAGCGTCAGAGAAATCAACTTGCTTTTGATTAGCAATGATAAGAAAAGGCATTACTGCCTCATCAAGAATTTCAGCAGACTTATGGCTTATCGATCAAAGCGTCAGAATGCAACATTTCATTGTTTCAACTGTCTTCGCGGGTTTATGCGACAAGATCTTTTAGACAAGCATCGTGAAGTGTGTGACAAGCATGGAGCACAACGTTTGTCATTCCCCAAGAAACCTCTCATCAAGTTCAAGAATGCAGCCAAACAACAGCGAGCACCTTTTGTGATTTATGCAGACTTTGAATGTTTCACGAAAAAGCATGAAGAAGGAGACAAGTATCAGCATCATCGTCCAAACAGCTTCGTCTATGTGGTTGTCAGCCAATATGATACACGTGCACCAGTCGTGTATCGAGGAGATAATGCCGTGAAAGTCTTTTTAGACCATATGGTGAATGAGCGTGATCGTATTGTGCATGGTTTACAACAGCCAAAGAAAATGGTCATGACTCGTGAAGACAAAGAGGATTTCAAGAACGCTACAGATTGCTACATTTGTCATGAGCCTCTAGGAGCAGATCGTGTGAGAGATCATGACCATATCAATGGCAAATACCGTGGAGCCGCACATAGTGAATGCAATTTACAATTTTGACTTCGAAAGGATAAGCAGGACGATAAAGATTCTTTTATCATTCCTGTGTTTTTCCACAATTTGCGAGGCTATGACAGTCATTTAATCATGGAAGAAATTGGAAAGTTGAAAAATGAAACCATTACAGTCATTCCCAAAACCGTTGAGAAATATATTGCATTCACCATGAGCAATCTGAAATTTACGGACAGCTTTCAGTTCATGAGTACCTCTCTACAGAAGTTGGTATCCAACCTGGCCGCAGAAGGGAAAGACAACTTCTACAACATGACGTCACACATTCACGATAGCGACCAACAAGATTTACTGTTGAGAAAGGGAGTGTACCCCTACGATTACATGGATGAACCATCCAAGTTTGCTGAAACACAACTGCCGTCCAAGGACAAGTTTTACAGTCTGCTTAGTGAAGAAAACATTAGCGATGAGGATTATGCGCATGCGCAGAAGGTGTCGGAGACATTCAACTGTACTATATTTGGCGAATACCATGACCTGTACCTGAAATCGGATGTGTTGCTGCTGGCTGACGTGTTTGAAAACTTTCGTCAAGTATGTCTCAACACGTATGAATTGGATCCTGCTCACTACTATACAGCGCCAGGACTGTCGTGGGATGCTATGTTAAAAGCGACAAAGATGAAATTGGAATTGATCAACGACATTGACATGTATCAAATGGTTGAACAAGGTCTACGTGGAGGAATATCTGTCATCACACACAAGTATGCGAAAGCAAATAACCCCTACGTAGCAGATTATGATCCCACGAAACCGACCAACTACTTGGTGTACCTGGATGCGAACAACTTGTATGGTTGGGCCATGTCGCAAAGCATGCCGAAAAGTGGATTTATGTGGGTGAGTGAGCCAGAATCTATTGACTTCATGGATGTGGATGAAGATGACGAGATGTGGGTATTCCAAATCCATCCATTTTAGAGGTGGATTTGGAATACCCACAAACCATTCATGATCGTCATAATCACTATCCAGTGGCTCCACAACGGAAAAGTATCAAAGTGGGAGAATTGTCAGAGCATAGTCAGAAGCTACGGAAGGATCTGAACATGAAAGGCAAACCTAGTGAAAAACTCATTCCCAACTTGTGTGACAAGAAGAAATATGTGCTTCATTATAGAAATTTACAACAGTATGTCTCACTGGGATTGAAAGTCACTAAGGTGCACCGTGCCATCATATTTGCACAGAGCAAATGGTTGGAGAAATACATCTCGTTGAACACGGAAAAGAGAAAGTTGGCCAAGAACCCGTTTGAGAAAGACTTTTTCAAATTGATGAACAACTCTGAGTTTGGCAAAACCATGGAAAATGTGAGAAAGCGCATGAATGTGGAACATGTTCACCAGGAAAAGCGGTTCAAGAAACTTGTAGAAAAACCTTCATTCCACAAATTTAGAATTTTCAACGAAGATTTGACCGCGGTACATTTACGCAAAGTGGATCTGCTTCTGGATAAACCCATTCAAGTCGGCTTCACCAATCTCGACCTCAGCAAAGTGCTCATATTTCACTTTCATTACAACTACATCATGACTAAGTATACCGACGCCAAGCTGTTGTTCAGCGACACCGACAGTCTATGTTATGACATAGAAACGGACGATATCTACAAGGGTATGCAGGAAGATGCGGACTTGTTCGACACAAGTGACTATCCGTCAGATCATTTCCTGCATTCCAACGTGAACAAGAAAGTGCTTGGGAAAATGAAAGATGAGACGGCGGGCATTCCCATTGAAGAGTTTGTTGGACCTCGGCCGAAAATGTACAGTATGATGTATGGTGGGAAAGAAAAACGTACGGCCAAAGGCATCACTCGAGCGTGTCAAAGACGTATGAAACATAAGCAGTATAAAGACAGTTTGTTCAACCAAACGCAAACGATGACTACAGGACACATCATTGGAAGTCATGACCACCAGATTTTCTCGGAGAAGTTGAGGAAAGTGGCTCTCTGTCCCTATGACGACAAGCGATATGTGCTGAATGATGGCTTTTCCACGTTGGCGCATTGACATTGCAGTATATAAGGAAGAGACAGTTCAACTTGAGAGTTAGTTGAGGTGTGAACACTGAAGCGTGAACATGAATCGGAAAAGATCTGCAACGGATATGGATACTCTTGCTGGTACAGTAAAAGACTTGAAAGTGAAAAATCCTGACAATACCATCAAGAAATTAAAAGTGGAGACGACACCTACACCACAGTCGTGGGAGGGAATGCTTTCTTTAGGCAATGGAAAGTATATCAAGATTATGAAACAAAGCATAACAAGGTAAAAAAACAGAGCGCACTTGTGTTTAACGATGGTGTTTAGTTCACCGTGAATGACATGGGTGAAGTTATGATAAATTCTGCTTATCGGTTTAAACCTGAAGTGTGGAAAGACTTTCAAAACATACCACTTGAACCTAGGTTTAAACGCAAACTTGAAGATAATGTTGAAGTGATGGTGAGTGGACATGATTCCAACATACGTGTGAGATTCTGGAAAAATCTTTTACAGGATTATCCAAAGGATTTTGATGGGGATGTACCAGATACTCCATATACAGATTTGATTGACTTTAATATCAAGAAATGACATGCAGTCATACAATTCCTAGAGATTATGCAACATCCACTCTTCGCCATCATATAAGCGCTGTCACAGACGAGATAACTCATAGATGAACGAGATGGAAGACTATTTGTTGGATTATGAACCCATTACATATGGATTCTCATATATGAGAAACTTATGTGATGACATTGTGCTACGACATTTTGGAAAATATATCATACTATCACTTGCCGACCAATACGTGTTGAAGGATTCTCTGGAGAAGCTGAGGATACCTGGCTTTCTGCTTCAACTTTTAAATGATATAGAAGTGTGTGTGACTGAGAACGGTCTAGACGTTATTGTACAATTTCGCCAATATGACGAGTTTACAGAACACTACGACTACATCACCCTCAGCACAGTGGAATGGAACGCGCTGTTGCAAGCATTGGATTGGGAAGAACCTTATGCTTGAATTCAGATAGGAAGGAATACAACTCAAGCGGGGTACCAAATCCATTGAGCTGACACAGCCTATGCGTGTGATGGACATAGACTTAGAAGAAGGATATGAACTGAAACTGTCTAAACATGAAACTGTTAAAGTGATAAAGTTTGGTGATGCGCGTTATGTGAGCTTTCATAGCATTTACAAATAGGGATGTAATGTCTATGATACATATATTAATTTAGATTACAATGAATGGCATTCATTGATTAATGTATTGAAAAATGAATGTGTTTGTAAATAGAGTTTGTAAATAGAAGTTTGTAATTAAGAGTTTGTAAATAAAAGTTTGTAATTATATGTTTGTAAATAAAAATTTGTAAATAGTGTTTGCTAATTAAGAGTTTGTAAATAGAGTTTGCAAATAGAGTTGGTAAATAGAAGTTTGTAAATAGTGTTTGTAGTTAAGAGTTTGTAAATAGAGTTTGTAAATAAAGGTTTGTACAACACAATAAACAAGACAGTTGTTTGAAACTTCGGTTGTTTTATTTAACAAACTTGAACAATTAACAACAACAACTTAACTACTACAATAACAACAACATTAATAAAACAATGGTTTAAAATGCTTCTATACAAAATCCTTTACAATAAAATCACCATCCTTTCTTTTTAATATATTAACAATATCAAACATACTCTGACCTCGAGCTCTATGTAATATATAATATACACAATAAAATAGGGGTGGCGATATTTATCGATACAGCGATATATCGCGATACGTTTTCTTACGATACGTATCGCGATACGAATTTTGAAATATCGATATTTTTCGATATTTTCCGCTGCATACAGCGATATATCGCGATACGTTGTCTTACGATACGTATCGCGATACGAATTTTGAAATATCGATATTTTTCGATATTTTCCGCTGCATGTTTAACTCAATAATTTTTGGTGATGTGCTAACGAGTGATATCTGCAATGCTGCTGTTCATCATTTTACACACCATATTCGGCTGCTTTTCGTTTCAGATATATTTTTACGATATTTTTTTCATGTAAATTTATGACTAAGTCGGCCAATTATAGTGTGATAGAACATCGATAATTTTTTGCTATATTAGATATGAACTGATTGGATAATTGAATGATAACTTGATAGAAAGAACATGTGACATTTTGTGATTCAACGTTGTTTCAGTTTTAAATACAGAACTGTTGATGTTTCAGGTTAAAATATACCAATCAGACATTTAAGTTTAGACACTCAATCAAACAGAATTCTTAAAATTAAGTTATATATGCTGTTTGTGTAATGGGATAAAAATCACTGCTGGCATCCGAAACCACCATTGCCAACATACTTTTTTGTATTTGTTATAACGCCATTACTTATAACTGATCAATGCCATAGGTAAGTGTAACAATTCCTGGAAATAAAGCTATAAAACAGCTGCATTTTTTCACTTTTAAAGAATTCAAAATATCGCGATATCTATCGCGATACACAGCCAATATCGCGATACGTATCGCGATACAGACTGAGCCGCGATACCCAACCCTACAATAAAAACCACATGACGATGATATTGGCGTTTGTAATGATATGGAATTATACATATTGTCATTTCTTAAAAACATTTCTAAACGATCATCTAGAGGTAACAGTCCATAAGAGTCAAAATATTCTACAGGGTCTTTGGCACCACGTTGTAAAGATGGTAACTGGTCCATGGCAAACACACCTTGAAACAAGTCTTTGGTCATGATATCATGACTCAGTATAGCATCAATCTGCTTCGTGTTCATGACTGGTAGTCGAATTGGATGCTGCGATTTGCACTTATTTCAATAATGTTGTCAAATTCAGCATAGACGATGACATTGACTGTATGTTGTAAAGCCCTAGCAAAATTCATTTCTAGCCGCAAATTCAGATGCTTGATCAGGGCAAAATGATCATCGCCATCATAATCAGGTGTTAAGTCAAACGAAAATAAAGCATAACCTCTAGGCCAATCTTCCCATTTTATAATGGAACTTTTCTCACCATTCAATCTATCAAACGATTTGTAAAGCGTTTCAAAAGCGTCTAGGTATTTATCTGTGTAATATCAAGCTTTAGAGGTTTGGATAGAACTGGTTCGCCATCCGTGTACAGTTGCATGTAGTCCAAATCAAAATGTTTGAAATCATATGGATTCCTAAATACTGATCCACCAAAGGCTTTATTATGAACCAGACCAATGACAATACGATTTGGTACACTGCTTTATCAATATATCAAGTATTTATCAATACATACATAATGTATATCTTTTGGTAAAATGCCTGTACGAATACGTAGTTGATCATTTGTCTTTGGTTTTAAATCAATGAATAAATAACCATGCGGTTTGCTTGTAGCATCTTGATAGGCTTCTATGAGAAATTGAGATCTTCCAGGATACATTTGCCGCGCCAATGTACTAATTTGTTGACTATCTCTAGGATTTTTAAACAGAATGATATAATGTGTATTCAAACTAATATTTTGCATCTCTTTACCTTGATGGAATAAATTATGCACAATAAAGATAATGCTTAGATTTTGATGACTGCTACCAACACTAAAGAGACGTGTCATTCGCTCATCACTGTGACATTTAGTCATTAAGTCATCAATGATGAGTAAGTTTGGTTTTTTTCGGGTTAAAACGCTCTTCAATGTCATCTGGAATGCCTTGGTAAAATTCCACGCCCTTCATTCCCTTGTACAAAGGCTGATCTGCTGCATAAAGCCATAAAATGCTTTTTGGAGAGGGTTTAATCAACTTTTGTTCTAGAATTTCCTTCACCAGAGACGTTTTGCCACTGCCTATAGGTCCAGAGACTAAACATGTAAATGGATGCTTCATTTTTGAATGTCTGTTTCTTTTACCCAACTGTTGAAGTTGTTTGGCCATCCTAACAACTTGACAAATAATTCTTTCACACCTCGTCTTTTACGTGTTTTCAAAACTTTTTCAATTCTATAAATAGATTCAATATCTTTGGTCACTCTCTGCAGTTCTTTTTCATAGAAATGTCCATCAATATCTTCGTCTAAAAAGTCTTTCACACGCTACAAATGTATTCCTTGCTTCTTACAACGATGTGTGACAATGAAGACTTCTTGCGTCCATTTAATGTGATAATCTCGTTGAAACACATACTTGATGTGGGAAATACGAACATGGTCGCCAGTGTTAAATTTGTACGTTTTTTGCTTCTTCGGTTTCAATTTCAGTTTGTCGACATATATATACTTCCACACTTTCGATTCGTTGTCTTTACGAATCTCTGCTGGAGCATACTTATCAGGAAGAGAACCATGAGGTCTATGGTTATAATTGTACACCAAGTCTGGAAGAATGTCTAAGTAACGGTAAGTTTGATTATGTAGAAAATACCGATACATCATTCCCTTTAGAGTACGAATGACTCTTTCAGCAAAGTTGGCTTTGGTTTCATTCTTTGTGGTATAAGCATGAATTCCCTCTTTCTTCAAAAATGCCTTTACCCATCTGTTTTTAAATTCCGTTCCTTTATCAGACCTTAAAGTTCGTGGTCTTCGTCGTGTGTCATGAAAAATCTTTTGGAAAGCTTGTATGACGCTAGTATGTGATTTATTAGGTATTGGCTGTACCCATAAATATTTGGAAAACACATCAATGACAATGAGTAAAAAGCGTGTGTAATCATTATAGAGAGCTATGTTTCCCATATCAGCCAAATCAATATCCCACATGTCATCAATGCCGCGTGTAATCACACGTTGTCTTTTAAACCTGTATTTTACAGGTTGTAGTAAACTGAATGCATCTTGATCCTGCAGCCATTTCTTCACTTCACTTGTGAATGTGTGACTGGTTGATCATGTTTTCTTAAGATGTGATAAAGTTTATAAGGACCAGCAAATGCCCCAGGCTGTCCAGGTTTGAAGTAAATATTGGTCAAGTAGTCTTTCCACGTCGACATGTTCAATGAAAAAAAACCACTTTTCAACAGAACACTTTTTATTTTATAACTCAACCAACATCACTTAACTAACATGTATTTATAACTAGCAAGTTTTTACAAATCAAGTATTGATACAATGGTGTGAATAACTGGAGACCATTGGTCTTCAATGAATACTAACCAACTAATAAGTTCATCTAATGTAATAGTATCTACACCATATTTCTCACAACGTTGATTTGCATTCTCTAACACTTTATCTAAATGAATGTAATATTTAGCTTCATTACAATATGTATAGACACATGCAAAATGACAAGTATGTTCTGAACACTCTTCATGTTGACAAGCAGGACATACTAAGCATGCAAACTTTTTTACAGCTAATAACATTTCTTCACAATAGGCTTTTTGAACAATATACTGTCTCAATGTAATATCTGCCATTGTAAGTCTTGCTGCTCCGGCAATGGTATCACACAAGTCTGTCAAGTTGCTGTTCACTTATCATGTAGTCGAACATACTTTTCCATGTTTTACATGTCCACACGTCTGCACAACATGACGGTTGGCAAGACAATGAAAAGTCTCACCACTTTTATACCCCCTCACACAACATTTCTAACAACTTTCCCATAATATTCCGACCAGGATATGAGGAGATGTTTCACACCAGCTCCCCACCAATGATCATACGTTGCTTCAACTAAAGTTTTGTCTTTACATCCTTTTAACTTTTTGCGAAACAGTACACACTGATTCAATTTGACTTGTAAAACATCTTGCATTTTGCTTCTCTTCACTGTATGCCATAAAGGACATGGCTTTATCACTTTAGCAATACGTTTTGCTTCATATCCATTTCTACATGAAGCAATGGCTGAAGCAATATCTAGGCGGCGATGAAAAACTGCTTTCTCATATTGATACAAAGCTTCACTTGAGTTGAACACATGTCCATACTTTTCAAGTCGTGTTGGAAACATTTTTGACAGAACGTCCTTGTGACCGCTACATAGTACAAGATTCTCCATGTTGACTTTGTCTCTGTTGTTTTATTCTGACATGTCGGTTTCTTCCTGTAAAAAAATATCTTTTAATATATTTGCTGCCTCTTCTACCATGTTCTTTCTTTGTTTACGTTGAAACCACTCACATAAGATTGCATTTGCTAGTAAGAAAAACATTGTTATGTTATCAACTCGCATAAGATTCACTATGTTGTTACAAAGATGTTAAAAGGTTTTTATATCTTTAAAGTTAAAGTTATCTGACAAAGCTGTTCGGTTTCCTCTTCTTTGCAGCAATCTCTCAAATAGTCAATCACGGTGAAATACACTTCCACATCAGTGCGGGCAGAATAGAACGCAGAATCAAAGTCAAGTCAGGATCCTCTTCTATTCCAATTTTATGATATTCTCCAAGAAATCTTGAATGCAGTTCAATCACATCAAGACTATGATGTACAACATCCCAAAAAGCGTCTAAATGATAAAGTTGATAGTCTGGAGTGCCACAGCAAGCAAGTTTAGCAATCATCAAGTCAACATAAGCCTTTTTAAAACATGCGACCATCTTGTTTCAGTGTGTCTTGTCACTTTTACTTTGCTTCACAGACTTTAAGTACTCCACACCTGCCGCAGAAGTTATTTGGTTCACACAACTTGCAATTATACTTGTGGCAGTGGCAATGATAATCCCCTACATATCCGTAAGCACCGCAATAGTCACAGGTAAGTCCAAGTTGATTTTGTACGTTTATGTTCTCCCACTGAACTTCAGCCAGCCTTTTCTTGGATAGTTTTGACACCTTCATCCGACCATCCTTTTGCAGCTTGATGATAGTTTTCTCACCATGACATTCCACACATGGTAGCTAGGCTGAGTTAATGTTGTCCATCTCCTGAAGCAGTGTCTCCCATTCACCATCATTCATGTTGGTGTAATGCGTGTATTCTTTCCCTTCAAACCGTGATTCCAAGTATGAAATGACTTCAAGCCACTTCGTTTGTGTTAAGTACAGTTTAAAGCCAATGTGACGTATATTTTCCAAGCTCTGACATACAATCTTCCACAAAGATGGTGAATAAGCGCACCATCTCTCTCCATGCGTAGAAATGACCCATATTTTCCATGCTCCACAGTAATGGTTAAGTTGGCACTAATTTTAAAGCTGCTTGTCTTGTTCTCCATGACTGCACAATGTACTGATCCCTTTGAGTCCACTCCCTTTTATACCCAACTATTTGCTGAGTCATCAAACATCTTGAAAAGTTTTGAATTCACTTCAACTCGTCCATGGTTGAATCGAACAAGTTCTGATACATTCGTCGTCAATGGAATGTCATCATCATAATGTAAAATGATTCTTGCAGCTACATCTAACATGAGCTCAACAGCAAAAAATTGTATTCGCGTTGATGAATGCAGAATCAATGTTGTAAGTTGATGACACATGTAGATCTTCACATTCGCGTAGAAACGAGTGGATGAATTCATCTCTTGGAATGGTCTTTCCAACAGCTTTCCAATGCTGATGCAAATTCTTCACTTGCAAAATCCAATCCGATTCAAAAGCAGGAAGCTTTGAAAATACATAGTCAGCATAATTCACTTTGAAGACGTCATCCATGGTCTCTGCACATCGATGAAGAAGCAATGTTGACATTTTAAATGGGGGTTCACTCCTTTTATACAGGTGTTACATGTAGGTTTTCATGAGATGTTTGTAAAATCTCGGAGTCATCTCATTGAAACCGCCGAGAAAGGCTGTTGGTAAACCGTTTGTTAGAGATTATGTCATGACAATCACTAAAAAGTCTCTTCGTTCGCGACTACCTACTATCCATTTAAAGACCATTGACATGGTGAAATGTCCTTTTTCATAGAGGTAAGCCATCATATCATACACCTGAATGCGTTCTTCAAGGTACTTGAAGCCTTGTAGTATAACCCTTGCACATTTGAATTCGCGATCCTCATCAATACACTTTGACGTCGGTAGACATAAAGTCTTAAAAAGTTCCTCATGGAGACTTTTAATAAGTTGAACGAAACGTTGAGTCATGGCTTCGGAGAGCTTTGGCTCGGACGCCGGAACATGTTCTATGTTTCCTTCTAACATGTAGATGAGTTGAATGACGGTATTCACTTCTTCCGTTAGGTGCATGAATGTGTGTTGGTTGAAAAAGCCTTCTTCACATAAACACCATAAAATGTTGCAATCAATCAGAGGAAGTACTGCTCGAAAGTTCCGTTTCAACACCGTAACATCTTCCTCAGTAACAGGTATGGTCTTACTCGATTCAATTTTAGATTTCAGCTGTTTGTCTTCTTCGTCATCGCTTGACATGTCCACTTCTGAATCATCATCATCATCACTCACTTCGTTTTCCTCAAAATGTTTCAGATGTGCTTTTAACTTTGCGCTCAGTTGTGAGTTGTCACCATTTACAAGTTTAGTCGCAACCCAGAACGGGTAGTCAGGCCCCTCAGGATCTGGCATTTCTTGCTGCACTGCAGCGACATCTGATGGTGCATTTAACGCTTCTTCCTGAGACATTGCTTGTTGCACTATAGCGACATCTGACGGAGCATCTAACGCTTCCTTCAAGGCTTTTTCAACGTCTTCAAGGAACGCATCAATCTCTTCCATCGATAATAATGTATCATCAAAAGTAACTGTTTCAAAGTTAAACAAGTCATCCATGTCTGTGTTGATAGCTGGTGTGTTGTCCATGATGTGTCTGACGATGTCTGAGCCTCGAGACACCACACTTATATACGATTTTATCATGCTGAATCGACGATTTCATCATGCTGATTCAGCAAAATTTTTGCTCTCCCCTTAAAAAACCAAAAATGTTCAGAATGGCCTGAAGCGTGTAAATATGCAAAAATCTGAAATTCACCCCTGGGGGGGGGGGGAGGTCGACTCAAAAAACTAAAAATGTTTAGAATGGTCTGAAACGTGTAAATATGCAAAAATCTGAAATTCACCCGGGGGTGGGGGGGGGGGGGGGGAGGTCTACTAAAAAACCAAAAATGTTTAGACCCTTCCCAACATACTATCATGATATATGTATGTTAAGTTAATTTTTGCAAAATTTTCCTCTATGGGGGGGGGATTATGTATGTTACTTTCTAACACTGCAACTCCAAGCAGCCAGGCACTGCTGCCTCACACAAACAAAACGCCAGACACCGCTGTCTACGTTGTTGATGACGAAGTCTGATTACGTAGTCTGATTACGCTGGCTATAGATGACGAAATGCTGCGGTTTACAAGTTGTACGACGCCATTTTGTACACACTTAGCAAACGAGAAAAAGATTAAGAAATGGAATACAAGAACGATTTTTTACAGATGCTAGACTGCAGCACTATGCCATATCTAAACGTGATATATGTCTCATCGAGGAAATTGTTCTAGATTATGAACACTTCAAATTACAGAAATTACAAGAGAAATTTGAGCAGGAACAAAGAAAACATAGATGTCGAAGGCCTCGCTTCCTACAGCCAGCCGCTGAGCCAGCTCCGAAGCCTGCTGTCGCTGAGCCAGCCCCTGAGCCTGCTGTCGCTGAGCCTGTCACTGAGCCAGCCCCTGAGCCTGCTGTCGCTGAGCCAGCCCCTGAGCCTGCTGTCGCTGAGCCTTTCACTGAGCCAGCCCCTGAGCCTGCTGTCGCTGAGCCTGTCACTGAGCCAGCCCCTGAGCCTGCTGTCGCTGAGCCTGTCACTGAGCCAGCCCCTGAGCCTGCTGTCGTTGAGCCTGTCGCTGAGCCAGCCCCTGAGCCTGCTGTCGCTGAGCCAGCCCCTGAGCCTGCCCCTAAGCCAGCCAGGAAGAAGCGGAGGACTACACCTGCTGCCGCCGTCTCCTCATCCGCGCAGAATTCTGCTGAGCACTTACCGGGCTCTTCTGCCTCTGCAAGCAATTGTGGTCTCACCGTTATTGACACAAGAACCCAATAGAGAGCAAATGGGCGAAATTTTGCAAATTTTGAATGGTTTAAATGGCATAGAGCAGCATGTTTTGCACTGTGCAGAAGCTGGGCGGATCCAAAAATATTTCTGTCCTGCATCAAATGAATCATTTATTTTAACGGTGGCCACAATTGCAAGGCACAGGCGGAAGTGTCCTTGTAAAGCTGCTCAGTGGACTCTGCCAGCGTGAGGAGACACCTAATGCAATGGGGAGCGTAAGCATCTGGCTGCCTTAGGGCAGTCGCCACTTGCCGTAATAAGCAAAGGATTTTATCATTGTGTTGGTATGTGTGTGTATGCATGAGAGTGTGGGAAGTGAAAAAAAAGTTGCCATCAGAAGGTTAAAATACCTATGTGGCTTACGAAATGAAACGCTCAGTCGTGGTGTTGGTGTGTGTGGAGAGAGAGAGTGTGCGGAATGGAAAAAAGTTGCCATCAGAAGGTTAATATACCTATGTGGCTTACGAAATGAAACGCTCAGTCGTGGTTTTGGTGTGTGTGGAGAGAGAGAGTGTGGGAAATGAAAAAAAAGTTGCCATCATAAGGTTAAAATACCTATGTGGCTTACGAAATGAAACGCTCAGTCGTGGTGTTGGTGTGTATGGAGAGAGAGTGTGGGAAATGAAATAAAAGTTGCCATCAGAAGGTTAAAATACCTATGTGGCTTACGAAATGAAACGCTCAGTCGTGGTGTTGGTGTGTGTGTGTTGAGAGAGTGTAAAAAAAAAAACTACCGTCTGCCTGTCTGCCCGGCTGCCCGTCTGCCCAGCTGTCCGTCTGCCCGGCTGTCCGTCTGCCCGAGTCTGACCGTCTGCCCGGCTGTCCGCGTCTGCCCGCGGCTACCTGCGTCTGACCGCTTCTGCCCACGTCTGTCCGTCTGTCTACCATCCGCCGATTCTGCTGCAGCAGAACCAAACATTGGTTCTGCTGCAGTGACGTCATTGCAGCAGAACCAATGTTAGTTCTGCTGCAATGACGTCACTGCAGCAGAACCAATGTTTTCTATCTACTAATGACCATCTATTGATCAGATGTAAAAGATATATATCCAGCGTTTATTTATGTTTTGAAGAGGGTTACGGGTGGGGTGGGGTATAAATTAACACTAGACACAATGGTAGGGCTTTTTGATATGCATGACTGATAATGCAATCGCAGTATTCCTAAATGTATCACAGATGTCACAACAATGATTTTATTTTATTTTGAGAGGTGGTTGCGGAGAACCGGGTTCAACCTTTGCTTGTCATTTCTTGTTTGTCAGAGAACAAAGCATGCGTGAATATTACCTAACATAGTGCTATCTAAAAGAGTGCGCTTTCCCATTTCCGATGTTGTAATGAACTAAAAATTACATTGACTGCCTTGGTTAAATGTTAGATCAAGACTCTCCCCCACGGCAAACAAGATCTGAACTCTAAGTACGAAGATTTACAGTTTTAAAGCTTTTCACTTCGCACGTGCACACTGGAACTTGTCTCGTCTTTCTTGCCAAGCAAATTTTATATCATTACTAGAAATGAGCGAGGTTTGGTGGATGGGGCGCCGGTAAAACTGTGTACAATTTTAACAAAATTGAGCTGAGTGTCAAGCTGTCAAGACGTGAATTCTCCGCTTTGTATCATAATCTAAAGCTTACACAGAATTTTAAGGAATATTGTGCTGAAGTTTTGCAAGGAAGTTTTTAATAAATAAATAAATCATATAACAAAGTTTGAAAAAACTTTTCATGGATAATACTGATTTTTGCGACTTTTTATGCAAACATTATGAAAGTTTTTAGAAAGAATACAGGTGAAAGTATATTGAAAGCCTTGCACTGGCACTCGTTCATTATATTCTATTGTGTTGGGATTACACTTAGAACCCAAACAATGGAATACACAATTGGAATACACAATTGACTTGAAGGATATTAATAGACTATTAATATTAATAGACTATCGGTCGCGGCTTTGGATAAAAATATAATTGATAAGATCAATGAACTGGACATTGGTATAAACAATTTGAAATCAAGGGAACGTAGAGGAGGCCGAAAGGTCAGAAAATATAACAGTTTCTATGACACAAACAGTGCTCATGTCAGGAATTCATCTACATGTGTTGATAATAGTTTAAACCATACAAAAATCTAAAAGGATGCAATCTCGGAGTACTCCCATCTCAAATCTCACAAGTGTTTCAACGGCAAATTCTAGATGCAATTCTTAAATATTGGGCTTTTAAGCTGCAGGTCGGTAAGATCTAAGGAATTCATTCTTAATGATTGTGGACGATGAGATCGATATTCTATGCCTCAATGAAACTAAACTTGACTGTCTGATGATTCTCGAACAGAGGCAGGTTATATGACACCAAAAATCTATGTTTTTGACAGTAAACCTAGGGGATCTAGTCGGAGAGGTAGTGTAGCTATCTTAAGCAAATCGGCCATCAAAAGCAAATCGCTCCAAAAACCAGATTCACTGCATACGTTTGAAATTATGGGCACTTCGTTCAAGGTTCAAAATAAGGTTATTCGAGTGTATAACATTTACCGTCCCCCCGAGCGTTACGAGCAAAAGTACTGATAGCCTTTTTAGATTAATTTTCTGACTTTTTATCAAATGTTTCTATTATTGAAAACGTTGTTATTTTAGGAGATTTTGATATACATGTAGAGGACTCTCAGAATCGAGCCATGCATTCGTTCAACACCTTTCTTAATACTTTTGGTTTCATGCAACACACAGAAAAACCCACCCATAGGCACGGACATACTTTATATCTTGTTATAACGAACAACCTGGACCTTGAACGTATTGATATCTGTGTTACTGATTAGTGCATCTCCGATCACAAGTGCATTGAATTCAAGTTAAACGTTCAAAAGCCAATGTTCGAGAAGCAGCTTACTTCGTTTCGTGATAGAAAATCCCTGGATATTTCTACTCTGAAACTACAGATAGCATCAAACTTTGGTGAAAAAAGCAAACCAAGATGATCCAGTTTCAGTCTACAATAACACTTTGAACTCAAATTTATGATGAGAACGTGCCCGAAAAGCAAAAAAACTTTCGTATTTCGACCGAACACCCAATGATTTAATGACCTTTTAAAGGAACAGAAAAAAGAGGCGTCGGCTAGAGAGGAGGTCAGTAAAAACTGGACTCACAGGTGATCTTATTGCTTACGAAGAATAATGTATACATTACTATAACTTGATAGATAAAGCAAAAACTCCTGTCAAATAAAGTCATTGAAAGTGGTTCAGAAAAGCGTAAACTGTTTCAAATATCGAGGAAATTTTAAATTGGAGAACAAACCTTGTATATCCCTCATGTTTCGAAAATATAGATGAACAATTCTCGGAATATTTCAGGATTCTGTGAACGAAAAGCAAGGCAAAATTGAAAAAATCCACCTTTTACAGCAGGAAATTTTTTAGTTTCAGGGTAAAGCTTTGACAAAATTTACACCAGTATCTGAAGAACACCTTTGTAAAATTGTGATGGGTATGTCAAATGCCTCCTGTATGCTCGATTGTATCCCGACGGATCTTTTGAAACAGTGATTCTACGTTAACACAAATTGTGAATGCTTCAGTGCAGAATTCTCTGGTTACAAAAGAGTTAGAAGTGGCTGTAGTAAAACCCTTGCTTAAAAAGAGGTCATTAAATCCGGACGACTTTAAGAACTATCGCCCGGTTTCCAATTTACCGTTCTTGTCAAAGATTATTAAGAAGGTTATATCGGTTAAATTACAAGAGCATCTTGAAGCAATTAATCTTTGTGAACCCACGCAATCTGCATATCGACGTTTGCACTTTATTGAGACAGCATTTCTTAAAATACATAATGATCTTCTTTTTCCTTAAATGACAGAAATGTCAACGCTTTGGTCCTTTTAGATTTACCGGCAGCGTTCGATACTGTGTCACACAAAATTTTACTCAGTAGACTGGAGAAACGATATGGGATTGCTGAGGCAGCCTTACAATGATTCGAATCTTACCTGTCAAATCGATCTCAAATTGTAAAAGTATTGGTATCACCCACACCAAAAAACCTCACATTCGGATTGTCCCAGGGCAGTATTCTCGGACCAGTATTATTCACCCTATACACAGCCTCCCGACTGGGAGACATTGCTCGATCACATCAAATGAGAAATCACTTTTATGCGGATGATTCACAACTCAAAAATGCAAAATCGGTAGCGAAATTGGAGAAGTGCATTGCACATTACAGGCAATGGATGATCGCCAACAACTTAAAGATTAACGAAGACAAAACGGAAGTTGCAGTGATTGGTTACAGGCATAATCGTAAGAAATGTCTGTTTTAAACATAAGTGTTGGTGATCAAATTGTTAGCTCGTCTGGAAAGGCAAGTAATTTACGTGTTATGTTTGATGTTGAAATGTCTATGTCGGATTTTTTTAATAAAAAACGTTCAACCTGCATGCTCTATTTGAAGGTTTGACGGTTTTTAACATTAAAAGCCACTCAATCTCTGGTGCAAGCATTCGTAGTATCTCGACTAGACTATTGTAATGCACTCTTATACGCCATTTCTAAACAAAACATGAATAAATTACAAAAGGTTAAAAACGCTGCCGCTAAACTGGTTTTAAAATTGTCAAAAAATTCCGTGCAAGACCACTCTTAAAACAGCTCCATTGCTACCGATTGCATACCGCATAGACTTCAAAATTTTAGTTCATGTTTTCAAGGCTCTAAATGGAGAATGTCCAACATATATCAAAGATATTTTAACAATGTATACACATACTTTAAGATCTCAAAGAAAAGAAGGTCAGTAATCAATATGGTACACGTGCCTTTGACAGCTGTGGCCCAAAATGGTTTAATGCGTTAACGAGGGTCTAAAGATGTCGTCATCATTGCATCAGTTTAAAAAAGATTTAAAAACTTACATGTTCAGATGTACTTTTGATAATGTGTAATTAAATCGTTTTCTTATATTTCTTTATTATAGTGTTTTTCTAGTCAAGCTTATAGCCATTTGTTTTGTATGCATGTAATGTTTTTAACTTTTGCAAAGCCCTTAGAGCAATTTGATTAAGGGCTTTATAAATGATCTTTTAATAAATAATAATAATAATAATAATAATAATAATAATAATAATAATAATAATAATAATAATAATAATAATAATAATAATAATAATAATAATAATAATAATAATAATAATAATAATAATAATAATAATAATAATAATAATAATAATAATAAATGATATTAATAAAAAACGCTCCAACACAAAATATCTCGTTGAAAACACCTCAGAACAACAGAACGCTTTAGAATAAAACGTCTAATAACAAAACGCATCACGACAGAACACCTCGTGAGTGAAATCCCTGTAAAAGAACGCCTCGCAACCGAACGCCTCATGTGGAACCATCCGTGAAAGAACGTCTCGGGATATAACGCCTCGTGACGGAACGCTTCATGACGGAACCACTCACAAGAGTGGGGTTCGTGACAGAACGCCTCGGTATCTAGTGCCTCGTGAAGGAATGCTTTGTGAAGGAACGCCTCTCAAGAAAACACTTCATAACAGAACCCTCCCTCAGGAGGGAACGACTCGGGGCAGAAATCCTCGCAGAAGAACGCCTCGCAGAACCTTCGTGCGACGTGCCAATTTTGAAATAATACCCTCTTTTAACTAAAACGAAGTTCTTAAAGAACCCTCGGCCTTTTTTTTTGTAACAAACGCGGAATACTGAATGAAGATTAACTCCACCCCTTTCTCCTCATATGTTTTGGTCTGGCATGGTAACACTTAAGACACCTGCTGTCCCTCACCGGGGTGATACAACCATATAAAATTAAAACTTTTTACAATCTTAATAGCAGACACACATTGCGATGCGTGTCCATGACATTTTAAAGCCTATCCTAAATGTATAATGCTAATTGTGAAAAATATCCCGTTTCAACAGAACGCGGACACCTCTTTCAATTTTATAGGTTAAATACTGAGTATTAAATTTGACTTTATATCCCCCTACCCCCCCCCCCCCCGCTTTCCGAAGTTATATTTTTATGATCGATTTAATTGCCCTACACTAAAGAAACACTTGCATTTTGTTAGATGCGTAGATCATTTTTGTGAAAGAACCCACCTATTGTGGAAAACGTAATACTTGGTTGTCTTCTTCCACCATGTTTTGAACGAAATAAGCACAAAATATGGCAAGCCTCATGCAAAGAGCCCCGCCCCCTCCCAGGCACCAACACCACCCTACCTTTATCACACATACTGGTAAAGATCTTTATGGGATGGCATTGGAGACGTTATCTGAAATACAAGACATAACCAGGATAAACACTTATCACAATAGCCATCACATGTCAAATCTTTCTCTCTCTCTTTTTTTTTTCGTCGTACGATATTGTTTTAGAGTGTAATCACTATTTTTTTTAAATGTATTAAAAATAAGAACAGGAGAATGAGACGAGGCAACATGTATAAAGGAATGGCGGGTGTGACAATCACATTCGGCCTGGTATAACCGCAGTCATGTGATGTCTTTGCATTTATGAACGTCCTTTTTTGGATCCTAGCCAATTATTGCTATCCATTCTGTATAAGGGCGCGATACTTTTTCCTCATCATTTTTTTTAGCATTTTGAGATGGAAGAACATTCAGAAAAAGGGATTAATTTGATTATTTATGCATTTAATAACGCCTCAATGAATGACCTCAAAAAGAGAATGACGTCACAATCCCAACCCTTTCTTCTGTCACTCCTTTAAAGAAAATTCAGTATGTAAAAAAGACACTATACTGACAGGTACGAAATCCTCCTCTTTTTGTACACTGATAAAACAAAAATAGGATCATTGTACACAGACTGATTCGTCGTTTGGCTTGTTAAGTCTCTGAAAGTAGCTTTTTTACGCTAAGAACTTAAATAACACATAAGCGTGATTACGTAGACAGTTCAAATTTATTTTTCATCATTTCAGAATAAGTGCGACAGGGCTAGTAGGACTTCACTGAACACTTCACAATGAGTGATGTGTAAGTTTTTTTATATAATAGACAATGTATCGAAATAATAATTGATTAAAATACACACCCGTGATCATGGTGTATCATAAGAACATCAGATACAGAATTGTGTGGCTTTTAATTCATACTTAAACATGAAATAACAGACACAAATGGAAAGAAAAAAATGTCCAAAATATTGAAAGCCAGCGATTTCTACAGTGTGAGTAATTTAACAAGAAATCATGGAGAAACGTGTTTCATTTTTGACGCTTGAATATAAAATAAGATAAAGTGTGCGTTAATTACAACAGTGGACGAACCCGTTGCGGTCTGAATTTATGAGAATGAATCTATGTCTTAAACTATTGATAAAATCCGGAAGCATTCAGAATTAAGCAAGAAGAAGAACAAAGTCTTTTATCTTGTTTTTGTTTTAGTTTTCTGTTCCGACATACAAAAGTGACATTTTACATTTTAGCGTGCCGACATTTCGCTGCGGAAACAATCAGTTCTGTCCTTCGGGATATTTCTGCACGTGGAATGGACACTGTGCCACGTGCGTCAGCTTCTGCCTGTCTGGCGGGCCACTTTGTGATGCAGATAGTGGTAATACAACATAGTGGTAATACGGAAATGGGACCGCTAAATTAATTAGACCGAAATTGTCATTCTACGGATGTCTTTATGGCAGAAGACTAGCAAAAACTAGTAGAACGGGACAAATAAAAAGTTTAGGGAGGTGGCCGCACTTCTGGACTAGGCTTTACAGATACTGAGAGCTTACACATTGATATAAACCTGTAGACAAAACTGTCTAAGAGGAATGGCATGGGCAAAACATAGCCCACGGCTTACCTTCGGAGGAAAAGTGAGAGGGACGGACACCAACACCCTATACATGTTCCCATAAAGCGGAGAGACGTAAAATACAATCCAGTAATCAAACTACAATCATTAATTTTCTACCAAGTATTTATGAAAGCGTTACTTGTTAATATACAAATTAAAATGTAAATGACATTTTATTTATATTTTTCTTTTGTTTTTAGGTTTTTCTATGTCTGACTACGGGCAGCCTTACCTTATAGATACATCAAGTATGTCACCGAATAAGTCAGACATGTGGTCACCAACACCGTCCACTGTTTTTACTACATTGCTATCAACTTTCTCGTCTGTCCCAAGAAATATTTTGCCCACGGAGGAATTTCCTGTTTATGTGTTTATCAGTGGATATTTGGCTGGGATTCTAACAATAGTTGTCTTAATTTTTGTGCTATGGTGTGTTTTAAGTGACTTTAAGTTGGTACGTATGTTCAGACAGCCTAAAGTTCTTCATATGAATGATATGGACGTAGAAAGGGGACCACATGGTCCTCTACTACAGGGTCAGAAATATCAAACTTCTATTTCTCGCATCAGCGATGATGCTGACGTCATCACCTCATTTGAGCAGGAATGCTCCTCTGTGACATCTGACGATACAAGGAAACAGGTTGATGGAGAAAACATTGTAGAAAACAGAGTGTGTTATGTCGAAGAAAATGAGGAAGCGCATAAACAATTTGCTGAGAATGATGACACACACACAACCGAAGCTATATCACAACCTCCAGAAGGCATAGCTATTAACCTCTCTGCCACAGGCTCTCGGGCTCACTCATCGCAAGCGTCATTGTTGTCAAACTCACTACATTCCACGGATCACCTGCCAATCAGGGGTCGGACAGGCAACATTCCACCAACGAGGAGCGGTGAGGAACATGGTGAGTGTGGAATGCTAACGTCAGCCGAATAAAGTTTTGCTAAAGTTTGCCATTATTGTTTGTCTTTGAAACCTCAAAGGAACGGAAAGTTGTCTTACTTCTTCATGATCTGTTTCATAACTATATTGTTAAAAATCTAGGCGGGAGAAGACTTGTGCACTCGTAATATCCATATATTTCACGTCCACTGTTTTATTGTATTTTCGAAGCAACCTGCTATGGCGGTCATTTCCCGTAAACGACAACGTAACGAGGTTGTTGTTTGGTTGGTACTCCCGGCTTCTGCATGATGTCAGTTTTCCGAAGTCTGTTCAACGTTATGCCAAGACGTTGATAAGACGTCATAGAAAGTGAAATGCCCCAATAAGATTTATTCAACGAAGTGTCTAAAACGTTGATTAGATGGTGATGTACGATCGCCACGAATCATAACCAATTCCCGATTTAATGTTACGATTGGGTCTGCACATCGTATTCCCAAATCTACGTTGGATGGAAGTAAGAATCTTACTAGGCTGAGCCCTGTAATTTAGAAAAAGATTACGGGGCTTTCGATGTCATATCCACACAAGAACGTTATTCAGTTTCTAACTTTTAGTATTCAGTCACAATTAGCTAAGGGGCATCGCTATTGCTATATCCGCCCATCAGTCCGTAAAAATTGATTTGTGTATTGACTCCTGTATGGAAGGGGGGGGGGGGCTTTGGCCGCGCCTCTTTGCCTTAAGATTTTCTGTCTTCATATTTTGAAGGAATATATATTTGAGTTATCCATATCTTTATTTGAGCTGTTATTTACGACTTTCTGTGATTCTATGGTTTTAAACAACTTTAATCACTTTTCATTTCGGGTGCGCACCTCTGACTGAGGGCTTTCCTTTCATTTCGGGTATGCACCTCTGGCTTAGGGCTTTTGTTGCATTTCTAGTATGCAATTTTGATCGAAGGCTTTCTTTCATTTCTGGTATGCACCTCTGGCTTATGGCTTTCACTTCATTTAGAGTGTACCCTTGGATTTTCCATTTCGAGTTTGTACCTCCAACTGTGGGCTTTCGTTTCACTTCCTGTGTGCACGTCTTCCTGAGGTCTTTCGTTTCAACTGGAGTGTGACCTCTATCTGAGGGCTTTCGTTTCATTTCGAGTATGTACCTCTCCATGAGGGCTTTCGTTTCATTTCGGGTATGCACCTCTATCTGAAGGGTTTCGTTTCATTTCGAGTGTGCATCTCTGGCTGAGAGCTTAGCATCTGTGATGGCTCTATAAGGCAGATTGTTTTGATACTCTGTTGCTGTTGTTTAGTCAAAACGGTCACTGATATAACGTTCTGCTTGACTGGTGACATCCCTAAATTAAACACATAGTGAAAACAAAAATAAAAATAAAGATAATGAAAAAAAATAACTATAGCTCAAGTAATGCTTCTGTATTAACCATAACTTATCAAAACTCTGCCACTTAAAATTTTTATCTTAGCAAAGTAGTAAGCCTCCACTTAGCCTCTTCTTTCCATTATGTTACAGAGGAGCCTCCATTGCACTGTTCATCCAAGTATCCGATATCGGAAACAGGTAAAAAGCTCTTTTTCTTTGTTTCAATCACTTTTACTTATTGCATGATTTTTCTGTAACTGATACAATTTTATAGAAAAATACTCTTTTTAGCATCGAGGTGAATTAATTTAGAGTTGGTAAATCTCGATTTTTTCCTGTATATGGTATGTGACAGAGCAAATAGTCTTTCTATAGTCGGTATAAAACAGTTATGTTAAATATCAAATTTTACAGATTCAAAGGAGTTTGAAAACGACAGCAGGTCCATGTATGGTTTGCATGATCAGGGAAGCATTCCATCACAACCGCAAAAAGCTATACCCTCACTCGGTGATATCATGCCTCCAGGAAATTACAGCGTGAATAATGTCACTCAAACTGGTGAGGACCCATCCATAAAGTGCGTCCTCTCGGAGTACGGAGGGGGAGTGGTTAGGGGTGGGCATAAATAAACTACCCACGCTCAAAAGGACGGGAGGATCGGGGAGGAGAAGGGGATGTAGTCTAAGGCCTTTGTGTCCGCTAAGTTTATTCTCAGTGAAGCCAAGATTATACCTACGCGGGCCTGGGCTTTGGGTGGGGGGAGGGCGGATCGGGGTGTTTAATGGGTAAAAATCTTGTTTGTTGTTTATGGGTAAACTTACATGTTTCTAGTCTGAACAAGGACAGTCTGAGGTGGGGTAGGGGGCACTGGGCATGGGGAGGTCTTTACAACTACTCTCTGTCCATCCATCTGTCGGTTTGACGCATGTTAGATTCATGCCGATGCTTTCTGCAAAGAATACAATACAAAATGCTTAATACATCTGTCCAGCATTATATACTGAAGGACAAAAGAAACTTAATATACAAAAAGTGAAATATATTTCTTATTCCAAATTTGTTTTCCTTGAAACTTTGAATAAATATTTGTGACCTAAATCTACGTTATAATATTGTTTTATTCCAATACAAAGATTATCAAGGTGTTAAGGTCGTAAAGAGCTCTAAACAATATTGATAGGCAGGGGCTCTTTCTGCTTGATTTGATTTCTATTTTGTACTATCAGTTGTTTTGAAGAAAGATATTGCAACGTTTCTACGTAAATTTTGGTTTAAATATCGAGCGCATAAAGATGCCTCGACTTCCGCAAATCTGTCGCGACCACGCTATTGGCATGCTAGAAGCTGCTGTGCCACTCAACCAAGTGGCACGGCGCTTTGACTGCAGTCGAATTACAATATATCAGTTGCAACGGCGGTATAATGAAACTGGGTGCACTCGGGACAAACAAAGAAGCGGAAGTCCTCGATAAACAACGCCAAATCAGGATCACCTTATCCCTTTGATCCACCTGCGCGATCGATTTTGCAGTGCTGCACCCACAGCCATGGAGATCCCATTCACAGCCAACAACCGCATAAGTGCAAAAACGGCCACCAGACGTCTTCGTGAACACGGATTACGCGCTCGCAGACCTTACGTCGGCGTCGATTTGTACGCTCGGAGACGTATACGACGCCGCACGTGGGCTGATAATCACCATCGTGGAGGGTGGAGATTGCAAAACTTGCGACGTGTGATATTTAGCGATTAGTCATGGTTTCAATTATACCGAGCAGCTCGCGTATAGACGGATCGGCGAACGCCTCGTCGCATGCGCAGTCAATCAGATGGCTCGTTTTGGCGGCGGTTCTGTGATGGTGTGGAGCTCCATTCGATTCGGCTGGCTGGAAGTCACAGCTCTTGATCGTTGATGGTAATTTGACTGCAAATCGCTACATCAATACTGTACACAATACTCAAGTAGTCCTCTACGTACAACAGAACGTTCATGCGATATTCATGCACGATAATGCGCCTCCTCAAAACCACGCTCAGCTACGCCAGGCTTTGATAGAAGAGTGGCAACGGTACCCTCAGTACCGAATCAACCGACTGATCATGTCGATGTCCCGCCGGAGCCGTGCTTTACGCCAAGCCAATGGGGGACGCACACGGTATTGAGGACACTTCAGGTCGTTAAAGTCTGTGCACGCCGAAATTGTGACAGTTGGATATTTTGTCAGTCTGGATTTTGCAGACGCTTAGGAGTATGGATCATTTTGTGAAAAATTATGTTTAAGAATCAGTGAATCTTGCATTCATGTAAGTATGAAAGTAATTGAATAAATGATTTTCTCAGAATGATATATTTCATTTGTATGTTAAGTTTCTTTTGTCCTTCAGTATATTTAGATATTTAGCGTGTTGTCAGTAAATATAGTTGTCTAATAATGCCAATTCGATTACCAACCGCCTATGGAAAATGTGGTGTTTCGCCACACACAATAGGTTTGCCTAACCATTAGAATGACTCCTGCCCACCACCCCCATCTCGCCCAAGCGTTGCCATTACCTTCTCTTTTAAAATGAGACAACCTAAATTATGGTCGCATTTACGGCGCTTACGGTGGTCGACATTCAAGGGTCCCACGGTACATTACATGTTCTTTATTATAGACGACAGACTGCAGCGATGCCCTCGCTGCAATTATCCCCTCATGCCGAACACGGGAGTTCGGGAGACCGGAAGTTTGCCAAAGCACATCGACCCCGCAGTACCCTCTCTCAACCGACCGGCGTCTAACAAAAATATTTCAAATTTGGAAGTTGAAGCAGGTACTTTTAAACATTTGAAAAGAAAATTCTCTCAAGATAACTTTATGAAGAATATTCGCGAAAGGCACATGGCAATGTGGTAGCTATGTTAACTGCGGCTGACACATACGTTTTACCATGCGCTATTTGGACTTTGCGGTTATCACAACCTCTAATGTGCCTTTCCATTTCTAATTTACATTTATAAATGTGCTGATTATGTTTTGCCATATGGCAACCACATGCTCAGCATAAGCTGGCATGCACAAAAAATGTGATTTGTCCTCATTTCTACATCTGGGAGAACATATAGCAAGGATAGTACGGAATGTCTTTTTAACATTTAATGCTTATTTTTGATATCAAAATATAATTAAAGATATCATTAAATCAATATAAATCTCATTAATTTATATTTTACTATCAAACATTGAGCTCTAGATGGCAAAAATTTATGTTCTGAGATCAAAAATCAATTTTAGATAGCAAAATTTAAATAAATGAGGCCTACATTGATTTATTATTATCTTTAATTTTTACTGTTAAAAAAGAAGCAATTCTTTAACTAAAAAATTGTGTCTTTTTATTGATATCAATAATTCTAGTTCTCCAAAATTTAATTGACGATTCGTTAAATATTATATGAATGTGTGTCTCAATTAAGATTTCTCCAGTTTGTGAAATTTTTACATCATGTTAACTCTTCTATTTTTATTCCTGTTTCAAATAATAGTGTACATAATAGCATATGGGGTTGGGGGGGTGGTCCCTACTCTTCCAAAAATATTCCACCTCGTTTTGACTAAATGAATGGCTTGATGAAGCAGGAGAGGGTGTGTGCGGTTTTACCCTTTTTTATTCAACACAGTGTTTAGGAACCACCCATTTAATATGTACACAGGAGGGGGGGTTCTGGTCAGTTTTGGGACTTGTTTTGCTAATATTATAGTCAACGAATGACATCACAGTTTTTACCGATACGGCGGGAAGGGAGGAGGCGTTTGTGAGTGAGGGTGACGTGGCCATCAAGCCAATTTTTTAGTAGTTACCTTATGAATGTTCCTTTACAGAAATAAACCGAATGGAACCTTACAGAGCGAAACCGAATGGTCCCTTAAAGAGACAAACCGAATGGTTCTTATCAGACACTCTGTATGGAAATTTCATCGGCTGAGTGCTCCTCCTTTTGTTTTCTTTGTTGCAGAAAACACGCACTTGTCAACGACGAAGGAGCCTTCCTACGTCACCGACGTCACCTGACGTCACTTCCCGAATCAATTTTACTTAACACTGATATAATCATCTACACATTTATCCCAGCATTAACAGCTTACAGTTGATTTAATTCATCACTTTTTTTAACTTTTTTAACCACACGTTTTTAGTAAGGATATATGTGTTGTTGCATTACTCTTTATTATGTGCAATAGATGCTTCAAGAGATACTGCAGATGCTTAAAGAGATTTGATTGACTAAACACTATAAGGCGAACAAATATCATTTGCCATTCAAAACCATGCAATAATACATCTCTGTAGTGTGGTCTCAGAGAGGGTTGGATTAGTAATTAAGGTGGTTGTGGGAGAGCGGGGGAGAAAATGCAAAAATGGTAAAGGATTGTGGCATCAAATTGAACTGCAGATTAGCGACTTTATTTTCTTATTCATTGGAAATGGGTAGCCGCCATGTGCTATTTAACGTCCTGTTCCTACCTCCTGTCCCTCCTTCCTGCTCCACCCAATCTCCAAGCCTTTACAGTATTTTTTGGGCATTTCACATGTTAATGTTTACACATATATTTTGTTAATAATTTGTGTGTAGTGAGTCGTCGTTTATCGTTTGTATCGCTACTGATATATCTACATCACTCAGTATATAAAAAACCTTGTATTATTAATTGACAAGAAGTGGCATTAATTTATCTTTGGCTTCAGCAAATGTATAGCCTGCTGCCTAGATCAGTGCTGTGAAAATTGAGCTGAAATATTGCCTTTCAGTTTTCTGCTGATTAAAGTCATACGTGCGATAGGAAAATAAATTACAATAAAATAAGGTTGTTTTTCTTGTTCAATAGGTAATATTACCCTTGATGGTACGAACAGAAGGTAGCAAATATATAAACAAACAAGCAAAATAAATAAAATAAATAAAGAAAGAAAGAAATCGATTAAAAAATAATAATAATAATTAAAAAACAGTCGTGTGTGAGGTTCATATACGTTTCCTTACTATTCCAAAGTTACTTTAAGCCACAGCATGAACTCCCTTGCCAAATAAAATTTTGGTTTTAAGAAATATTATTTGGTGATGAACCTGAGGTATTTTAATAATCAATGATAAGTCGTGCGTTTTGTGGCATTACTTTAGGTTTTATCAAAATCGAATTGCATCGGTTTTTTCTTCTTATTTGTAATATAATATAAATTAATGTAGGCCCTTTTCTATCCATCATTACTAAAAAGGATTAATAGCTTGCTATATGAACTTTGATCCAATTCACTGCTCTGGTATGTTATTGGTCGGGAGCATGAAAGAAGTTGACTTGAGGCCTCCAATGGATGTGCAGCAATTGATCTGATTAATTGTTAAGTTTGGTTTGCTCAGAAAGTACATCCGAAAATAAAACAGAGTGTGAAACAATTTAACTAGATAGAATTATGCTAGATAGCTAAATGTCATACTTGTATAACCCACAAAAGAAAATTGTGTGCTACATTTAGCACACTCTATATTTTAAAAGCCATATTTTTGTGCATATGGCTTTCAAAATATAGAGATCGAGATAACGACATAGGTCAGGTAGTTTTTCCACCCTTAACACTTTATCACACACTTTATCAATGGAATTATAACATTTTTTGAGAAAAAAGCCAACTTCCAGTTTTCGGCCTTAAGAATCAAAAACCGTCATTTAAGTTGTTCTATTGTTAATGGTATATGGGCTACAAACACTCATGAACTTTGACCTTGACCCTAAAGTTCCAGTTTCAGGTCGAGAGATTCCTTCGTACTCTCTACACATGTCTATTAAGACTGGCATTTAAAACCTATTTCTAGTCATTTGTTGATGTGATAACTCGGAATTCTAAAGGATTTTTACCTCAGTTTGATTTTGATTATTGAGATCAAAGTCAATACAAATTCTGGCTTAAGCGAGAGCCTGTTAAAATCTATACCAAGTTTGAATTCCATTCGACTAAAGTTCTAACAGAAACACTAGGAAACAATTTTGAAGAAAAGATAACGTTAACCTCAATGTGACCTTAAACTTTAAGGGTCAAGGTAATAGTGCATAGTTACCAGTATAAGCAATAGAGCCATACACATGACTAAGGTCGCAGTACCCGAAGAGACATTCGCAATGCAGTTTTTGGTTAAATGAAAGGTTATGGTTGGAGCAGTATCTGAGCTAGAGATCCAGCACGTGGAGTGGCGGTGTTGTGTGCAAAAATAATCTGTGCAAGCAAAATCCTCCCAATTTTGATGTCAGTGTTAAATTTATCTTTGGAAAATGGGAAAAGTTGGGCTATTGTCTTTTGATATTGACAAAATAACTGATATAACCAAAATAAATGGCCAGTTTTTCATTTGTCGCCTTGCTATTAATTGATATTACACCAGTATTTTGTAAGATTATGTCAAATTTCATCATCTATAAGTAATTTGCTTATTAATTTCCTTGTTTTAATCCTCACTTACATGGAAGGGTCGGTGGAGGGAGCCAGGGATTTACAGAACACTTATAAAATATACACTCACGAATTTAACATTACAGTTTCACACATTTTAAATGTTTGATTCTAAGTAAAGTAGTTTATTTAAAGCAAAAGGGCCACCACTAACAGAATTAAGCTTTTTCCTGCATATCGCAGTAGTGTGCGAGGACACTCTGAAGTTTGTAAACAGGTTAGTTTTATCTGCATCCAAGACTGGTGAGTGAAAGCGGGATAGATCTCGAGCATGGGCAACAGGAGCACCCAATGCGGAGTCCCAACAACTTTGTGTTGGTGGCGCATGAAGATAAGAGGTCAACAATCAAGGCGGTGTGGGTGCCGTGGGGGGGGGGTACCCATTCAAGAGGCGTGGGAGCACTGGAGGCGGCTGCTCACGGCATATAGTCGTTGGCGCTTTGAGGACAGCAACAGTATGTCTCACATCGTTTAAATCACTAGTAGTGATGAGATTAAACAGCATGTACAGTTGTTATAGATGATTTAATATAATTACGGGTCTAAAATGGCGTAATGTATTTTCCGGGATCAATTAGAGTGGCTTATTCCCCTTCCCCGCATCTTATGGTGGCAGTGTATGTGACTGCGCGTCACATCCCTCCTTGAATATACACGGTACGCGTTCATTGGTCAAAAGCACAACATCAAAGTTGTTAATTTAAATTTAATTAATTCACAACATCACATTAAAAAGCTGAATCCCAGGAAACAAACTAGGCTCTTTAAATAAGCTCTTCGTGTTAGACCGGCAAGCATCGTTTATAAGCTATCGGCATCGAGTAATCCTTTTCTTATTGACTATTGTACTGTACCCATAAAATTTCGTATTCTGCACCTTTTCTCGACTGTTAACAGTTGGACAGTAAACACAAAAATTGTCATTTTGCACTCAGAAAGAACTTAAATTTTAAGTTATCAGCATAAGTTTTAAAAGTGATGTCTAATCTCTTTGTGTATGCATTATTAAAAGTGAATCTTATACATCTTTTACATAATGCCTACATATTCAGCCACCTCTCCTACATAAACTCGGTGCAAGGCTAGTCACCTGGAACTACATAACCGTTTGTGATTTAACGCACCGAATATCGCTGCAGCAAGGAAAGCGAGGGAAGCAATATATGGTGTCCATCGAATGGAAACAAGACGCTTTTTTAAACGTTCATTTTGCACATAATAAATTCTTCTTTAAAGACGAAGCTTAAATGATTTATTTTGTGAGACATATATTTTATTTTAATAAAGAATGTTTAGAAATGCAGGGTTTGACAAAGTTATTAAGGTTTAGATTTGTCTCATTCCCCAAAAAATGCATGCAGAAACATTTAAAAGCCTTTTCCAAAATGTTTCCCTAGTTTATATTTCATTTCTTTAGGCGAACTTTTTTTCAAAATTACCTTTTTGATAGTGTTGGCTTTCCATAAAATAGTTAAAGAAAATGAAAAGGGTTACAAATGTTTTTAGTTTTAGTTATTACTCGTTGCTGTTTCCTATTGTAGATTCGACTGAAACAGAGCGCTAGCACAGCGATTTTTATGCATTAATCTGGTACTCTCCTGTGGTACCCCAAACCCTCCTTTTTTCCTATTGAATTTTAGCAAAATTCAAGCTACGCATGACCTTTATCCATATCTTAAGGGGCAGAGAGTGAGGTACGTAACTTTTTTGCGTATTTTACTCCTCAACTTCTGTATGCGTCCAGATGTATGTACAGCAGTGTGGAATGTGTTCTCTATAAACTGGACTTCTAATCTACTTCTTTTTCATCCTAGTCTTGGATGTGTGCGACGCAAACACGTTTTACTGTATGTGTGTTTTATCCGGGTATGGAAAGATGAAACTACAGTGCTTTACTGCAATCTTTCTTAATCCAGGTTTGTCTCCCCATCCTCACCCTCCATTAAACGCAAAAGCTCCACTCGCTCACCCAGTCACAGCTGAAAGGCACTGTATCGGCACGGGATCACCCTTCTCCAGCTCATCAATCTGGGTCTTATGGACCCTTGTGCTACCACCGGAGAGAGCCTGTTCGTTGCACAAGAACGCAAGTAACAAGGTCTTATATTGTATCCACAATCTTACTGGTAGCCATTGAAGCTTCTTTAAGACTACCTGTCCAGTGGCATTGCGATTATCATCAGTAATAATTCGCGGCACAGTTTTGCAGACGCTGGAGTTTTTCTGGTTGAACCTCTCCGATTCCGTATAAAAGGTCATTTGCGTCATCCAGACCAGAAATAACTGTTGTGTTCACTAGGGTTTTGGTTGTATGTTACGTAAGATATTTCGGTGTAATTCGGATCTGACGGAGTTGAAAATATCCATGTTTTAAAACATGAGATGTGATCGACCATGTTCAGTTCACAGTCAAAGTATGATCCTAGATTTCTTACACAACTTTTCGCTTGACTTTATTCACCGTTGACATTAATTGAATCGTATTCCATATTTTTTCAGTTGTTCTCTAGTCCCAAAAATAACAAATTCAGTTTTTTTCGTTCAATTTTAGCTTGTTTTCTGTCATCCAGCTACTCACTGTATGTATGGTCAATTAAAGAGCTTGTAATGCGTCAGTTTTCGATACCACACTGTTTGGGTTCAATATCCTAAGAAGTTGCGTGTCGTCAGCAAAGATGTGGATTAATGTCTGCATCAGGCATAGAAGATCACCCAGTGGCCCTATTTACTTGCTATAGACCTGGAGGCCTCATCCGGATTCTTAGGAAAAGCTGTCTGTAGGATCACTGGATCCGAGAGACTGTCATTTATTTTCATCCTTTGCGTCCTATCTGCCAAATAGGAGCGGAACCAGTCAAGGGCCTGACCACAAGTGTTGTAATCCGTTTCAAGCCATGTTAGCAGGATATCATGATTGCACTATCGAACGCTGCACTTTGGGTCGAGGAGCGCCATAAGTACAACTTGCTGATCATCTATTGCGGTAAGTATCTGGTCTTGGACTTCAACAAGTGCTGTTTCGGTTGCGTTAAATCGTTTGAACGCAGATTGTAGGGGTTCATGTAGGTCATTTTCAGCTGTAAAACTATTAATTTGCTCCGTAACAACACATTCTATGATTTCAGAAATAAAGGGCAAATTTGAAACTGGTCAAAAGTTTGAAAACTCTGGTTCTGAATTTGAACAATGGCCTGCGTAAAAGCATTGGGCATGCAGCCAGTGTGAAGAGATTTATTGACTACGTGTTTTACTTTTGGGGCCAAAATGTTTATATTGTCTTTCAAAAGCTGCGTAAGGATTGGGTCGATTTGAGGGAAATACTTATTGGGGGTCTCTGTACCAATTTAATGATATCTTCATTGGTAACTTCTATGAATTGAACAAAGTTTGGCTTATAACAATTACCGGTTTGTGGTAATAAAGTGGGAGAAATTTCGCTGTTTTGAACATTTTTGGACGATTTTCTCAATTTTATCTTTGAAAAAGTTTGCAAAATTTTTTTGTATTTTGTTTGCATTTCAAAATAAAGTATTTAAATTTTGCCCATTGTCACTGTGCACTTATTACATCCACAAAGGAAACATTGTCAGCAAATTGAACCAGAACATCTTCGCGTAGAGTTTTGATTTTGCACAAATGCTCCCTTTAAAGTTCTCTCTTGAAAATTTCTTTTAGATAATCTGCAAAAAAATTGACCATATGAAAGCATATTAAAACATTTTCGGGTCATTTTCAAAAATACTGCATACCGATTTCTGAAGCAACAAATAGGCGCACTCCGGTGGTAGCACAGCGCGCGTTAACTAAACTCATTAATGTCATTTGCAAAAGATAATTTACTTTGTGTTTATTAAGGTGGTAAAACTAGCAGTGAAGTTGTAGCAACGATAACAGTTTCTAAAATAATCATACCTGATGCCTTTAAGGCCAACTTCGCGGAGCACCTCATCGTCATCTGTATGTACGTATATGTTACAGTCAATCTGTGTATTCAGGCAATACGTGTATTGACTAAACTTTTTAGGCAATTCGTGTATTGACTGTGAAGGTCAGACAATACATGATATGACTAAAATTTTCAGGTAATTCACCTATTGACTGAAATCAAAGGCCATCTTGTACACAAGTTGCCTGAAGATGATCGAGGCAGTCTGTGTATTAAATTTACACGTATATTATAAACATATGTAACATATTTTATGTGATTAAGATACACACGTTATTTCTCCATCAGAATTACACAATTGCAAGTAATACAGTGTACGTCATGGTTTATGGTATAATAAATGTTGCAATTAATGGAAGATTTGATTTGCAATTACTTGAATTGCAATTAATTCCAGAGTAGAATACTGACCTATGAGAAAACATTTTAAATTACTGAGTACGTAAGACACCCAATCATTTTTAGGTGCGTAGTAGTTAAAGTAGGTAATAATTTTGTGTAATTGTTTACTCCAATCCGGAAATAATTCTGTCACGGTATAAAAAAGCATACATTTTTGGGTATTCCGACAGTAATTCCGGTGACAGTCAGTCCGACGACAGTTATTCCGACATTTATTCACCCATATGCGACATTTGTTCCGATTTCTATTATTATTTCAGATATATTTCTTTGCATCTGGGAAACATTTTAACAACTGTCTCAATCAGTTTTTTGTTTCAATCAGTTCAAACCAGGAGTTAATTTGTCACTACACTGAGTCCCCTTTGAGTATCTCTTGCGCTCTATAACCCTTAAGTGACCCGGTACCACACCGGACGGGGGGTGGTCTGAGGCGACTCGACACCTTCTTAATATCGTCCCGGAGTATAATCACTTTGAAAATGTACAAAAATTTTTTAAAGGGATATTCTATTGCTGTCGCTTAGTCCCTAATCTCTCACTGCATTGGCTTCCGTCTGAGTATCTTTTGCGCGCTATATTGCTTAAGTCACTGGGCGCCTCGCAGGGGCCGTGAGGGAGTCAACTCGGTTGCATAATATTCAGATATACTTTCTTTAATTATTAACAGGTGAAAACCAGGCATTGTGGGAAAATTAAATTGTCAATGCACAGCACTTTTAAATCAGTGGAATACATTGCTGTACATTCCTTCAAGAAAAATTTGAAATTTTATTCGATATCTGAGTATTCAGAACACACTGCATATAGTTTCATAGGTAAGAGTTAGCAGTATGCGACAAGTCGTTTTTACTTTATTTTTGAAATTTTAATTTTTAAGCTATTTTTGCAATTCAACATATTGGATGAAATCGTTCGTTTGAGGGGTATAAGTCAGAGATAGTTCCCTGACGTAAAATGATCAAGGTGCTCCATAAGTTTTATTACTTATATTATCATTTAATTTATACACTCGTATAAACTGTAACCTTCTTTTATCAAACGAGCATCTTCATCCCTACACTAGACCGGTGAAGTGACAAACTGAAATACTACATAGATCTTTTCAACACAATTTCAATAATCAACAGCATTTCTGTAAAGCCCTAAGGACTTTTGGTCTTGATTTACATTTGATTGTTTGTAAGGTATGCTTGATTTTCTCACATCTATAACAAAATGTAAATATTCACAATCGTTTCAATAAAAATAACGAATTCTGAGTTGTTTTTAAGGACATTATTCACAAAAAATATTTATTTATAAACCGAATGGCTTAATGTAAGCAAACATGAGTCATACTTGTAAGCTATTAATTTAATGATAATATTATGTTCTATCCTGGATTCATACAGTATTTAGCAAGGATTTGTAATTCGGAAAATACTCTTGTTTAAGCAATATCTGACGTCAGGTTAAAGATTCTGATAAAGGCTTACACGAATATACACTTTTTACACTAAAATATATGAAAAGTTGCAATTCATTGCTTTTATCGTGTCTCATTTTGCACTTTGCTCATCCAGGTCATGATCATTAAAATCGTGTGGCCAGATTCACTAAAAGTTATTTACTGACCACAAACTACAATTTTCTGAGGCCCATTGTGGTATCTCCCTCATTTTCCCACAGTTACATGCTGCAGTAGAACATAAATACGCAAAGAATAAAAATAATGGCAATGCCGCGGTATATGCATAATTATGTATCACCTGTTATCAAAAGTTGTTCGAAATAAATTAAAACTTACTGTAAAATATTTATTGGTTTGTGCGTGACGAATTATTAAAAATGAGTAAAACATTGGGGAATCTATTTGCTATTTTGCAATTTTCCAATCTGTGTGCAAAATGCAATTGAAAGACCCCCTCAACATTTTTATAGTTATTTCATTTTTTCTCAAGTCCTGAAGTCTGGTAATCTGAGTAAGTGGATTTTTTAGATCGTGCAATATTGTGGCAAGTGCCAGATTTCAAGAGGTGATGCAGCATATATATGCTAAGCTGAAAATAACCTAAAATTGAAAATTAAAATTGATAACAACTCTATTTGTTAATTTATTGCCAGTCTAAGAATAGATTTTGTAGGCTGCGATAAATGTTAAAAACTATTTCCAGTTCTGATAAGGAAAAGCGTACCACAGCACAGATGATGTGAAATGTGACTGATCCGTTACTAAAGATTAAACTTCAACGCAAAATCTATTTGACTTTTGGCAGAGACTTTAACTGAGCCTCAAAAAAGTTGAGTTTTCGGTAAAAAAATCAACCACATATCCAAAGGGCGTACTGTGATGATAAATGCCTACTATGTTTCCCTAACTGCTATTAAGACTTTTCAAAACCGCTAGAAAATGTCGGAAATTTCTTCGGAGCTCTTTCTGGCTTCTCCTTGATCTAAATGGCAAATGAAATCTGACAACAAAACTAATGCGGGGCACGAATGACAGGAAAATTTATAAGGGCAATAAATGTCACTAACACGTGGCAAGTAGAAGCATACTGAATTGTAAAAAGGCCACTGCTTCGGACCTGGTATTTTGTCTTGAGTATCTGATCTGATGTTGTGTATCTCGCTTTTTGTTTTAATCTTTGTTTCCTTTTTTATGATCAAAACGTGAAATAGAAAACTGATTTTATCACCATAATAAATTCGTAAAGGCTTCAGAAACATTTGCAAAGAATGTGCCAACAGCCACACCTAGCATTACATAAATGATATATGCTTTATTGGCATATGCTAAATAACCTTATCGTAGTGACGAACCGGTGTTGTTTTTGTAAAAACAACGTATTGATTTAAAATCTTACCGGTCATTTTAATGCACCAAATTTTCATGTAAATTACTAACTTCAGTTACTTAATTCTTGGCAAGAATACCGTTTCGTAGATTAAGTAGCAGGGCTGTTTTGTTCTAAAACGGATTCAAAGGGGGTAAAAGTTTCTTAGAAAGATTAAATAACTTGAAAAAATTGCTTATCTGCAAAGAAAAACTAAAACAAAATGGAGCTGGCTGAAAAGTTTCTAAATATTGGACTAAATATTGGTTCTAAATATTGGAATAATATATTTGCAAGACTGGATTGTCTGTTGTATTTTATAGCTATATTGATATTAATATCAGGATATCTCCCGTAAGATTACTTGAATACCTGTTGCATTTCATGATTATATTATTTTTATTAATTCAAAAGAATTCAGTTCTTTCTCAACCGTAATTGTGAAGACAATTTTTGAATAAATACGTCGGCCGCATATTTTCTTTTGAATTTGAGATAAAAACAATACTCTTTATCTTCCTGGCCTTATTTTCATTCCTTCAGTTACTATTGTGTACAAGGAGGTGTAAGAAAGTCACATACTTGACAACGTGGATAAGATCAAGCACACAGCCGCTACTATATCGTTTGCCAGGTGCGAACCGCATGGCAGCTACACGGGGTTAGTATCGCTACCTGCTTTGTGCATAGTTACACCGTGTCCAGCCAGGGGGCTGGCTATTGCTTTGTGAATAGCTTCGCCTGGTTCACCCGGACTGTCTGGCAGCTACATAAGGCAAGCCTTGCCACCTGCTGCTTTGTTCGTAGCCAAGCGATGCCCCTTCAGAACCGCAGCTTTCCACACATTTGAAGTATCTTCACATACTGCTTTGAGCATAATCATCGATACAGTGACGCAATATAAAATCAGAACATATTCATAAGATTAGGCCCTCAGGAAGTCACATAAGCATCATTGCCTACTCCGTAAACAGCAACGCCATTCCCGGATCGTTTTCCTGTCCCACAAGCGTTTATAGAATAAATGAGTAACATTAAAAGTTATTGAAGTGTTTGAATTAATTTGGGTCATTTGATTGATTTACTGTTGCGTCATAAAAACCACTATGTGGCTTTTCATTATAATTACTTTAGTGTCAATAGATCAAGAGTGTTTCTATATTTCCGAATGCAGAGTTCCACCTAGTGGTGCCTGTCAAGGGCCAAGGAGGAACGAATGATCCATTCCCTGACTGAGACAACGAAAAATGTGCCGTGATTCCCAAAATTGTTCGTAGTAAAAGCGTTAAGGGGCTATTTAAAATTAAATTACTGATATACTCAATTTTGTACCTCACTTTAGTAATAGATATAAATAGTTACGTTTTCAGCCTTTGATGCTTCTTTTTACTTAGTCAAAGCATTGGAGTTTCCAAGGCCAAACATCTGGAAAATTGTTATATTTCCAGCTTTCGACTAAAATATATTCTGAGATTATTTTTTGCAAAGAATTATCTGGTGACTTACTTTTCTGCTGTGACATTATTATGACGCTATTTTTAAATTTTGTTATTTTTGGCTGTTCTGATGCTGATGTTTCATGGAGAAAATCAAAAATTATAAGGAATTGAAATTAATTGCCTTACATTTTCCTAATAGCATATCCTCTGCCCACTAACCTATAACTCAAGGTACCACAGAGTACCCTACATTAAAGACGGAGAGTGGCGCTTAGCTCAGTTGGTTAGATCGTTGTTCTCGTAATTCCAAGGTTCCGAGTTCGATTCCAGTTGATGGTGGTAAGCAAGGGATTGACGTTCGCTCCAGGTGCCTTAGATAAGCGAATGTGGTGGGTTAGATCACCTATCACGTAATTCAACAGTTAACACTAACTGAGGCTTTCAAACATTCATTTATAAAAAAGAAGAACATACAGTACACAGATAACAGCATACCCTCAATACCGTTCGCTTATGTAGCCTTATTGCCTGGCTGTTGAGCAGCTTTTAATATATCATAAACAGAGCTTGAGGTTAAAGTTGTCATCGATCATAATTGTTAATGTTATTGGTCTGGCATAAAAGACAAATGAGCTGTTTTGTTTTATTTTAATTTGTATCAAAACCAGAGTCTTATTTAGTTATTTTACATGAAAGACTAAAACAAAAGTTCCGAGAAGTTAATTTGTTAACACAAATTTTCAGAAGGTCTAAGGAAAGGGACAGGCGGCAGATGTGTTTAATTTTGCAAAGCATACGTACAGAAAGGCCTGTTCATAGTGACCACTTTTCACACATTAACAATTTTAATGCCGACCCACCCTGTAAATTTTGATTAAATACTACTCATGCTTCATAAATCATGTTGACTGTTTAATCGCAACAATTTTTGCTTATTTTCATGGCAGTTATTTTGTTAAAACTCATTGCGAAACTCATTCTAAAAAGTTTACAAAATGTAGGTGGTTCACATCAATTGGTGGAGAAGGGAGGTGGAAAAATACATGCGACCTGTTTTGGAATTTACGAAATGTGTCTCGGTCAACGAATGAACTGTGACATCATTTTTATAACGCAGCATAATGTCAACTAAATGTCACATACTGGTTCAAAATTGTTGCAATTTTTCCTTGATTGTTTAACTATGATATTATTCATACGTTTCTACAAGCCCCTTAAATGGCTGGTTTTAAATGGCAAAATTTCATTCCAGCCTTAATAGAGAATTTAATTTAATTTTGAAACAGCGTGGAGCAATATCAGATAAATCAACCAGATGTTAAAGCATGTGTATACCAAATATGCTCCTTCTACTCTCCACTGTACTATGCAAGAACCTAGATTTTAGAAATTAAAGGTAAAGCACTAGAAAATTCAACAAGCGGTGTGGATTCTCCAAATCCAAAAATATATTTCATAAATATTGCAGTGAAGGTACCATACAACTTTATAAAAATTAAATTTCTAGAAAACAGAAAGCAATGAAGACATGGGCATTTAAAGCATTATGTTTTATTGCTATATTGACACTCATTATCTTGTGACATTTGTGACGTAATCTGTAAATGTAAAAGTTTCCAGGCACACAACGCACTGTTTTAATGTATTAACAAGTTAAACGTTTTGCATATCAACGGCAAAATAATTTGCTTCATTTGAAATTTCTAAAGCTTGCATATAACAATGCTTTATGAAAGGTTCTGTTATTAGAATAGAATTAGAATTAGAATTCGGCAAATTTTAATGCACAATTGAATATTTAAGAACTTAATATACCTTGAATGACTTCAACTATAAAGCTCAATTGATTAAACATGCATTAAAAATTAGCTTCCTAAAATGCGGAGCATATTTTCCACAATAGCCTGATTTCGTTTCTCAAAAATATATTTTTGTAAGGTTTCATTGCTATACCATTACATAAGTCAATGTATCAGGCTTTGGATACAAAAGACAAACATCTAACACAACAGTAAATATTAACATTGTCATCTTACTTTAATAGATAAAGTGAATTTTGTCACATTTGTTCAATCCTGAACATAATAAAACCTGAACAAAAATTTTATTCGATTTTGAATTGTGTATTTTTGTAAATTGTCTCATGGGAAACCAGCCAAAGTGTGTCACAAAATGGAACAAATATTAATTTATATTTTATTAAAATGTTACAAACGCATAATGTCTTAGCATAATTCTTTGAATTCCAAAAGAAAATGCTTTAAAAATATATCCAATTCTGTGTCTTACTTATGAAATGGTAAAGGTATGCCTTTCAAATCCCTCTTCAGCTCCAGTAAACAATCTCTAATTGGCATTAGCAATTAAACCGCAAAACGCAGATTCCAAACATATTAATACCATTGTGATTTTTATCCGTTGGAAGAATTTTCCACACTCAAGAATAACATAATACCATTATTTACCCTCAAATTTAACAACATTCACTGTATAACACATTGTCGTTTGAATATAACCTGGATATATAAAACCCAGCACATTTTTTCAAAGCTATGCATTCAAATATAAATGTGATATAGAAAAACCGGATGTACCAATAAGCAGCCAGTAGCCCAGCTTGCATATGGTGGTGATGCAAATAGTGAGCCCTGATAGCCATATTTCAAACAAAGAATGCTGGCTTTTTTTTAAAAGATTTTGTAAAAGAACAATGGTGCTCACCATTTTACGAAAAAATGTCTACTTAACTTTTATTGGATTTATTGGAACGAAAAGGTTGAATAAGTTACCAATTTTATTAGCAAACACAGTAGCCATTGTGGGATAGTTATTTCTTCAGAAAGGGAAATGTTTCAGTTCATTTCAGCTCGAGAAAAAGTGTTATTGTTTTTCAATGCCCTGTCATTTCAAACTTTGGTAAATAAAAGAGCCACTCGGTTAGATCTAAATAATTTTGAGGGAAAATGTCATCTGTAGCCTTGTGCGTAAAATTGTAAAAAAATAAACAATTGTCCGAGAAGGAGAGGGAAATTTATTCCAATCACCATACACAAAACACTTCAAGCTATTCCAAATGGTAACTTCATTAACCATTATTACATTAATACAAATGCTACCTTATCAAACCATATTTTTCCATATAAAAAGAAAAAAGGGGATTATCCACTGCCGGAATTGCGTAATTTAAAAAAATAGAAAAAATGTTTACCCCAAGCCATCTCTTTTTTCGAGTAAATTATAAAACAGATCGTCTTTCGGTTGGGGCTTTTTTTCTAAAATTTGACAAGTGAAATTCGTTTTCATCTGTGGTTACTCTAATATTTTAACTGATTTTGAATTGATGTTTGACGCAAAAACACTTCAGTATTCAGCTTACAGCTGAACGCCGCGGAAATGAGTGAACCAAAGCTACACGTTTGTATCACCATGACGTGGTCACAGCTGGATACATGCGCTTGACCTATTTAAGCTATTAGCCACAAGCTTATTGTGCTATAATACTGCTAACTATATGACTTGACTATATAAGTGGCATCCAAATATGCATGAGTAATGCAAAGCAATCAATTTAAAATATAATATAAGCCCTTTTATAGCGAATGCTTGACAAAATGTAAAGATAAACTCAAAAGTAGTTTTTGTAATAATTTTTAAGCCAAATTTCAAATATCCTTTCATGCAAAGTTAATAAATTTTGATTTCGATGAATAAACAGAATTTATCACATACACTTTTTATGCTCAAGAAAAGTAATGTCCTGAAATTCTCAAACTGTTTAACCGATCATTGAAAAGAAATATGCGCATCAATACAGCACGAATCGCAATTTTATTTAAGTATTTTGTAAGAGACATAAATTTATGTATGCCCCCTTTCATAATATCTTACCAGAAAAAAGTAAAAATAAACATAAATATTTTTTAGTTATGAAATCTTTTTTAAAGAGCTCATTTGTACCCTATGTAAATAATAAAACAGTAGGCATGGAAATACTACATTCGTGTGACAGATACACATGTAGCTGTATTATAAGCTGAAAACTTATCAGAGGCTCTATATTCAAGTATAATATAATATTCCAAAATTAGTTACAAGCTAATACTGCATTAAAACAATTAAAACTCATATATTTGACAAAATATATTTGCAAATCAAGCTCAAAAAAATAAACACAAATGTATTACACAATTACGTATGTTAGTGTTTTCTGCTGTAAGAGCCTATACTGTCATTTCTTTTACAATATCTTCAAAATTATCTCGAAAATCTATGCCTGTGGTGGTGATACAAACACTGATCCATGATAACCGTTTTGATGTAGAAATGGACTGCCAAAACAACAACTTTCTGGCGATTATAACCCTGTTTTTCAAAGAACAAAGGCACTCACTACTTTATAACATAATTTTCAATGAACTGTCAAAGATTTGTTGAAAAAATGAAGCTGAAAAAATACCAATTTTATGATCAAACACATTAACCGTAGTGGGACATTCAGTTCTTTATCTAGTCAGTTCAAAATGACTCAGCTGGAACTTCAGTAATCATTATTACATTAATACAAATGCTACCTTATCAAACCATATTTTTTTATATAAAAAGAAAGAAGGAGTTTGTCCACTTCCGGATTAGCGAAATAAAAAAATAGAAAAAATGTTCAGCCCAAGCCGTCTCTTTTTTTCGAGTAAAGTATAAAACAGATCGTCTTTCGGTTGGAGCTATTTTTCTAAAATTTGGCAAGTGAAATTCGTTTTCATCTGTGGTTACTCTAATATCTTTACTGATTCTGAATTAATGTTTGACGCCAAAACACTTAAGCATTCAGTTTACAGCTGAACGCCGTAGAAATGAGTGAACCAAAGCTACACGTTTGTATCACCATGACGTGGTCACAGCTGGATGCATGCGCTTGACCTATATGAGCCATTAGCTACAAGCTAATTATGCTATAATGCTGTTAACTATTTTTGCGACTATTACATAATCTATAATTGACGTCCAAATATGCATGAGTAATGTAAAGTAATCAATTTAAAATATAATATAAGCCCTTTATAGCGAATGCCTGACAGAATGCAAAGATAAACTCAAAAGTAGATTTTGTAATAATTTTTAAGCCAAATTTCAAATATCCTTTTATGCAAAGTTAATAAATTTTGATTTCGATGAATAAACAGAAATTTACCACATACACTTTTTATGCTCAAGAAAAGTAATCTCCTGAAATTCTCAAACGGTTCAACCGATCATAGAAAGGAAATATGCGCATCAATACAACACAAATCGCAATGTTATTTAAGTATTTTGTAAGAGACATAAATTTATGTATATCTCATTTCATAATATCTTACCACAAAAAATAAAAAAATAAATAATTTTTAGTTGTGAAATCCTTTCTAAAGAGCTCATTTGTACCCAATGTAAATAATAAAACAGTAGGCATGGAAACACTACATTCGCGTTACAGATACACATGTAACTATATTATAAGCTCAAAACTTATCAGAGGCTCTATATTCAAGTGTAGTATAATATTCCAAAATTAGTTACAAGCTAATACTGCATTAAAACAATTAAAACTCATATATTTGACAAAATATATTTGCAAATCAAGCCCAAAAAGATATACACAAATGTATTACACAATTACAAATGTTAGTGTTTTCTGCTGTAAGAGCCTATACTGTCAATTCTTTTACAATATCTTCAAAATTATCTCATAAATCTATGCATGTGGTGGTGATACAAACAGTGATACATAACAGCCATTTTGATGTAGAAATGGACTGCTAAAACAGCAACTTTCTGGCGATTATAACACTTTTTTTCAAAGAGCAATGGCACTCACTATTTAACAACATAATTTTCAATGAACTGTCAAAGATTTGTTGAAAAAATGAAGCTGAAAAAATACCAATTTTATGATCAAAAACACTAACCGTAGTGGGACATTTAATTCTTTATCTAGCCAGATCAAAATGACTCAGCTGGAATTTAAGACAATTATCAATGTATGTTTGACACCAAAATACTTAAAAGATTCAATAAAAAAACTGATCGTCATAGAAATGAAAGTACCACATCTACAGGTTTGTAGCAACGTGCCGATAGCTACATGCGCTAGTGTATCTGACCTATTGGTTAAGTTAATGCTACTATAATGCCGTTAACTATCTTGTCTCTATCACATAGCCAATAAGTGACTTTAGAACGAGTAATGTAAGGTACACAATTGAAAAATATACAACGCATTTTATGGCAAATGCATGACAGGGCAGAAGTTCATGCAAGCTAATAACCTTTTAGTTCGATTTATAAACCAAGTATTAGATGTATACATTTTTTTTAAAAATATGTTTTATGCCCAAAAATTATATCAGGAATCAGTTAAGCTGTGCATGACAGGACAGACGGATAAACTCAGAAGTAGTTTCATGCAAGCTAATAAGCCTTTAGTCCGATTTATAAACCAAATATTAGCCGTATGCATTTTTAAGCCCCAAACAACTATATCCGGAATCAGTCAAACCGTGAGCAACTGATCACTGAAGCGAAATATGCGTATCAATACAATACAAATCTCCCCATTTCCCCTATTTCCCCTATTTTTAAAGCAGCATAAAATTTTAATAAACCGCGCTTCAAAACATATTACTATAACAATTTTTCTATTTTCTTGTAAAATAAGGAAAAATTCGATATTGCGTTGTGAAAGCTTTTCTAGGAAGCTCAGTTTGAACAATAAAAGTACTGTAAAAGTACACATAGGCCACTGCATTCAGTTCACAAATGCAAAAAAACTGTAACCTCAAAACTCCAAGGCTGTATGATCAAATATTATATCCTAAAACTGGTTACAAACTAATACTGTTTTATTCAAAATGTTAAAAATTACTTGTTTGAGAAAAATGTATTTACAACCAAAGGTCAGCAAATATATGCACAAATTTATTACACAATTACAAATGTTAAAGTTTTCTGCTGTAAGCAACTATGCTATCATTTTTGACTGTAGAATTATCTCTGAAATATATGTAAAGAATGACAAGTTGTTTTACGTTATTGTTTTGTAAATAATATCAGTAATATAAGCTAAAAACTAAAAAGTCTAATCTAATTACGGAATGCTGATTTCTAAGTTAACATCAAATGCTTGATATTTCTACATGAATTTCCGATATCTATTAATGAATTTGATATATTTGAAATTTTGTTTAACAGAATCTCTAAATAAATTTAGATATTTAGAGATCTAAAGACATTTAGATATCTCTAAGCATGGATTATAATTTTTTTTGTTAATAAAGGTTGAAGTAAAGACATCTAAAATTCACTTTCAAATAAATTTTAAATGGCATACGGATATTTACAAATCTTGCCTGTCAGCAGTGTGTTGTTTTTCTGATATAAGGAACTTATAATCATAATTGTTTCGCTTATTCTGATTTCACACCCCTTCTCTGAAAGTGATAGTTAACATTTGAACACATGTTTTAAAATAGTACTATAAAGCAACACTTGAACTGAGTATCTTCACATCGTAACTATTCATTTCATTGTATGGCATGCTATGCCAGATAAATGTTTCATGTACAAAATCAAATAAGAGATATTTAAAAATTGATTTAGAGATGTCTCAATTCGAATAGAAATGGCTGAAATTCATATAGAAATATCCAAAGTTGAATCAATGCTAAAAAAATTGAATTAGAAATATTTAATATATGTTAGTAGCTATCAAGAAATGGAGAAAAATTAAGAATATCATAAGGATTGAAATGGCTGAAATTCATGTAGAGATATCCAAAGTTGAATGAATGTTATAAAAATTGAATTGGAAATGTTTAATATACATTAATAGCTATCAAGAAATGGAGAAGAATTAAGAATATCATAACGATTTACAGATATCTTTAATTGCATCTTTAATTATATGTTAGATACCTGATAACTTTCAGATATCTCAAACACTGCAAATCTTTACTTTTTTTAAACCTAAAGTTAAATTATAGATGTTCTGAATAAATGCAAAATTGTATTCCATGTCCTATAAAAAACTTGCCACGAAATATTAAACTAAGGATCTACTAATCCCTTTTGTCTTTTTGTTCGTACCGGGGTCCTGTAAACCCTTCTTGCTAAATTAATGCTGAACTACAAATATATAAAATATTTTCTATAAGTTTTTGATACAAATATAAAAAGCATACTAAACAAAAGCAAATTAAAATAAAATGTAAAATATGCATGCTTATAATTTGAAATTTACATTACGATCTCATCCAATAGTACATTAGGTCAAACGAATTTTGTATTAAATATTTCACCCAAAAGGACTAAGTAAGATGTGTTAGAAATTTATAACAACAGCTTTAACCTCCTATATTCCTTCTACTTATATATTTGAATCCAACCCCACTATGCCTTTGAGAACTGTTGCAGGATTAAGTGTGACAAACATATCACGTTTCAGAATGTAGTGAGCTCTTTTCCAGAAATAGTGCTCTATGAGGCATTTGCTTTTATCAAATATACAATTTCCATTAATAAAATAACTGAAAATATGCTTCCAACATATTGCTTAATATACATTAATACATATAAACACGTCTTGTTCGTTTATTCTAAATGGTTGAAATGGAATTTGCTAATTTTGATAACAAATATAAATATACAATCTAACTTTCTAGCAGTTCTTTTAAAAATGCAGTGACATACTTAGCATACAGCTTTATTTAAAATATGAAACATTTACCTATAACTAACCAAATTCTAATTAGTTTAGTACTGTTCTCTACAAACTCGACTAGACAATTCAGTTCTTATTTTAAATGATTAAAATCTTCTAAAAATCAAATCAAACCCAACCAGTCACGTGCAACCTAAAAATGTTGGGAAATCTGACAGATGGTATTTAAGGCGATTAAGACCTCTTAAGTAGTTGACATTGGTATTTCCGAAAACTTCTTGCTTACTTTTGGTTTCAATATAAGGAATTTGTAACCCCTATTCTACTATTACTTACGAAATAAAGTATATTAATATTGGGTAACCATTGTAAAATACAAAGGTCGTACGTATTTCACAGAATCAGATATTTGTTTTTGTACAAAGTAAAGAGAAACAATGACAATTTGAGACATACATTGATACTGCCCTTCAATCAAATTGCTAAACGAAATCTGCCAAAGCAACCCATAACGCAGCGCAAATATATTAAAATGCGCAAAAATATACTGCATAAGAATGGGATTGCGATCCGTTTAACAACAAAATTATACATTGTAATAGTAAAAGAACTTTTAAATGGTACAAAATAAAACTGAAAACAAAATTACTTAAGTAGTATTCCATTTGTTACTTGTGTTGTGTTGCTTCAAAAGTGTCACTTTAGGGGTGAGTATTGTCCTGGGGACGACTAACTGTAACCATTTCTGTATAAGAAACTAATTTCAATATAGAATTCTGCTTCCCATAACATTTCTGTCACTATATATTTATAAATGCACTCAGTTGTTTGCATTTCAATGGACATGAATCAATCTCATTGCATCGTTGCATGCAAATAAATGAATATCGTATTTCCTTTCTTACTTTTTCAAGGTTTGATAAATGGCGCAAATTGTTATCTTGATGCTTATAATTATAACTAACAGTATGCAAAAGCTTGAATGTTTGACATTGACCTTCCTGATCAGTCCTTTCCAATGACAACTTTCATATGCCGGTTTCGAATGAATATGGTATCAAGTACAATATGAATAAAATGGTTTCTAAAGAAGTTGTATGTTATTTGAGACAAATAGCACAATCATCTATATCCTGGTGCTTCAAATGTATTGGTACGGTCGCAGGTTTTGCACAACGTTGCGGAAAATAATGCTTTGGCAAAATGAATTCAAGAGTTTGCGTGTAAACAAGTCAAATCACTTTAGGATGAGCGTTCAACTTGATAACAGTCACGCTTGTCTTTATTTTATCCAACTGATTGAGGTAAATCTATGTGATTATAGTCTAATTCAAGCCCCTGTTCAAGTTGCCTCAAAATGCATATTCCAGTAATGTGCTTGTTCTGATACTGCAGCCGAGGTCATAGAGGAGGGCATTATGTCACGCAGGGCAATATCTGCTAACACTTTTTCAGATAAACCTTACTTTAGGTCTAAATAGGTAGATTTAATTTTAGTTCTATCATATATAGAACATTTCAACCAAGAATTGTCCTATTTAATAAGAATTTTGTTTTAAAACGTGCCAATTCTGAATATTAAGCCTAAGGTGAGGCAACATCTTACCGATGCAACACATACACTTTGCAGACAAAAAACAATGAAAACGCAAATACCCATGCTTTGTCCCTGTGGCTGAGTCTTGCACCTACAGCACTTCAAAAGAGTCGTCCTTAGTCTCTTCAAATATTCCTTGCTTGACTGAATTGAACCGGACATTGTGAATGTGTAAATGAAGGGATTCAATGCCGAATTTATCGGCAACACGAACACAGCAACGTAAACAAACATCTGTTGGAGTGAAATAATATTTAATGCAGTTCCAGATTAACAAAAACTAAAGAAACATAAGAGATTCATTACAAGAATGCATTTCTTCATTATAATGCTGTTATATTGATTAAACTACAGAAGTATCAGATATTGTGGAGTATATACATTAGTAAGGAAAATTGTCATTAATAAATGATTCAGCCATAAAAGAGATGAATTTATCTTACAGATGAAGGAATGTTCACATTGCCAACCATGAGAAAACCCATAATGCTTAGTGGACCCCAACAGAGAAAGTCCGTCAGGATAATTGCAAGTATTCTGCCAGTTACAGCACGGTTAATTTTTCCCTGTGAATGTTATGCAGACAAGGTTATTCGATGTACTTTCATCAGGTGAAATAGCTTTCGAGTAACAGTGACCTTAAGTATGGTATATAAAATGTAATTCTGACAAATATAGATTTCCTATTAGCATAGACTCTTACCTGTGAACTGGAAACTTGTGAACTGGAATTACTCAGAGATTTCAGAATAGCTCCGTATCCTACTGAAATGCCGAAAAAGCAAACCAAATTGAGCACTGAAAATACACTCAGTGCATATTCCCACCCACGTGGTTTATCATTTGAAAGTGGTAGAGCCAAACAAACAGTAGAGGTGGAGTAAAACTCTCCAAAATAGCGCATTCCACACGCAGGAATGATAGCTAATGTGATCGAGAGGATCCAAACTCCAAGAACTGCAACTCTGCGAAATACAAACAAAGAAAAATAGTGTTGTATACACATGCACACACACAGACACACACAGACACAAACACACACACACACACACACACACACACACACATACACACACACACACACACACACACACACATATATATATATATATATATATATATATATATATATATATATATATATATATATATATTACATATATATATATTCCTTAGTGCCATATGTACAATAATTACATTCCAACTTTGCTTAATGGCAATAATTTCTGATCAGCAGGATAGGTAGCGATAAAAACACTTGGAAAGAGTAAATTACTCTCTATATATATTAATAAAATAACATGGGCATGAAACTGATATCACAGAAAGAAAAACAGTAAAATATTACTATAGAAGCAATAATCCATTTGTCTGTGTTCTAAAGTTTCATTTTAGCAATGCCATCTTATATTTGGAAAGTAATTTATGCTTATTGAAGCAGCAGCATGTCATATTTTATGGTACAAAGACATTATGCTTTTTTCTCATAACTATCAAAGTAAGCTGTTCTAAAAGCTATACCTAGATTGATTGATTGTCATTCTCGCCATGGGATGGTATGGAAAAACCAAAGTAACAATTCGCTCAGCAGTTATCAATACCAAGATAAAAACACTGGCTTCACTGCCAATAACTGCCAGTATTCCGGTGACTTTGCATTGAACAGAGTGCCGCCACCAGTGGTCATACTGGTAATACCGATCTTTCGAAAAGACATCAGCAGTGCCCACTATCGCTAGGTAAAATCCCATTATCATATCCGCTATAGCCAGCTGACTAATCAGAAAAGAGTTTACCTTGAGAGAAAAAGAATCAAGAACCGATTATTTAATAGAAAGTTTCCATTCTGCATGCTCACGTAAGCGATTGGATTATAAATGCACTTTTAAATAAGAAAAAGACTGAAATTGACAAATTTATTAATTGTACCTTGTTTGACGATTCGTCACGTACTCTTCTGATGAAAGCAGCAAGATTGAAGCCAATCGATAAAACAGCAATTATCTAAATACTGGCTTTGAGGTGAACTCCAGCTAACAGGTCATCACAGGAAGAGAATTCAGGCGGCGGGGGTTCACACGTGGCTGCTATATAACGGGCAATGCAGCATATACTAAAGTCGTCACTTTTTCTGTCAAAACACACAACAAACCTAGTAAACATTGTGATGTTCGAACAATTTTGGATAGACGTCATATCCGACATCCGATCAAAGTCGTGTTCTTGTTGATTATGGAAGACGAGACAACTTCCACCTGCTACGATTAAGGAAGTGGGGGTTTATTTGCAACCAGAAGCAACGTATAAACAATACTGTTTATCCAACGTCTATTCAATATTGTGTCAAAGATGTTGATTAGACATTGATTTATAGCCGTGATTGTCACAAAAAATACTGTAGTAACTGCTAAATCAGAGAAATGCTAAATTAACTCTAGGGATATGATTCAAACCCGCCCTCGAACTTCGGTGACCGCTCAGTGACAGGAAAAGTATCCTTCAGATAGGTTATCCATGTAAATACTCAAATTATACAGAAGACCCTTCACAATATTTAGCAAAGTCATGTTCACAAATGCACGCCGGTATTCAAAAGTTAATAAGTAAATCAGCCAGTAAAAGCTAACCTTGAATGACCTCTCAAAAATTACCTATTTTTCTTCTTGAGAGGTTAATAATACGAGCACAAAGTGTTACAGCCAAATTCGCAGACAGAAGTTCACTGAACTGCGTTCACAAAGCTCAAGTGGCAGTAAAAATTAAAATTTGAAATTCGATATCCAGTGATGAAAACAAAACCACAGAAGAGAAGAATTTCATTAGCATCTCTTCATAGAATTTACTTAAACCTGTTCACAAAATACACAGGTGTCCCACTCACGCACTCACTCCGGTGTGAAAGGTTAAAATTTTAGAGTCGAAAAGTCATGAGAGGCCACAAAATCTAATCATTCAAGAGTGCAGCTGTATGCGCACTCATACCTGGTTCAATAGACAATGTGCTATATCCTTAGATAGGGAATTGTTTACAACAGGTGAAAGAGCCAAATTTTTTGGATAATCGAAAGCAAAAGTTCCCGCGCTGATATTGAGAGGTTATGCGAGATTGCAAAAATCTAAACAGCCTGTGGTGTTATCTATCTGAACACATTTCAATCTTAGTCAAAATCAACTAATAGTTGTCACCTCAACGGTATTATCTCATTTAAAATTAAGTATACTTTGAAAGAAAATATCTTGAAGTTATCAGACTCTAATGAACTTAACAGGCCCAGCCGTGACATGGAATTACCCACTCAAACCTCATCAAAATTAATTCAAATAAATTTGATCCACATAAACTTTTTCCCAGTTTCATTAAATACGTTGACAAGATTAGCTGGATCTGTGAAGCTTTCACGGAACTAGGGACAGAAGGATAGACGGTGAAGTAAAAAAAAACATTATACCCTTACTATTCAAGTTGCATCAAAATACATAAAGAAAACAACACGAGTGCTATACACAGAAGGAGTGGCAAGTGTTATTTTCTACCGTTTAACAAACAGAAATTTGCGGTTAAAACAATACGAGTGACTCCTGTTTATCACATGAGTGTTTTTTATTTTAACAAAATAGCCGAAGATTCCTAAAAATTACTCTACCTAACCTCTGAAAGGTGGTGTGAAGTTGTTTCGATTGAACAACTGTGGACTTCTAAACTAAAAATGAAGCCGCTTTGTCAAATCTACCAAAGACTGGGTTACGAGTCGGATGAATGCACCCACGATTAAATAGATTAAAAGAACGTTACTCTCGTATCTAACTGTCTATTCAGCTGAATACAGGCATAGAAAATAAGAGACAAAATGATACAGAAGTGAGCATTTTCTCTTATTGAATATTTATTGCACGAAAAATAATGCTTATTTCATTATGCCGAGCACTTACATTGCTAAATCTGATGGAGATCCAAAAATGTTCACGCCATAGGTGTGTACATCGTTTCCAGACACGTCACTGTTGAAACCAAACATTGATAAATCATATTTTATATAACTGGGGTTTCAACGCGACTCATACACATTGAAACTGCCTTTGAAATAATTTCTAGTTACCTTAAAACACGCTGAAAAATTGTTATAACAATTGAGGCGATGTCTAGCTTTGTTCTTTAGAATAATATTTTTACTAGATGATCTTATTTATTAGTGCAAAATAAAGATTTCAATTTAGTACAGGCTGACAACGCGTACAGCATTTCAAGATAGTTGAGAAGACTGAAGACGCCGTCTGGAATTTCGCCAATTTGGTTCTCTGTTAAATATCTACAACAAATATTTCTTACAAGGCACATTTGGGCTACGTTGGAAATAAGCGACGTTTAAAACGGAAAACGGTTTGTTAAATTAATAACGACGCTGATTTATTTTAAAGATTCTCTTTAACAACAATTATTGATGTCTAGGATTTAGACTTAAGCTTAATGGCATCATATTCATTGCAAAAATGTGGTGTGATGGTGTAATAAGCTTTGTAGATGTTTTTCTGACAAAGACAATATATTGTTTCCCCAGTCTTAAAATCTCCAGTAGTTATCGTCAGCGCAAAATCAACTTTAAAGAAATAACATTCATTCTTTTTCAAATATTTGTCAGAGCTGGGTTTCTAAATTTAAAAAGAACAAGTAAAATAGATACCCATTTTTATTTCAATATTCCTGAATTATAGATTTTTTAGTCATATACTTAACCTTTCGAATACATGTTGGACATTTTAAATACCGTTATTCTATTCATCAAATTAAGATTTAATTTAAAACAATTCCCTAATGAAGAAGTATATCAGAAATAATAAACTTACAGTTTTCGGAGATTTCGGGGTCGTGAAAACATTTTCTTCGACAGCGTAGCAATTTTGTTATGACTTAAATCTCTGCATAAATAATATATTTGTGATTTCAGGAACTGAATTTTGTAATATTGCTCTTATGAATAATTACTGGCTGGAAACACTTTAAATCTTATAGAAGTATACTCTTAAGTTTTTTGTTATTCCCAAACATGGCTAAATCAAGAATTATTTTGACAACACAAAAGTCGGGTAATAAATGACCCGTTTCAAGAAACGACATACGACCTTAAACTAAAGTAAAAGTTTCTTGCGTTTGTAAATAGGAACTCAAGGTCAACTAATCTAAGAGACTTCAATTATCTGATTCATTCTGGCATATGTACAAGTGAAAGAGAAGTTTTCAGTCGTGTATTGGATGGGATCGCGGTGACGACTCGGCAACAACACAGTAAACAGGTGGCATCTATTATTCTTTGTAAAAGAGGTGACAGTCAGCCCATACACTGGGAGAACTCTGCCAAAGAATTCTCTATATGTATACGATTTTAGGAGTAATTTTTAAAAGTATCAGGACAAACATATAGCTCACAAACGTTTTACCAATACGTGACAAGCGCTGAAACTTCTGCCGCGAAAGGAGAAAAACCGGGTAACCCAACAAAGTTTTCCTTGGCTACTCCATGGGCATCTTCTTCCGTGTAGTACAAAATTGGGAAAATTTTGGCTATGAAATTGACAAACGAGCAAACTTCAGCCCGATTACCTCTTAAAGGAAATGGTCTCAGAAGCAAAGTGCATTAGCAGACATGCTGAAGGCGGTTCTAGAGAAGAAACACCATCGATTAAAATTGATACGTGCCACCACACAAAGAAGACTGTGAAAGGGTGTGCTGACGAAATCGATTCCCATCCACCCAAATTACTTCAAGTACTGGTCTTTCAGGTTGGGGACAAATAGTACTGCTACAAAGCTATAAAGTCTTTCCAATTGACCTGTCGCTAGCCCCATTCGTATTTGGCAAGACGATGCGACCGCTGAAGGCGTGATGCGGAGGACTTCTCATACTGCTATTTCAGCCCCTGCAAGCTTTGTTCAACGTAAGACAAAATAAAGAGCAGGTGAGCAGATAAGTTCTACTCCTCATAAAGTACTGTAAAGTGCTTCTAAATTTGGAGAGGTTAGTGCTGAATCCAAAGCAGGTAATCGTGTCCGTGCTCGAGAATAGTTCAATTTTACGTAAAGCTTGATTCACATGACAATAGATGGTCTGGGGAAGATAGAAGCTCTGATAGCAGCAGGGCTTCGGGACATCTGCTTGCTGTTGCCGGTAGTAGATAAACTTCTCTGGTTCCTCGAAGCGACGAAGAAAAATTTTCGGCGAGGCAAGCTATACTTCGATCTCTTTCTGAGGTTGCACTCCACTGCAGTCTCACTGATTCCAGCTGCCAGAGAAGAACTCGAGTGACGGGGCAACAGGCCAAACACACCATATGTCTAAATGTTCGTGGGATATCGCCCCACTCGGACATGCAGACTCATAAGCCACAAACAAGTTAGAAAGTTTTCTTCAAAGGGCAGTTATTTATAATAAATTCCTATGAAGGGCTTGCAGATGTATATTTTTAGAGTCGCTAGAGTTCAAGCCAATGCAAGTAATCGCATTTCTCTGAGATCGACTCGATCTCACAAAAGGCTTGATTTATTTAACAGGTCGTCCGGGAGTAGCGAGACTACCCAAGCAGAAAAGTTAGGTCGTTGCCGCGCCACTCCAGTCATACCTACTCCAGAGAAAGCTACAGACGAACTGTGGGATAATTAGGGTAAAAGACAAAACACGTTAAAGGGCCAGGTGTTCTTGGAAAAGGGTTCAGCTATAGAGCGAATGAAAAAGATCAACTCAAAGGTGGTTTTTCCTCAAGCAAATCGACCCAGTATCGACCACGGTGGCACTAATAGCCGATTTTCTTAAATATAGATCGTAAAGTAGGTGTTAACATAATAGAGGATTGTGGAGTGATCCTAAGGGCTAAAGTACAATATGTCTCGGGTTACGATTCAGGTCAGGACGAGTGCCTCGCCAACATGATACGAAATTTTTACGATTCAGATCAGGACGAGTGCCTCGCCAACATGATACGAAATTTTGGATTAAGATACACCCACTGGTAAAGCATGCAGTTCAGTGGGATCACATGGTTTTATTAGATTACACTCAACGCGAGGTGTTTCAATGCGCAGTCAAAGTGTCGCATTTCAATTCACCTTTCTCCTCGCCTTACCGACGGGGAAGATATGGTGATATTCAAGCAAATTGGTTGTTTTAGGAGACACATCGCCGTGTTCTTTTGAAGTCAACTCATATCAAAACACATGGCACAAGTTTTTTATTCTCGGAGATATCCACCATAGTATTTAGTAAGACAGTGAACGGGAAACACGATTAGTGAAATAACAGCTTGCTGTGAACTCTGATGTAAAATTTAATTATTAGTTTGACTTCTTAAATGATTACGTGCCAAGCTGCAACTATTGTTTCGAGAAGCATTGTAAGACATGTTGAGATTGGCCTAGCAGGGCGGAAACAGTAAGTCACAATAATGCTTCTTTGTTGGTCTAGTGCAAGCCAGCGGCTTTGATATTGTTATAGCGAATAAAGGGATCAATCCAGTCCGAATATTCTTTGTACAACAGCTCACAACGGCGTCGTGAGTCCCAGAGATAGCCATTCTACTTGAGTAATCAGTTTTTCTAGCGTCGGCCATTTGCTGCAACTAATGCTGTTAGTTATTCGTGGGAACAAAATTCGCGTTTTTATACATTTAAAATGGATTTTTGCTTTTTATAAAGCTGTAGTTGCATAGTTGGCTGCTAACCCTCCTCTCCTTCCCTTACCTCTGCCCCCATGTCTTTGGGCGAAGATTCAAAGTGGCATCTTGAGAGGAAATGTGCCAGTTACCCATGCGGGGGAGTATAAGACAGTTATCAAAACCTTTTTTAAGAATCACAGTTCAGGAACGTCCAGCTCTGTAAAGTTACGACCAAGAAAAGATATGAATAAGAGTTTTCTAGCTTCAGTTAATCTATAAATTTACACACAAAAATCTAATCATTGCGTGAAATGTAGAAGATACCTATTTACAAATAAGGGCAAAACAAGAAACCTCGATGCTAGAAAAAACTATTTTATGTAAAACTAGGAATTATAACCATAAAAATAATATCTCTTATCCTTTTCATTTAAAATAAACTATTGTTACAACAACAATTAGTATAGTTTTTGAGTAATAAGGAATGAGGAATCGCTGTTGTCAACTTGATTTTTTCTCTTTAAATGCTATATTAAGATATACTTAAGTTTTAACAAAACAGTGCAATGGTAAGCATATTGCGTGACCCCTTTTTAAAAACGATTATCACTTGAAAATCAATTAAAGCTATTTGAATAACAAACGGCACGCAAACACCATGCCAATTTTTTATGACTAGGAAAGAGGCTATAAAATGTATTCACAGTCCGACAAGGCATTGGCACCGCATTCAACACGCAATAAAGCATCACAGTGGAGGTCTTTAAAAATCCCTATTATTATCTGTAAACGAAATAAAGCCTATTATACGAGTAACTGCTAGCGCCCTGCCAAAAAATTGAGCTTAGGAAACAGGCTTTAGAAACTAGTAAGTAGTAGACAGATTTTTGATATGGAATTGAACGTGTAAATGCACGAATATGCAATTTATTTGATTGGTGAAACCGCTGATCGGACCTACACCTAATCAACATCCCTCTGCAAATTAAATAAAGGAAGTGATGTAAGAAGTATCATGAGTAATAGAGTTGCTGTTGTTAATAAAAATACAATGAAGTTACCTTATATTGTCTGTTCCTGTAACAAAGCCTGACTGTTTTCATTTTAAATGATTGCTTTGTTTTCATTTTAAACGATTGCTTAGATTCCATTTAATGAAAGTTAACCATTATAGCAACTGGACCGAAAACAATATTACCCACTATAAAAAAGCACAAGTTAAAATGTCTGTGCTATATTTCAGATTGTTGACCTTTACAATGATTTAAAAGTTTCATATTTTAAGATCTTTCTGTTCCAAAGGGAAGAAATTCTAAAACAACAGTCAACGTCCGTCTTTTGGCTATGGCCTTGATCAAGACAGGTTTCTCTAATCGTTCTCAAGAAACAGCCATATCAGAGAACGGTTTCCGAGGTACAATTCCTACGTCACCTATGATCTTGGTCCTTAATGCCAAGGTTCAGATGGCGAGGTTACTCAATATTTAAGCCGTATATGTGTTCTAACTGGAATCTGAGTCCTATTTCTAGCCATTCTGTGAGATGAACAGGGATTTTAATGATTTTATAATCAATATGGCCTTAATATTCGAGGACATCTGAAAATATCATCTTCTTAAGTCAAAATTTCATATCCTGGATAAAGCGTTGTTATGGCAAAGTTCACAAAATTAAACAATTTGCTGACGACTGCATCTGCATGGTCAGAAGTAATAAGGGATTTTTCCAAATTTCTCTGATCTGAAATGAAAATAAAGGGGACTGTCCAGCAATGAACAAAAAATAGTTCATGTCCCGACATAAAAACAAAAAATCTTCCTAAATCAAATAACCTGGAAAGAATTTACTGGAATCTGGTGGAATTGCACGCATATCGGATGGAAAAATATTTAACTCAGATACTATGTGAGAAGAATTTTGTTTTCTAAAGACATCGTAAATGAATAAAATAACTGGTTGTTCTCAGAACAATTTCAAAGAAATAAAATTTACATGGATTTGTTAAAGTGTCGTGTATTTAATGAAACCGGATTAAGACTCAGACATCTCAGTAACAGTAATTTTAAACTTAAGCATGTATTCTACTTTTTCAATTGATTCACTTGACTCACAAGGTCTGCAGACTGGATAAATTGCTGAAAACGCCATCGCTTAGTTCTTCTATCTCGTTCCTAGAGAGGTTTCTGCAATATTGAATATTCAGTTATTATGGATAATTGTCAAATGAAAAAGTAATCAGTACATATTTCGGTTTGTTAAAGATAAGTAATAGCCATCAAAATCAAATTGACCAAATAACAGACAAATATATCGTAAACCCGGATCATATTGATAGTAAAACTGGTGTCATGAAGGCAGAGCGTCGCACTGGTGGCGAGAAGATCGTGAGATCGATGAATAGAAAAATATGTAAATTATCATGAATAGAAAAATATATATAGTGGATCATATTGACAGCAATAATGGTGTCATGATAAGCCGTTTAGAGTGTCGCACTGCTGACGAGAAGGTCATAAAATCGATATCGTCTAATAGCCCTCATGGTATGCAAATAACACTGCATACAACAACCTATACTTCTCCATTACTAGCACTGTCTTCGCAAAATTGGGTACTTCCCTTAATGAAAAGTCCATGTCGAAAGAGGGTATTTGAGTTCACAAATTTGTAACTTGCAGGCAGTCGATCCCGTAAATAGGTGTAAACATGTAATCAAAGGGACAAAGGCAATTATGTGTGAACCAGATAAATGCTTTAAGTGAGAAAGGATGTATACTATCAAGTAAATATTTGTGAGAAATGTCACCGCTTGAATTCAGTTCAGTATGTTTGTCACGCGGTGAACATTGTTCTTTTCCCCACCCCCACTTCTTCCACACACACACGTGCATTTTTTAATTGATTGCTTGATTTGGCGTGCTGTGTTCATTCGTCCGTGCTTAGCAATCACCCGTGTATGTAAACCGCAATTTTCGCGCCATTCGTCATTCGGCCGCGGAAAGTTTGTACCTGTGCTATTTTAGTAGTGGAAAACGAGAGTTATACCACAGGACCCCCCCCCATAGGGCATAGTGTTTCAGGCACCCCTAGCACGTAGTGTGTCAGACACCCCCTAGGACATAGTGTATGAACCCCCCTCGCACACAGTGTACCAGACCCCTCCCCTAGGAAATGGTATGTTGGGGCCCCCTTAAAGGAAATTTTTAAAAATTTATTTTTAGACTTATTAGAACCGAGTGTGACATCTCCCTACGAAAATGGAAACCTGAAAATCAAATTGGCTCGAAACCAGGGTGTATAAAAGGATGTCTGAGAATACATTTCAGTATTTCATTTGAAGCAATTGATGCAACAAAGATGGCAGTCAGTACAGTATGGGATACGCCAGTACTCTGCCTTGAATGCAATGTGGAATTTCATTCTATGAAATTGTTTGAAACACATACATGCATACACGCTGAGGTGAAAACTGCAGTGAAACATGCTCGTGACAAGTTTGCTAAGGCACGTACGGGAGCAGAACTTATATCTGCAGTGAAACGCGCTCATGAAGAGCTCGTTGAGGAGAAAGCTGCAAAGAGACAAAAGACGGGACAAGTAGGGAGAGGCAGAAGCTTTAGTCTTGGCAAAAACGCGCAGGAAAAATGGAACGGATTTGCTGCTTGAAATGCGACAGCAAGAGAACCGCATCAAGACACGTTTGTTGGAGACGTTGGAGAATGAAATGGTATATTGTGATGTATGCACGTTTCACGAAAATGGTGACCAATGCACATGGTGTCATGACAGAACAAGTAGACAATACCTATATAAGTAGTCCAACGTATGCAGCGTACAATCCAGCGTATATTGTAAAGGACTTGCCGGAAGCCTATAAAAATTGTTTTCCAGGTTTGAAGAACATGAGCGACAATTCTCTGGCTAGGTTTTGGATGAAATACTGTACATAGAAGTATATACAGCTAGTGTGACGCCTCTGGAAGCGAGCAGTTTTATCTCGCTGCCTACGAAAGTGAAGAATACGAAGGGGGGTGTGTAAAACATTAAGAATGAAGACAACAAGTGTTTCTTATGGTCAGTATTGGCTCTCCTTCACCCTTGAAAAAAGCGACCCACAGAGTGTGAATCAATACAAACCATTTGAGAAGTAATTAAAGGTAGAGGGCATAACATCTCCCACGGCGATTCCCGACATTCCAAAGTTTGAAAAGGAGAACGATGGGTCCATCAACTTGTTTGGATATGAGCAAGACGTGGTTGCTCCAATACAGCTTATCCGAAACGTCAGTGCCAGATAAATCAACTTACTTCTCATTAGCAGTGACAACAAAAGGCATTACTGCTTAATCAAGAATTTCAGCAGACTTACGTCTTATCGATCAAAGCCAGAACATAATGGAGTAACTTTTTATTGTTTAGCTGTCTTCACGGATTTATGCTGCAAGATCTTTTAGATGAGCATCGTGGAATGTGTGGAAAGCATGGGGCGCAACGTTTATTATTCCCCAAGGAACATATCGTCAAGTTCAAGAATGTATCCAAACAACAGCGACCACATTTTGTGATTTATGCCGACTTTGAATGTTTCACGCAAAAACATGAAACGGACAGGTATCAACATCATCGTCCAAACAGCTTTGCCCATGTGGTTGTCAGCCAGTGCGACATACGTGCACCAGTCGTGTATCGTGGAAGCAATGCTGTAAAGGACTTTTTAGACCATATGGTCTATGAGCGTGATCGTATTGTGCATTGTTTAGAGCAGCCAAAGCATTTGGTGATGCCCGTGAGGACCAAGAGAATTTCAAGAACGCCGTCGATTGCTACGTGAGCCTCTAGGAGCGGATCATGTGTGAGATCATGACCACATCAATGGCAAATACCGCGGAGAAGCGCATAATGAATGCAACTTGCAATATCGACTTAGAAAGGATCGGCAGGGGGATAAAGATTCTTTTATAATTCATGTGTTTTTCAACAACTTGCGAGACTATAGACTATCACATTCATCTGATCATTGAAGAAATTGGAAAATTAAAAAATGAAACACTTACGGTCATTCCCAGCAACATTGAAAAATATATTTCTTTCACCATGAGCAATCTGAAATTTCAGATTTCAATTTATGGGTACCTCTCTACAAAAGTTCGTATCCAACCTCGCGGCAGAAGGGAATTTCTACAACATGACATCTACAGTCAGCCCAGCGAAGAAGACATTAGCAATGAGGATTATGCTCACGTGCAGAAGGTGTGTCATGCATTCAACTGTACCACATTCGATAAATACCACGAACTGTACCCGAAATCAGATATGCTGCTGGCCGATGTGTTTGAAAATTTTCGTCAAGTATGCTCAACATGTATGAATTGGATCCTGCCCGTTATTATACAGCACTAGGACTCTCGTGGAATGCTATGTTAAAAGAATATATGAATATATGTGACCACGCAAAAGTATGCGAAAGCAAATAACCCCTACGTGGCAGATTACAATTCTGAGATGCCAAACAACTACCTGATGTACCTGGACACAAACAGCCTGTATGGCTGGGCCATGTCGCAAAGCATGCCGCGGAGTGGATTTATGTGGATGAGTGAGCTAGAATCCCTGGACTTCATGTATATGGCTAAATATGATGACATTGAGTACATTTTGGAAGTGGATTTAGAATACCCACATTACTCCATGATCGTCACAATCACTATCAAGTGGCTCCAGAACGGAAATGTGTCAAAGTCGGAGAATTGTCAGAGTACAGTCAGAAGCTACGAAAAGATCTGACCATTAAAGGCAAACCTAGTGCAAAGTTCATTCCTAACTTATGTAACAAGAAGAAATATGTACTTCATTATAGAAAATTGCTGCAGTACGTCTCACTGCTGTTGAAAGTCACCAAAGTGCACCGTGCTATCATGTTTGAACAGAGGAAATGGTTAGCAACATACATTACCTTGATCACGGAAAAGAGAAAATTGGCCAAGAACCCGTCTGAGAAAGACTCCTTCAGACTCATGACTAACTCTGTGTTTGGAAAAACCATGGAAAATGTAAGAAAGCGAATCAATGTTGAACTTGTTCACAACGAAAAGCGGTTCAATTAAGTCGTGGCCAAACCTTCTTTCTACAAATTCAAAATTTTCAACGAAGATTTGATCGCCGTACATTTACTCACGACAAGTTTGATTTGCTTCTGGATAAGCCCATTCAAGTCGGTTTCACTATTCTTGACCTCAGCAAAGTGCTTATGTTTGACTTTCCTTACAATTACATCTTGGCTTAGTATCCCAATGCCAAGTTGTTGTTCAGCGACACCGACAGTTTATGTTATGACATAGAAACGGAAGATATCTACAAGGATATGCAGCAAGATGCTGACCTGAACGACACAAGTGACCATCCATCAGATCATTTCCTACCTTCCAACGCGAACAAAGACAAGTGCTTTGGGAAAATGCATGGGAAAAGGATGAGACGGCCTGCATTGCATTGAAGAGTTTGTTGGTCTCATTGTATTGACGAGTTTGTATGGTGGGAAAGAAAAACATACGGTCAAAGGCATCACTCGAGCTTGTCAAAGACGCATTAAACATGTGCAGTTTAGAGACAGTTTATTCAACCAAACTCAAACGATGGCTGCATGGAACATTATTCGAAGTCACAACCACCAGCTTTTCTAGGAGAAGTTGAGTAAAGTAGTCCTCTCCCATATGACGACAAGCGCTACGTGCTGAATGATGGTTACACCACATTAGCTTATGGACATTACACAACTTGCAGACCAAAAAAAGGTGCCACCGTCAGAAATAACAATCATTCTGTATCAAAATAATTAAGAGTGAGCATGTCTGAAGTGAATTAACGACAGCTACCACCTACGACAATGCCTACAGAAAAGTCTGAAGCAATTCCGACAGAAAAACCTATAGCAAAGCCTGAGACAATATCTACAGCAAAGTCTAAGGCATTAGCAACTATAGAGCATAAAACAAACATCCTGTATCACAATATTGAAGAATGAACATGTCTGCAGTGAGTAAACATCAACTACCATCTAAGGCAATGCCTACAGGAAAGTCTGAAGCAATGCCGACAGAAAAGCATATAGCAAAGCCTGAGACAATGCCTACAGCAAAGTATAAGGCAATGCCCATGGTAAAGTCTAAGCTGAAGTCACTACCAATACAACAGTTTCGAAGGCGACCATATTTTAGACAGATAAAAGGGGATGAGTTATCAGCTACGACGCCGCCGTGCAAAAATAAAAAAATTGAGGCAGAGCCTAAAATTAAGCGAGAACTTGAAAATTGATTTTATTCTTAAGATATCGACTATGATAAAAACTATGAATTAAATTAACATTATCAAGCCATGTTGAAGTGAAAGTGATTGGATTTGATCAATGTTAAGTCAGTTTTCATGACATCTGTGAAACTCATATCAATTTAAGTTCTTGTGAGTGGGTTAATATGCTACATGTATTAACATAATATGTATTCGAAATATTTTTTTTATTCTCGATAAATGGCAATATTTTAATTTGATGTTTATGATAATTGTAATTCTCAGTAAGTTGAAATATTTGCAATATTCAATAAAAACACATATGATGCTTTTCAACTTTTTATTTTTCTCATACAATACTTGGATATAATACAAAAAATTACATCAATGTATAAATGTATATGACTGCAAAAAATAAAACACTTTACCCTAATACATGACATATAAGGTTTACGGTTGAGTTAACACCTCGCCAGGGACCCTTTCTTCAGAATGAAAAAAAAGATATGAAAATGAAAGGGTTTACGGGTGAATTAACACCTCGCCAGAGACCCTTATCTTCAGAATGAAAAATGAAGAGGTTTGTGGGTGAATTAACACCTCGCCAGGGTCCCTCTACTTGAATGATTTACTGGTGAATTAACACCGCGCCAGAGACCTTATTAGAATGATATGGCACTAGAGTGACACTAGTTATCATTTACAACCTATAAATTCTTGGATAAATATATCACTTAACCACAAATTCAAAAAAAATTATTTTACTAGAACAATGGTTTATAAGGTCTATAGATAAAGTCTTTGACTACAAAGTCTCCATCACTTCTTTTTAATACATCTACAATATCAAACATACTATGATCTTGAGCTCTATGTAATATATAATATACACAATAAAAACCACAAGTATTGGAACTGGGCTGTTGTAATGTTACGGAATTATACACATACTCATGACCTAAAAACTTTTCTAAACGATTATCTAAGGGTGCAAGTCCATAAGAGTCAAAATATTCCATGCTGGCAGATGATCTGCAGGGAATGCGACGTGGTATAAGTCTTTTGTCATGACAACATGGGTCAATATGGCATCTATCTGCTTCGTTTTCATGATTGAAAATTCGCGCTTATTTCAATGATGTTGTAAAATCATTGAAAGGTCAGGGAAAGCCATATAAAGAAAACAATTTTCAAATGAACTGGCAAATTTCAGATACTTATGATGATTAAAATATATAATTTTAAAATCTAATGTTGAATTTTATGGCACCATTAATTTGATTTGAGATGTCTGTTATAATATAAGGATACCTAAATGATATTCTGTGTAACAGGTATAATTTTAGATGTAATAAATCCATTGAAAATACTTATAATAAATTCGTTATGTAAAAAATTATCCAAAGTCCACATCTTAAATTATTACTATCCTAAATTCGGCATTGAATGTAAAATGCGTTTAAGAAAGAATAGCCGATTTTTTTTCAGTTTTTAAGCTCAACAATCGAAATAAAAAATACACAGTAATGAATTTTGAAATCAAAATTTATTTTATTTAACTGAATTTCAAATCAGATTTACTTATTCAGGGGTGGAGGTGTTGGTCAACTTATGCTCTTTCTGTATCACTTAGAATACTATTTGCCTCGATCAACTAGTCCTAAGCAAATAACCAGTATGAAAGCCGAACACAACGGTTTTTTTATTTCACAAATAATTTTAAAAGTAAACAGTAAACTGCATGCAAAAATAGGAAAATATGAGAACTAAACTTTTGAGGGCCAGATAGAAAGGTCTGATAGAAGAATAAAATGCAAGCTAGTACGAGGCGCCATAGAATGGAGTAGAGGTAACGTCGACGCGTATGATGCCAGAGGTTCCCGGTTCAAATTCAGGTAAGTACGGCTGATCTGTTTCTAAACTAAACTTAAATTGGCGTGTTGTAGTGAGGTTCCAACAATTACTTGTCCCAAAGGATGACATAAATGGTATTTTGTTATCGTGGGCTATTCCACGAAGAGCCAACGTATTTTATATTTTCCAAACGCCAAAGAAATTTTGTGGGACATCCAACTTAAACCTACGTTGGCTATACGTGGGCTGTTCCATGTATAGCCAACTTCGGACAGCAAACGTGGGCTATACATCGGAACGTGTTTCAAAATCGCTGAGAGCCCACGTAATAACATCCCACGAAAAGCACACGTGTTGTCGACTTGGGAACATCGGCTGCCCTACGTATAGCCGATGTGGGCTGTATGTGGGGGTGCTAACTGGGTTTTAATGTAAAAAGTTTTATAATGTGCAAAGTTATGACATGTTCGACTACTTGGCTTCCACGCATTTCGTTGACAGAAAAGACAGGAGTTGAGGATGCTAATATTGAGCAACTGAGTCAGAAACTGCAATTGTTAAGGCCACCGAACCAGGTTTAAGCAACAGTAAAAGGCAGAAATATACATCCCACGTAAGAACGGTTTGTCTTCTAATCAACACGTGTTATCTTTTTGTACCAGGAGGTGTGTTTCACTTATGTGTCAAATACTCAACTTGGATATGTGTATTCAAATAATTGAACGTTGAACATTTAAACTTAATTTAAAGGTGACTCAGATGCAATGAATGTTCATTGATAAAAATAATGAAATATGATTTAACACCATGAATAAAACCAAAAAATGAAGTAAAGTATTGCAATTCTTTTGACAAAAGATTTAGGCTTCTCCCTTACATACAATTTTTATGTAATAGATTACCCCGACATATGCTAAAAAATGCAAATTGTGTAATAGTTCAGCCTTTACATTTGAACTATGACCGGGATTGATCTCAACCGTGTTTATCAAATATGGATTGAATTCATAAACATGGGCATTCATTCAGTCATTCAAAATTAATAGCAAAGTTGACTATTTCTAGAAAACTCTAGTTAGTTACAAACACATGTTATTTATATGCCACACATGCAACTTGTTTTTCTAAGCCTCCTTAGCAATAACAAGTCATTTTTTGTTTCTTTCTTGTTTTTCCGAGCTTAAACAGGTATATAAAGTACACTGTCCGTGAATAATAATTTAAATACTTTATTGTTAAGATTTTCATGAAACCCAACTAGGATCTGTGCATTCAAATAGCTTAGCGATAGACATACATTTTAGATGCAATGGATTTGCAGTAACATAACAAATAATTAACTAAGATTTGACATTATGAATAAAACGAAAATTGTGGAATAACTTTGGTATTCTTTTGACAAAAGGTTTTAAGTGTAAGGTTCTTGCTTACATGCAATTTTGATGTAAGAAATCACACAAAAAACATTTGAAAAATATGCAAGGTGTGTGATATTACTAAAATAATCTGGTGGAACGGTACGCATATGGGGTGGGACAAAAATCTTTACTTAAGATACTGTATGAGAAGAATTTGTTTACTAAATACATTTTAAATTAATATAACAGATGGTTGTTCTAAGAACAATTTCAAAGAAATATAATTTTATGTGGATTTGTTTAAATGATCGTGAATTTAATGAACACAAAGGTATTTACTAGTCTTCACATCTGAACTATGCCCGGAATAAGAGTCAGACGTGTTTGTAAAATTATATCTTATTTGCTTAAACAGGTGTAACATAAACTGTCTGCGAATAATAATGCAAACATTTTAATGTTCAACTTTTCTTGTTGGCTTTTTGTGAATGCCAAAACAAAATAATATAAAACATTATGGAAAGAGCATTTTATTGCAAAAATGTCACAGATTCTTATGAATGACACCTGAGTAACAGTAATGTTTAAGTTAAGCATATATTCTACATTTTTAAATGCCTTCGCCCAGTTCTCGTATATTATTCTTGTAGAGGCTCCTGCAGTTTTGAATATTCAGTTATAACGGATAATTCTCAAATGAAAAAATAATTAGCACACATTCACAGTTTGCTAAAGATGAGATAAGATACTTGAGAAATTACTTAACTTCAGATTAGACAGATTTCTAGAAAAGTATAATATCATAAGCGAAAACCTTTTTGGTTTTAGGAAGAAACGGTCAACTTCACGGGCATTATTTAAATTAACTGAAGATGTTACAACAGAATTAGATAAAGAAAATGATGTTCTAGGTGTCTTTATTGATCTTACAAAGGCGTTCGATACAGCTGATAATAAAATTTATTTTGCTCAATAAATTAGATATGTATGGTGTTAGGGATAAGGCTTGTCAATGGTTAAGTAGCTGTATATCAAATCGCAAACAATTTGTCAAACTAAATAATGTACGTTCTAGTTTTTCAGACATTATCTGTGGGGTACCACAAGGTTATATTCTAGGTACGAAATTGTTCATTTTGTTCATCAATGAAATGTCTCGCAGATACTCAAATTTATTCTATTCGCTGATGATACCAGCTTGCTCAGTTCCGGTAAAGACTTACTCCAACTAAGCAAAAATGTTAGTAGAGAGTTAGATAAACTGAGCACGCACGTAGTTTGCTATTAACAAATTACCTTTAAATGTATCTAAAACTAATTTTACTTTATTTAGTAACAAAACATGTGTATCTTATATCAAAGTATCTATTGATAATCAGAAAATTGAGTATGACACATTTTTTTAGGTTTTATCATTGATTATAAACTTACATGGAAATCACACTGCAAGAATTAGAAATAGGTTATCTGAATCATGTGCAACCATTTATTGAGCAGGGGCAAAGATAAGCAGTGAATCGCTTAGAATTTTATATTGTACACATTTTTCTGCCTTATCTAAATTATGGGGTTGGGGTTTGAGGACATTCTTATAAGTCGGTTACCGCCTTATCGGTTTATTTGAAGTTATAAACATCGAAATCTATGTAACAAACAAATGGGAAAATAAATCGTAAACCCTGATGAGGTTATACGTTATAAGGTATAACTATCGAAATCGCGGTAATAAATGAATAGAAAAATACATCGAAAATCCTGAATTATCATGAATAGAAAAAATCGGATCATATTGACAGCAATAATGGTGTCATGATGAGCGGGTTAGAGTATCCCACTGGTGACTAGCAGGTCGTGAAATCGATATCGTCTAATAACCCTAACGGTATGCAGATAACACTGCATACATTAACCCATACTTCTCTATTACTAGCAATATCGTCGCACAATTTGATATTTTTATTATTATCATCATTTATTGTCGGTATGCTATATCGCGATGTGGGGATTTGCAGAGATTAAACAATAGCGGTCCGAGTATGATACCTTGAGGAACCCCATATGCTATCAATTTGCTTCCTGACATTTTTGAAGCTATTTTGACAGATTGATCCTTGTTTGTAAGGTAGGAATGGAACCGTTTTAGTGCGTTCCCACGAACTGCATATCTAGATTCCATTCTGCTGAGTAAAAGTTTGTGTGATATGGTGTCAAAATCGACCGATAGATCCAAAAGTTGCAATGCACTAACAGCTTCCTTGCCTAGGGTACAGCACTGTACTTATGTAGGGAAATGAATAGGCATGTGTAATAGTTTAGGCGGCTGCTATTATTATCAAACATGCGGATCTTGCTGACTGCCTACAACTAACTGACGTGCAGGCATGTAGTATTTAATCATACGAATTATTTGAAATCCCTTGACATACCTAGACCGGAATCACGTGAAAAATAAGTGAATTCATGATATGTACTAAGTATGAATATAATTGCAAAAAATTTAATGTGTCTTGGTTTTTCAACCGACCTGAATAACGTCCAGTGTTGATCCTTGATTTTGCATATTTACACGTTTCAGACGATTCTGAACAACTTTGGTTTTTGCCCTCCCTTCCTATTTCCTCTGGCGCTCCCCCCACCGTGGGGAAAGTTTGTGATTTTGACATATTTACACCTTTCAGACGATTCTGAACAACTTTGTTTTTTTTTTAACTCCCGACCCCATCCCCGCCCCCACCCCTAGTGGGAAAATTCATAGGACGAGAGAACTGAACCAAGCATAAAGTATAGGGGAAGAGAATCTCCCTCCCCCCACTGATTCATAAGCAGACATATGATATTTAGTCCTAACAATCATTTCTTATCCCATGACCAGATCAACTAATCCTGAATCCGGGTCACATGTGCACGGGGGTAATAAGAAATAGTTGTTTGGAAACTGTTGTCATAGGAACAAAGAAGAAAAACATAGGCATCGGAGATGCAAATCCCTCAGCCAGCGCCATTTTAGTCGATCACACTCAAAGCTTGACGTCACACATTTCAAATGTACATTCTTTCACTATGTTAGGTTTTAGCACCTTATATCAAACCATTCAAGTCGAAGTGGTGCGTGCAAAGTCGCCTTATGATAGTACAATGCATGAAAAATTGCCTCAGTTTAGAGGGTCATAATTTCAGCAGTTATTAGTCGATCACACTAAAACCTTAATTTTACACACTTTTAATATATATTCTTCCACTGTGTTAAATTTAAAAACGATCCAACCTTGGGAACTTAACATTTTGGTGCGTACAAAATATAGCACCCTAAATGTTAACGGACGGTCAGACGGAAAGTCGGACGGACGGACAGACTAACCGATAGCAATAGCCCTCAGCAAAAAAATCGACAAGTTTCAAGAAATTCAATATCACTGGGGATATGCAAGGTTCTCCTTTGTCAACAACTTAAAAAAACATTCAACAACAGGCATGACTCGTAAATCATAAACTAGGCTAACTGTGTTACATTCCTTCATATCAGCTGATGTTCCAGTTAAAAGACCGTAGGCGTTTTATTATGAATCTTTGTTCGTGCGCTATGTTGTCTTTGCAATAAAAAACGAAGTATGTGTATGTGAAGTTGTAGGCATGTGCGTAGAATATGACCCAAAACGAATACTGATATTGTTATTACCTTGAAAGTAGACCACGCCACAGGTATAGATTGCAGCGTGTAGCTCGCCCAAAGTGCACATGTTCAATCGGCTCCACCCGCCATCATTGTGCAATATGTTTTTTATTCATTTCAGTGAATTCTGTGCAACTTCCATTTTTCACCTTAAACGGTTCTCACTCTAACAACTATCCTTGTGCAATATGATTTGTCCATATTTATCAGTGTCAAAAAAATCTGAGCAAGTCCCGGATACAATAAAATTTCCTTTAATATCTTGTAAAAACCAATACAAACAAACCAACCATTTCTTCATTTATTAGCACGTAGCAGCGCTAAACGATGAAATTCTTATTGAAGCAAGCCACAATAGATAAAATGGCCAGTTTGTTTGAAATATGTTTGAATATATTTCATGGACACTTACCATTGAAGCCACATATGTATAAAAAATTAAAGCGTGAGCAACAAACCATTCGACAACTTGCTGATAAGAAAATTTCCCTCAAACATAAAATGAAATTGGTTAATTAAAAAGGTGAATTTACTGAAACCACTGCAGGAATTGCGCTTCCATTATTAGTTCAATTGTCATTGTAAAATTAAGCATGCAATGAAAATGGTTCTTAACCTAGAATCAGAATATAGAAAATTATTATCAAGTCAACCTACATATGATAGTATTAAAGCTAAAGTGAATAAACTTGCAAAAAGGAAACGAAATGTGAAACTGCTACAGAAATGTCACATCTTCTTGTTCATCATTTACGAACAATTCAATCACAACCACAAAAGTCTTTTGCAGTAGCTGCTACAGAAAAGTTAACATTAATAAACCATTTTCAACCTATATATCATGTGAAAGTAACACAACTTCTGGCAGAACTTAAGAAACATGGTACAAAACGGATGGACAGAACAGAATGAACTTGTGTTGAAAACTGGAGATGTCATTGAAAATTCCAACATCATTGATTTACTAAAAGAAGCATTGGTTGCTACAAGAAGTAAAGAACGACAAGACCCACCACTAGGTTGGAATCAGTTTATCCAGGAAATTGTAGATGCTAATATTCCCAAAACTGTTTTAAGTAAAAATACAACTCGTGAAGACATTGCGAAAGAAATGAAACAGCGTCAACAGAGACAGTTTACAGAAGGATGGGAAATTTTTTAACATAGTTTAAAGAGTTATGTTGCTGTCAAGAAAATGAAACTAAAATTACAAATCATAGTCGTCTAAAAATAACGTGTGCAAGTGCTTGTTGTGAAGGAGAAGTAATAGACAGCAACTCTGCGGACCATCCACGCAGCGTAAACAAAAATAATAATGCATGCTGCACGCCTCATGTACAAAGTAATGTATATACGCATTCAGTCCATCAACGTATATATACGATGTAAACCTCATGGAGTCGAGTTTTTACATTACTTTACCCAGCAATGCTAGTATAAACAATATTTTTACTAATAAAGCCTCTACTTATCAAATTCGTTTACCTCGTACATTATATTTGAAAGAAAGATATGAAATGGCCTTAGCTGAAATTCAATATCCACATACTTGGACGACAATGAGACAAGGAATGGACTACTTCATTCATTATGGGGTATCATTAGATGATGCGCTTCATGAAATTCTCATTTCATAAGGTTACTATAGATCCATACCTGAAATATGTCCGGCATTAAATGAAGAATTAGCACTATCTATGAAAGCAAGCTTTATTCGGTAAAAGTATGATAAAATTAGACGAAGAGTTTTTCTTGTATTGCGAAATTATTATGATATTGCTTTTTCTACTGGATTAGCTGAGTTTTTACAATTTATACCAAATTAATGGTATAGACTGTCTGGTCCTGCTGAACATAATTCAGACGTGAAACAGGGATTTTTATACACTTTATATGTACTGCAGTATTTGCGAGCAACAAGTTGTTGGAGATGATTATGTTCCTTTACTACGTTCTGTTCCCATTTAAGGTCATCATGGTGATATTATTGTGGAAACTTATGGAAAACCTCATTACGGAGACCTTTTAACACATCAAAATTTGATACGATAGAAATCAATATTAAGGATGACATAATGTCATTTCAATCTGGAAAAGTGACCTGTAAACTTCATTTTCGAAATAAAGCATAATGAAAGCATATAGGCACGATACCAGGATTTAAAGGCTTGCGTATACAATATGGAAATGGCATTGGTTCGTTCTTAGGAGCACTGACACGTAAAGCTATCCCACTCATTAAGACAGGGGCTAAAATTGTTGCGCCACATCTGAAGAAGGCTGCCAAGAATGTGGCTGAAGAATCGTTTCGTATACTAAGAACGCAAACTGCTGGAAAAAAGTTATGGTGTAGACCATCAACCACTCACTACCACCAGAGATGTTGCACCCATAGAATTTTACATTTCCGCTAGTACAGAGGAATATCTAGATTTAAAGAATAGTAGACTCCATGTTGTATGTAGCATTGTCAAGAGAGATGGCACGGTTTGTGGTGCAGATGATTTGGTTGGACCATCAATGATATGTTTAATAGCTTATGGTCTAATATTGAATTATTTCTCAATGATCGGCTGATTTCACATAGCAACAACACTCGTGGCTATACCAACATCAGTTCCCTGCTTATCCATGATTCGGAAGAAAGTCTCAATTCTGAGCGCTCTATGCAGCTCATGTACAAGGATACTGCTGGAGCGATGAATTCTCGTTCGGTGAAAACTCCCAATCATGAAAAGTTTATCAACGGATTTTATGTAGGTACTAATGGTAATGTTGTAGTTGATGGCTTGCATCTTCGTTATTTACATATTCGCCACAGCGGTGACGTGATGCTTACAGGTGGCTTAAGAATTGATCTGTTTGAGCCAGGTCGCTATCTTCCCAATGCATAAGCATGAAAATGCGTTTACAAAGGCAGAAAGATGAATTTCTATTATTATCTGAGAACAATGTCTATAAGAGAGAACTGAAAGAAAGTGAGAGCCAATTCAAGCCTAACATTGATGATGAAAAATACCTTGACGCTTTGAAACTCCAATCCTTTTGGGAAATTGAATGGAGAGAAAAGAGCTCTAGATGTTTAGAGGTTATGCTTTATTTTCTTTCGAATTAACACCTGATGGTGGTGATCATTATGCTCTCATGAAGCATGAAAACCTGCGGCCAGAAATGAATTTTGCAAATGCCTTACAAACATACAATCACTGTTATAGTATATGGTAAATTTGACAACATTATTAAAATAAGCGCAAATTGCAGTATTCAGTTTGATTATCAATCATGAACATGCAGATAGATGCCATATTGACACATGATGTTATGACAAAAGACTTATTCCATGGAGTGTTTCCTATGGATTAACTGCCAGCATTACAGGAAGGAGCCTATGTCATCTCACCGATGATCATGACGAGCCTGGTGAACACTGGGTTGCCGTGTACTTTGATAAAGTTGTGGAATATTTCGACTCTTACGGACTTACACCCATAGATGAACACTTAAAAGAATTTTAAAAAATGAGTATGTGTATAACTCAATAACATTACAACAAACCATTTAAAATGTGTGTGTCATCTATTGCATATATTACATACTACATAGAGGTCGAGATTATAGTGTGTTAAACATTATTGATGTGCTAAAAAGAAGTGATGGAGATTTTGTAGTGAAAGACCTTATCTATAGACATTATAAACCATTCTTCTATTAAACTTGTTTAATTTTAGTTAAGTTTTATATTTATAGTTTTATTAGTGATATATTTATCTAAATGTATATGTGTAAATGCTACTGTTGTACCTGGTCATACTGGCGGCATATCTTTCTTATGGTGGTTCATTGGCGAGGTGTTAACTCATCCGTAACGCCCCCTTTCCATTCTTAATGGGGGTTACCTGGCAAGGTGTTAATTCACCCGTAAACCATACATCATATATCATATTAGTGAAAAAAAGTTTTTTTATCTTTGTAATCATAAAATTAATAGGTATCACAAATGTTATCACCACTTTTGTAAATGTTATGGAAACTAACAAATCATTGATCCAACCCAATCACTTTCACATCCACATTTCATTTAAGCCTTCTTTATCATAGCCCACATACAAGGCGTAATGTCAATTCTCTTTGAACCACGTATCAATTGCATATATCTGTTTGGTTCAAAGTTCAGACTCAAGGTCTTGCCAAGCATTATACACAAAGCTCCAATGTTCTGCACCGAGTGTGATAAAATCGATGCATTCGCTAAGCTCGTCATACTGTTGAAACTGTATACAGCGTTCACCGTCACATCCAAAGACTCTCACATTGAGACGTTTTAACACTTGTAGAAATCCTGGCACTGGTAAGGATTCAAAACAATCCTTCACCAAGGCTCGATCTTCAGGGGATAGGATAATGTTAGTGCCACAATATGAGATCTTTAGTCACCTAAGTGTCCAGAGAGTTGCACGCTTGCGTTCATCATAGTAAATGGTTACTGTTTGCTGAATGTTACAGCATTTATACGCATCAGTCTGCTGAAGTATCTCATCCACTGGGTTCATCTTCTCTTTCAGCATTTACCATTCTTTCAAGGATAGTAAAATTCCCTTTCTTGTAGAAGAGAACTTTCCAGTAGCTTTATCTGTGATATATTCCCGAAGGTTGATGAAGACGTGTCGTTGATATTTGACTACTTTCACATATTTGTTTCCATAAATGGGTATTATAATTGGGAAATCACCATGAGGTATCGTCTTCTTTTCAAGAATTGTAAGGTTTCTTCAGTCTTCTAGCCCTGTTTACATTTCTCACCTGGTTCAAGTTTCAGTTTTTTAGGTTTTGAAGCGTTTTTACGTTTACCATTAGCTTTAAGCTTCACACTTTCCATCTTTGACGTTTCCATTTTAGAGCTATCAGGATGCTACCACCAAACCTCTTGGCTATTTATTCATTGATTTGAATCCGAAGACGAATGATCAACTGCGTATTAGTACAGGCATTTGACCAAAAGATACACATTATATATATGTTGATAAAGTAGCGTATGAACAAGAACCAAGTCACTTGACCATTCGCAGCCAAGATGTCTAAACGTATTCAAGCTAATCAGCCTTTTATTCACTTGCTCGCATGCAGCGGGCCTAAAGGACGCAAATCCTTGCTACAACTAGCTACTAAGGAGGAATTAACTAGCTTGTTTGAAATTTATTTGACTATATTGCGAAGAAATTTACCCTTAAGCTCAAAAAGGTATAAGTAATTCAAGCGTGAACGTCATACCCTACACACACTGGCAGATAAGGAGATATCACTTTGAAGAAAAAAGAAGTTGGTTAATCAGAAAGGAGGATTCATTGGAGCTATTGCTAAATTTGCGTTACCCTTGTTAGCTCAGTTTCTGTTAAAATGAAACATACTTTGAAAATGGTCCTCATTCCTGAATATGAATATAAAATGTTGTTAGAAAAGAAGGGAAAAGATGGTGAAATCAAAACCTGATTCAGCTGACATAGCTCCCTTTAATGATGACACCCGCTTTTTATTAGTTGTTATTGATGTGTTTTCCAAATATTTGTGGGTGAAGCAAGTACCTAATAAATCAAACACCAGCGTCATAGAAGTCTTTCAAAAGATTTTTCATGAAACACAACGAAGACCACGTCGGATAAAGGAACTGAATTTAAAAATAGATGGGTAAAAGCATTTTTGAAGAAGGAGGGAATACATGCCTATACGACAAAGAATGAAACCAAAGCCAACTTTGCAGAGAGAGTCATTTGTACTCTAAAGGGACTGATGTATCGATATTTCCTACATAATAAAACTTATCGCTATATGGATATCCTTCCAGACTTGGTGTATAATTACAACCATAGACCTCATAGCTCCCTCCCTAATAAGCATACTCCTGCAGATATTTGTAAAGACAACGAATCGAAAGTGTGGAAGTATATGTATGTAGACAAATTGAAATTGAAACCAAAGAAGAAGAAAAAAACCATTCAAATTTAAAATTGGTGATCAGGTTCGCATTTCTCGCATGAAATATGTGTTTCAACGGAATTATCGTATAAAGTGGACGCAAGAAGTCTTCATTATCACACATCGTTGTAAGAAGCAAGGAATACACTTGTATCGTGTGAAAGACTTTTTGGACGAAGATATTGATGGACATGTCTATGAAGAAGAACTGCAGAAAGTGACAAAAGATATTGAATCTGTCTACAGAATTGAAAGGGTTTTGAAAACACGAAAAAGACGAGGTATTAAAGAATTATTTGTTAAGTGGTTAGGTTGGCCAAAGAAGTTGAACAGTTGGGTGAAAGCAACAGACATTAAAAAATGAAGCATCCATTCACATGTTTGGTCTCTGGACCTACAGGCAGTGGTAAAATTTCACCAGTTAGGAATATTCTAAAACAAAAGTTAATTAAACCCTCTCCAAAAACCATTTTATGGCTCTATGCAGCAGATCAGCCCTTGTACAAGTGAATGAAAGGTGTGGAATTTTACCAAGGCATTCCAGATGACATTGAAGAGCGCTTTAACCCGACCCGAAAAAACCAAACTTACTCACCATTTTTGACTTAATGACCAAATGTCATAGTGATGAGCGTATGACACGTCTCTTTAGTATTGGCAGCAATCATCAAAATCTAAGCATTATTTTTATTGTACTTAATTTGTTCCATCATGGCAGAGAAATGCGAAATATTAGTTTGAATACATATTGCATCATTCTGTTTAAAAATCCTAGAGACAGGTAACAAATAAGTACATTAGCGCGACAAATGTATCCTGGAAAATCTCAATTTCTCATAGAAGCCTATCAGGATGCTACCACCAAACCTCTTGGCTATTTATTCATTGATTTGAATCCGAAGACGAATGATCAACTGCGTATTAGTACAGGCATTTGACCAAAAGATACACATTATATATATGTTGATAAAGTAGCGTATGAACAAGAACCAAGTCACTTGACCATTCGCAGCCAAGATGTCTAAACGTATTCAAGCTAATCAGCCTTTTATTCACTTGCTCGCATGCAGCGGGCCTAAAGGACGCAAATCCTTGCTACAACTAGCTACTAAGGAGGAATTAACTAGCTTGTTTGAAATTTATTTGACTATATTGCGAAGAAATTTACCCTTAAGCTCAAAAAGGTATAAGTAATTCAAGCGTGAACGTCATACCCTACACACACTGGCAGATAAGGAGATATCACTTTGAAGAAAAAAGAAGTTGGTTAATCAGAAAGGAGGATTCATTGGAGCTATTGCTAAATTTGCGTTACCCTTGTTAGCTCAGTTTCTGTTAAAATGAAACATACTTTGAAAATGGTCCTCATTCCTGAATATGAATATAAAATGTTGTTAGAAAAGAAGGGAAAAGATGGTGAAATCAAAACCTGATTCAGCTGACATAGCTCCCTTTAATGATGACACCCGCTTTTTATTAGTTGTTATTGATGTGTTTTCCAAATAGTTTTGGGTGAAGCCAGTAACTAATAAATCAAATACCAGCGTCATAGAAGTCTTTCAAAAGATTTTTCATGAAACACAACGAAGACCACGTCGGATAAAGGAACTGAATTTAAAAATAGATGGGTAAAAGCATTTTTGAAGAAGAAGGAAATACATGCCTATACGACAAAGAATGAAACCAAAGCCAACTTTGCAGAGAGAGTCATTTGTACTCTAAAGGGACTGATGTATCGATATTTCCTACATAATAAAACTTATCGCTATATGGATATCCTTCCAGACTTGGTGTAAAATTACAACCATAGACCTCATAGCTCCCTCCCTAATAAGCATACTCCTGCAGATATTCGTAAAGACAACGAATCGAAAGTGTGGAAGTATATGTATGTAGACAAATTGAAATTGAAACCAAAGAAGAAAAAACCATTCAAATTTAAAATTGGTGATCAGGTTCGCATTTCTCGCATGAAATATGTGTTTCAACGGAATTATCGTATAAAGTGGACGCAAGAAGTCTTCATTATCACACATCGTTGTAAGAAGCAAGGAATACACTTGTATCGTGTGAAAGACTTTTTGGACGAAGATATTGATGGACATGTCTATGAAGAAGAACTGCAGAAAGTGACAAAAGATATTGAATCTGTCTACAGAATTGAAAGGGTTTTGAAAACACGAAAAAGACGAGGTGTTAAAGAATTATTTGTTAAGTGGTTAGGTTGGCCAAAGAAGTTGAACAGTTGGGTGAAAGCAACATACATTAAAAATGAAGCATCCATTCACATGTTTGGTCTCTGGACCTACAGGCAGTGGTAAAACTTTTCCAGTTAGGGATATTCTAGAACAAAAGTTAATTAAACCCTCTCCAAAAACCATTTTATGGCTCTATGCAGCAGATCAGCCTTTGTACAAGTAAATGAAAGGTGTGGAATTTTACCAAGGCATTCCAGATGACATTGAAGAGCGCTTTAACCGACCCGAAAAAACCAAACTTACTCATCATTTTTGACTTAATGACCAAATGTCATAGTGATGAGCGTATGACACGTCTCTTTAGTGTTGGCAGCAATCATCAAAATCTAAGCATTATTTTTATTGTACTTAATTTGTTCCATCATGGTAGAGAAATGCGAAATATTAGTTTGAATACATATTGCATCATTCTGTTTAAAAATCCTAGAGACAGTTAACAAATAAGTACATTAGCGCGACAAATGTATCCTGGAAAATCTCAATTTCTCATAGAAGCCTATCAGGATGCTACCACCAAACCTCATGGCTATTTATTCATTGATTTGAATCCGAAGACGAATGATCAACTGCATATTAGTACAGGCATTTGACCAAAAGATACACATTATATATATGTTGATAAAGTAGCGTATGAACAAGAACCAAGTCACTTGACCATTCGCAGCCAAGATGTCTAAACGTATTCAAGCTAATCAGCCTTTTATTCACTTGCTCGCATGCAGCGGGCCTAAAGGACGTTAATCCTTGCTACAACTAGCTACTAAGGAGGAATTAACTAGCTTGTTTGAAATTTATTTGAATATATTGCGAAGAAATTTACCCTTAAGCTCAAAAAGGTATAAATAATTCAAACGTGAACGTCATACCCTACACACACTGGCAGATAAGAAGATATCACTTTGAAGAAAAAAGAAGTTGGTTAATCAGAAAGGAGAATTCATTGGAGCTATTGCTAAATTTGCTTTACCCTTGTTAGCTCAGTTGCTGTTAAAATGAAACATACTTTGAAAATGGTCCTCATTCCTGAATATGAATATAAAATGTTGTTAGAAAAGAAGGGAAAAGATGGTGAAATCAAAACGAAAGTGAATAAACTTTGACGTGGGAAACAAGCTCGTGAAAAGGCAATAGAAATGACTCAAGTTCTTGGTCGTCATTTACGAACAATTCAGTCACAACAACAATGACAAAAGTCTGTTACATCATCCAATGCAGAAAAATTAGAAAAGTCTCAACAGTTTCTAAACCATGTTCAACCTATTTATCATGTAAAACTAACACAACTTCTGGCAGAACTTAAGAAATATGGTACGAGATGGAAAGATAAAAACCTATTTTAAAAACGGGTACTGTCATTACGAATTCCAACATTATTGATTTGTTGAAAGAAGCATTGGTTGCTATAAGAAGAAAAGAACGACGAGAACCACCACATGGTTGGAAGTACTTTATTGAGGAAATTGTAGACGCTAATATTCCAAAAACTGATTTTGGCAAAAAGACAACTCGTGAAGATATTACAAAAGAGATACAACAACGTCAACAAAGGTTGTTTCCAGAAGGATGGGAAACTTTTTAACATGGATTAAAGAGTTATGGTGTTGTTTTTGTAAAGAAAATAAAAATAAAAATACTATTCCTGTAAAAATCATGTGTGTCAGTGCTTGTTGTCAAGGTGAAGTAGTAGATACCAATGTAGATCATGTAGATAGCAATTTAGACGACAATTTAGACAGCAATGTAGATGACGAGTGTCAAACATGAAGTAATGTATATACACATCTAGTCTACATCACACAAACGATTTAGCCACCATGGAGTCAACAAGTTTTTACATTACTTTACCTAGTAATGCTAGTATGAACTATTATCCTACTAATAATAGTATGAACTATTATCCTACTTGTCAAATTCGTTTACCTCGCACATTTTATTTGAAAGGATTTAAAGGAGCACGAATACAATATGTAGATGGTATTGGTTCAATATTGGAATCATTGACTCGCAAAGCTATTCCACTGCTTAGGGCAGGGGATAAAATCGTTGCACCACATCTTAAAAAGGCTGCAAAAGATATCGCGAAAGATGTTACAGGTCGAGTAGCACAACGTGTTGTTGGTGATGTGTTAGGAGGACAAAAGAGAGCGCAACCGACAAAACCTGTCAGAAGGCGAAACGCAGCTAAACGGATAACATCAACAAAATATAAGACAGATGTTTTTACACATGTCTTTAATTCATAATCATTCTTGTGAATGTAGTCTTTCTCCATTGAAATGGTTGCACATACCACCAACACAAACCGCTGTAGAACAAAGTTATAATGTAGACTATCAACCACTGACTACCATGAGAGAGGGCGCTCCAATAGAATTCTACATTCCTGCGAGTACAGAAGAATATCTAAATTTAAAGAACAGTAGACTTCATATTGTATGCAGCATTGTAAAGGCTGATGGAACACCATGTGGTGTAGATGATAACGTATCATGCATTAATGATTTGTTTAATGGGTTACGGTCCAATATTGAATTATTTCTAAATGATCGTTTGGTATCACGTAGTAACAATACTTATAGTTACATCAGCATTATATCCCACCTCTTTCATGATTCGGACGAAAGTTTTCATTCTGAGCGCGCTATGTGTCTCACTTATAAAGATACTGCCGGGTCGATGAATACTCATGAGGTGAAAAGAGCTAATCATGAAAGATATGCATCAGGGTTTCATGTAAATGTTGAGGGTGGCTTACATAATCCTTATTTGTATACGAGTCTAAGCCGTGAGTTTATGCTTTCAGGTGGTTTAAGGGTAGATTTGTTTGAGCAAGATTGCTATCTTCCAAATGGCATCAGTATGAAATTAGGTTTACATAGACAAAAAGATGAACATGTATTAATTGCTGCAAATAATGATTTTAAAGTAATAGTGAGAGATGCGTTTTTAACCATTCGGAAAGCGAGGGTTAGTCCAGGTATTCAGTTAGGACATACAGATGCATTGATGAAAAATCCTGCTAAGTTTCTTATTACTAGAAAAGAATGTAAAATTTTAGCTATTCCAGCAGGCAGGATTTCAATCTTTTATGAAAGACAACATCTTGTTAGGCCAATGACCAAAACGTATTGTCATTGGACTGGTTCATAATGAATCCTTTGCTGGAACAGTATTGAGAAATCCATACAATTTTAATAATTTTATTCTTAACTATATGCAACTTAACACGGATGGTAAATCAGTCCTATTCAAATCTCTCAAGCTTGACATAAATTGGGACAAATATTTTGACGCTTTTGAAACTCTTTACAAACCTTTTGATAAATTGAATGGTTTGAAAAGTTCCATCATAAAACGGGAAGATTGGCCTAGAGGTTATGCTTTTTTTCTTTTGACCTAACACCTGATTATGGTGGTGATGATCATTATGCCCTTATCAAACATGGGAATTTGCGACTAGAAAAGAATTTTGCCGTTGCCTTGCAAAGTACAGTCAATGTTATAGTGTATGCTGAATTTGATAACATTGTTGAAATAAGTGCAAATCGCAGCATTCAATTTGACTACCAGTCATGAACACGCAGCAGATAGAGGCCATACTGTCCCATGATGCCGCGACAAAAGACTTGTTTCAAGGTATATTTTCCATGGACCAGTTACCATCTTTACAACGGCGTGCCTATGTCATCAAAACAGGCGATCATGATGAGCCAGGAGAGCATTGGGTGGCAGTAAATTATGACAAAGACCCTGCAGAATATTTTGACTCTTATGGACTTTTACCTATAGACAGTCGTTTGAATAAGTTTTTAAAGTTTAATTTCATTTATAATTCAGTTCCATTACAAACACCAATATCATCTATATGTAGATTTTATTGTGTGCGTTATATAATTCAAAGAGCTCGAGGACATAGTCCTTTTAAAATATTTGATGTATTAAGAAGAAGAGATGGTGATTTTGTTGTAAAGGATTTTGTATAAGGGGATTCCGTCATATCAAAATCAACACAGCATAAAGGTAGATCGATGTCATTGTGTAATACTGAGTCTTCTCTTTACACATCGGATGTGCTGCCAAAGGAATCTGTAACCACAAGCAGCACTTCCAAAACACACCACGTGATGGAATATCCGGAGTCACAGCCACCGAGTGTTAGTGTGCCTGTGATACCGCATCCTTCCCCATCCATATGGCATGATGGCGCCTCTACCCGTCCACTATTAAAGACTAACAGTGATACTCACAAACCAACCACCTCTCATGAAGAAATACCAACAGCTCAAGTATCAGCACTGATCAACAAGATGCCAAGTACTGCACAAAATAGAAAATCCCAAAGTGTATGTCGGCGTAAAACAACAAAAGAAAGTAAAGTATTTATTTATTAATTTTTGCTCTTAAACTTAAACCTACTTGACAATATTTGGCTTTTAAAAATAATTAATAGTTATGATATAATATTTTGAGTGACGTGTAAGACATCGGGCACCAGTCATATTACGATATTTTACAAAGTACAAGAATTGCATTATTAAAACTTTGCAATTTTACTATTTAATTTACTTTATAAATATATTTCAGTGGTTGATGTATTGACAAAAGATGTGGTGTGTCAACATGACAAAATGAATGGCCTTGACCGCAAATTCATGAGCCATGTCCACTTATTTCATGAGCATTCGCTTCGATTATCTCAACTCGAGGAAGTTGTGTTCAATTTCAACAACACCTGCTGGCCACATTCAAGAAACGTTCAAGAGATTCCTCATCAGAGCAGCCAACACAAGATTACTCAACAACAGATGGGTCACCAAATCAACGAATATAGAAAATCAGAAGAATGGGAAATATCAACATTAAAATGTGAATTCGATCATAAAATAAAAACGCTTGAAGATAAAATAACTCACAGTGAAGAGAAGAATAGGGAATACTTTGAAAGACAACAAATAGAAAATGGGAAAACATTCAGAAGTGTTTTTAAAGTGTTATCAGAACTGAGTCTAGAAAATGATGACAAAGATAGAAAGCTGCAGGAACTTTCCTCGCAGATGCAGATAATACTGGCCAAACTTGATGGACAGAAATAATCATTTTGTACCAGTTCGGGAATGCATTGCTATTCGAGAAGACTCTTTTTCTCTTTTTCGCAAAAACAGAAGTGCAGAAAACTTGACGTGCGCAAATTATTTTTAAAATTTCCAAAAATACCATAACATATTGTCTGATTATTCCTATTATACAACTCAGAATCCTTTTTAGGTAATAAGAGCCATAGTTTTTTTTTTCATTTTAGATGTGTTTTCAACGCTAAAACAAAACATGGCCTTATTACGTTGCTTGACACTCCGATTTGCTTAACTGGGTGAAACCAAATGGTATAAATATGGTTTCTGCAAAATTTATTGCTCTTAGAAGGAGAAATTTTGTTATTTCATATTTACTCAGAAATATATGGGCCTTGAACGTATATTTTGTAATATACGAGTGTGTGTTAAAAAGAACGTCATGGCTAAGGTCGATATTGATTGTGTAGCAAGAGACATTGGTAGCATAATGCTATTGCCATATGGCAATATATGTATCATTCACGCATGTTCTGTATTTGAGAACTAAACATATTATTTGTGAAGGTTCTTTCACGGGTTGCAACCTTTTTCTATTTGGGGCGAATATACCTTTTGCGTAGCACACAAAACCACATGAAACAAGTGAAGGACGCGAAAAGATACAGGATGGACGTTAGCTACACGAAAAGCGTAAGCGTAAGCTACACGCAAAGCGTAAGCGGGAGCTACACGCAAAGCGTAAGCGGAAGCTACACGCAAAGCGTAAGCGGAAGCTACACGCAAAGCCACATGAAAGACACACGCCAGTTCTATCTTTGTTAATGCTTTTGTAGATTGAATGCATCATCTTTTGGTATCTTTGTTACTTTTGTGTTTATTCCATATATTCTTGTTCTTATAGAAGTCAAGGTACCTGTGGCTAATGATTCTTGAAATACACAGTTGTGCCATCAGATCATTCACGTTTAATTGTACAATTTTACCTGTGCCATTCGATAGGTGGCGCCCCATCCACCAAACCTCGTTCTGTTATGGCCGCAGTGATATCAAATTTGATTGGCAAGAAAGACGAGACAAATTCTAGCGCACACGCGCGAAGAGAAATACTTTAAAACTGTAAATCTTCACATTTAGAGTTCAGATCTTGTTTGCCGTGGCGGAGGGGGGGGGGGGGGTGGAATCCCAGTAAGCACAGAAAAATTTTCCCATGTGGGATACGTATGGGTTTTAATTGGGATTTGTATGGGAAGGTGGGAAAGGGGAAAACCGATATTAATCCCGTGGAGAAAGGAGCCATTTCTGGGTGGGAAATGTCTGGGTTTTCCCACCCTGGGAAACCCCCTGTAAAATACACATGAAATATGTATGGGAATGCCCATGTAAATCCCACCCGGGGAAAACCCAGGTGGATCCCAACTGGGAAATGCATGGATTATGCGTGGGAATTCGGACCATGGATTTTACCTCGATTTTTTGTCTCATTCCCATGCAAATCCCTGCATGGGATTCACGTGGGAAGGCCAAAAATAACCCTGGGTTTTACATGGGTTTTACTTGGGTGTGCTTACCGGGATCTTGATCCAATATAGAACCAAGACACGTCATTCTTTCAGTTAGCATTCTTTCAGTTAGCACTAAATCAGGTTATATTCACACAAGCCTTAATCCCTAATAAACAAGAAATGACAAGCTGTTACCTACCAAAATTAAATAAAATCGTGACATCTGTGATATATTTAGAAGATACTGCGAGGGCATAATCAGTGATACATATCAAACAGCCCTCGTGTCTAGTGTCAACTTACTCCCCACCAGATCCCCGTCTCTCTTCAAATAAATAAAATGCTGGATATATCGTTTAGACATGATCAGAAGGTGGTCATTGTGGAGAGATTTGTCATATATTGAGAAGATAGTGAGATTGCATAATCAGTCATAATATCAAGCAACCCTACCATCGTGTCTAGTGTTAACTTACGCCTCTCTCATGTCCCTCTCTCCCCCCAAAAAATAATAATATAAAATGCTTAGTGTATCGTTCACATTTGGTCGGGAGGAGATCAGTGTGGTGACATCTCGGATGAATACTACGATATACTGCGATGTCATGATGAGTCATACAAATTAAACAGCCGCACTATCGTATCTATTGTTAACTTACTTCGAAAAAAAACATGACTTATTGTCTGATTGTTTCGATAATCTTCAATCATTTCGAGAAATATATAACTCTTAGATAGAACCCTTTTCCTGTAGCAACAAAAGGACCACAGCTATTTTCCATTTTAGCTATGAAGATATGTTTCAACGTTAAAAAGGAACATTCCTTGATTACGTTGCTTGACACTTCGACTTGTTTAATTGTGCGAAACCAACTGGTATCAATCGGGTTTCTGCAAATACTGTTGCTCTCAGAAGGAGAAACTTTTTTATCTAGTATTTAATCAGGAATATGTAGGTGTTAAACGTTTATTTTGTAATATACAAATATGTCTTAAAATAAAGTCACGGCTAAGGTCGATATTGATTGTGTAGCGAGCGACATTTGTAACATAATGCTCTCGCCATATGACAGATGTATGATTCGTACAGGTTCTGCATATGAGATGAAACATGTTATTTGTGAAGGATTCCCAGTTGTAATCTCCGTATATTTGGAGCGAACATCTGGAGACAAATGGAAAATGTGAAAGACACGCATAGCGACTTGAAAGTCATGAAACACACACAAAGCCACACAAATGACATATAAGACACGCAGAGCCACACAAATGACATATAAGACACGCAGAGCCACACAAATGACATATAAGACACGCAAAGCCACACAAATGACATATAAGACACGCAGAGCCACACAAATGACATGTAAGACACGCAGAGCCACACAAATGACATAATAAGACACGCAGAGCCACACAAATGACATATAAGACACGCAGAGCCACAAAAATGACATAATAAGACACACAGAGCCACCCAAATGACATAATAAGACACGCAGAGCCACACAAATGACATATAAGACACACAGAGCCACACAAATGACATAATAAGACACGCAGAGCCACACAAATGACATATAAGACACGCAGATCCAATCCACACAAATGACATATAAGACACGCAGAGCCACACAAATGACATATAAGACACGCAGAGCCACACAAATGACATATAAGACACGCAGAGCCACACAAATGACATATAAGACACGCAGAGCCACACAAATGACATATAAGACACGCAGAGCAACACAAATGACATATAAGACACGTAAAGCCACACAAATGACATATAAGACACGCAGAGCCACATAAAAGACGTGAAAGATTGCATCATCTTTTGTTATTTCTTATTTTTTTGTGTTTATTGCACATATTCTTGTTCTAATAGACACAAAGGAAACTATCGGTGAATGAAGGTTAAGTCTTGAAATACGCAGTGTTGCCTTAAAATATTCGCGCTTAGTTATTGTTATTGTTATTGTTGTTATTATTATTATTATTATTATTATTATTATTATTATTATTATTATTATTATTATTCTGTTCCTACCAAAATCTCAGCAGTAATTTTTTTTTGGTGATGCTTATGGAATGCTCAAGAGCTGAGTGGTCATAAAGAGTTGCAGGTATATCATCTGCGTTGCGAGCTAACCTGGTTGCCATTGGGTGTCTGCATAAAGCACATTCTGCAATGTTAACCCCCTCCCCATCTGAAAAACCCCTACAACCCCCATCCACCTTCCTTCCACATGAATTCTTCATTTTCCTTAAACCTTTTCGCCATTTCGCGTGAAAACTAAAATAAAGGTAGATACAACTTTCCACCATCGCACACAACAGCCTCAGGTAAAATACAGGAATTTTTCAGAAGTGGATGACAGTGCGCGGGTTGAGTTTTCAAAATATATAGGCACCTCAAGCTGCTTAAAGTAGACTTACTCGACACAATCCCCCCATGCCTTAAAACACCCATACTCCCACATTCTTTTGCCACACACAGATAACAGATAAAAACAATAATCTAGGGTGCTAAAATAAATGTAAGACCTTATCTAAAATGGAAATCACGTACTGATAACATAGTTAACAAGTGTAAATTGAATACAGTATTTTCCATAAACAGTGCCTTTGATTTGAAGTGTTTAAAAACAAGGTAGATCATTTTCTGATACCTGAGTGCTCTTTTCAGTTTTTTTTTCAGTCAGTCAGTTAATCTGTTTTCGGTTAATTTTGTTTATATCTGTGAAATGTCTCTGATATAAATTATTCGGTTTTGGATAATCTTTCAAAAACTTTACTCATATAACTATATTGAATATATTAAATATTCCATTGTTTTATTAATATTAGAGCAGTGCGTTTTAAAATGCCCACTGCAGGTTACACGCTTAATTTTTTTCTTGCACTGCCAACAATAATGATAATCAATCAGTGTTGATTATAAACGCCTTTAAGCTGTTTATAAGTAATCTCATTGTAAAAAGTAAAATGCCCAGCAAACATCCAAAGTCTTCTTGGGGTTTTAAAATGGTTGTTATTTGGTCTCGACGTCAGTACAACCAAACTTGAACTTTTGAAACGTCGTATAATTGTCAGATTTTGCGCGATGTATATGACCTGAATCCGTCGTCATTCCGACGTTTTTTTTCGACTTTTTCCCAAATAATCAATGTTTCTTTTGCAAAGGTTATATTACAAATATATTATTTCATTATAATGTAAAATATTCAAAAATGCATGTCATCCTCCAAACTATATCACACTATATCACACAATTGCTTTGTTGTGTTTGTTATAGCCACAGGAGCTGAAATTATTAACATTGTGCCATGTTGTCAAAAAAATAGACGATTGGAGTTTTGTGTTTTAGTTAATATATTTGTTTTATGTTTTTAGTGTGTTGCCACTATTAACATATGTTCCAATATCGTTTTCAAATTATCAACATTGGGTCATGTTGTCAAAAAAATAGACGATTGGAGTTTTATGTTTTAGTGTGTTGCCACTATTAACATATGTTCCAATATCGTTTTTTGAACCAAAAATTGACGTCAGAATTCCTACGTCAATGTGTTGTGTAAAAACCAACGTCGGTTTCATTTCATATTAAACCAAAACCTGACGTCGTATCGGAAACTGACGTCATTCTGATGTTGAAAACCCAACGTCGGTTCCATTTTGATATATTACCAAAACTGGCAAGTCAGTTCTATGTCAGAAACTTCGAATCACGACGCCGACCCGACGCCATTCTGACGTCTTAATGTTTGCCTGCGTGGCAAGTGTGATGTAAGTAAACAGTAAGTAGTATATTTTAGGTATTTTTTTTTACATTTTTTGGCCTGACGTTATAAGAGAATAAAAATGTCTTGCTCCATTAAGATATTCTTAATCACGACAAAGGAGAAAATATTCTTCTTCAGTAACAATAACCAAAACCATTTGAATAAACAATTTGTCACTTTTGAAAAACTTAAGCTGAACATAGAAGAACGCCTAGCAACCGATCGCTTCGTGTGGGTCCCGTCGTGAAGGAACGCCTGGGGTCATAACTACTCGTGAAAGAAGGGCTCGTAACAGAGCGCTTCGTGACGGAACCCCTCACAAGAGTTGGGTTCGTGACAGAACCCTCGTAAGAGAGTGCCTCGGTATGTAGCGCCTCGTGATTGAACGTTTTGTGAAGGAACGCTTTGTGAAGGAACGCTTTGGAAAGGAACGCTTTGTAAAGGAACGCTTTGTGAAGGAACGCTTTGTGAAGGAACGCTTTGGGAAGGAACGCTTTGGGAAGGATCGCTTTGTGAAGGAACACCTCTCAAGAGAACGCTTCATGACAGAATCCTCGAGAGAGGACGGAGAAATCCTCGTGGAAGAATGCGTCACAGAACTCAAGTAACAGATTGCCTTCGGACGACACATCCCATTGCAGAACAACTCGTGACAGAACGTTGACAACAAATATTACAAACACTTTTCTCATGCTTTTAAAATGAACAGCAAACTGAACATATGTCTCAGATGGTAATCGTGATGAACTTAAATTAACGAGGAGCATGAGACACGCGGACATACAACATAAGCCATACATGATAAACGAGCCGGCTGTACTGTGCGTAAGCCTGAGGTGGCACGGGCTATAAGAGGTTATTACGTGATCGCGTTATAAAAGAAAAAAAAAAGAAAGTTTGAAGCAGACCCGTTTTTAATGTTTTTTGTAATTTTTGTTTACAATTTTATTGGCGTAACGTTATAAGAATTTCTTACTGCAATAAGATAATTTTGAGTAACGGAAAAGAGAGAATACTCTTCTATAGTGACAATTACCAAAGCCATTTGAATAATCAATCAGGAAATGTGGGCCATGATTTTATTTGTATTTTTGCTTTACCCGGGTATTTTCGCAAGGTGCCCCGTGAGTCCAGCTAGGTTAATAATAACTAAAACAACATTTGTGACAGAAATGATTTTCTAACACATACAACAATATAAGACATGTTGACATCAAAAATTACATTAGATTTCAGTGAATAATACATAAAACTAAATTATTCTTTGCTTTTTTGTCGAGATTCCACCACAATCTAACCATTGGCTATTTGGTTATTTAGCAACCCCTCCTTCCCTGAGCAGGTATTAGAAACACGTACAAATTTGGGTACCATGCGCGTCTATGACTTTTTTAAAACGCGGAGGTAAAAATTATAATATACTCAAATTCGAACATCCTAGTAACTGTCACCTCCTTCTGGCAGAGTGTTAAATACAATTTAACTTTATATAATTTAACGTAAACCCTTTTAAGAAGTTATATATTTATGAATATATGCGTGCAAAAATCGCAATAACATAACGAAATTTAGATATATAGTATTACCTAGGCAATGGGAAGCATATGCGCATCTTCAGGGGCTTCCTGTTGTTCGTACCAACGACTCCTGGAAAAACTTGCAATACCTGTTATAAAAAGTAACCCTCCATATGATATTTGTTATGTTTTTTATCCGAAAGACAATGTTTGTTTTATCCGAAGGACAATGTGTGTACGTAAAAGGTTTGTCAATGTATCAGTAGATTCTACCATCGTTCTACAATGCGTTAAATTTATGCTTTTTAACTTCATAAAACCTAATAAAATTATGATCAAAGACCTGTTATAATTTTTTCCAAGATGAAAGTGACTTTCTAAGCTTTTAACTGCGAAAAATGTTTGGTTTTATTTCAAACATATAGATCTACCGTACCATTTATTTTCCTGAAACGCATTTACATTTTTGATACCTTATTGATATAAAACCAACTTTTAATACATTTTCTTTACTTATTTCTTTACGCTTTCCCCCACTTTAATCCTGCAAATTTCCTGAATGAAGCATGTGCACTTGCAATTGTGAACTGTCATATATTTCCTGTGTGATACTGAGACCACATATCGTGTTATTTTGATTGATACTGTGCACTTTGCCAAAGCTGAAAGGGCCGTTTAAAGGACGAAACACACACACACAAATATATATATATATATATATATATATATATATATATATATATATATATATATAGAAGTGTACCTCCAGCAATACGGGGACCATTTTTGCTAAAAAACCAGTATTAGGGAGACCAAAAATTTAGGGAGACCAAAAGTAGGTCTCCTTAATTCTTAGCGTGTTTAAGCGTTACGAAACTACTCAGCAAACAAAAAACGAATGATTTTATGGCATAGCGAATATAACATACTTTGGTTTAAAATTAAATTTGTGTGTTGAAACTTGATAACAAGCTTTCAATTTGATCCTAATCTTTATACCTTGTATAAACATTAGTGCCAAAAAATCAGCTTTAAGGAGACCGGGGAAAACTGCCATTTTTATTTAAGATCCGCTATATATTATGTATTTAAAAATATTATAGCAACCAGTATTTTTTTCCTTAACTGCCCAACATGCTTATACATGGTTTAGTACGAAATTGAAGAAAAGGATAATTTAGCACTGAAAACAGGCATTTTTTCAAAGAAACGAACACTTGAGAGCAAGATGCATTATGACGTAATAAACATTATGACGTAATGAAACGTATCCCTACTTTATATATATATATAGTGTGTAAACCGACTTAAGGGGACTATGCTTCACACTTATACAAAACACTTCAAAGGCCATTTTTTTTATATTCATTACTCTTTTTTTGCCTACCAAAATGATTTCTAAGGAATTTAAAATAACATTTAGCACTTTTTTGTCTTAATAATATAAAAATCTTGCACATATTCATGACAAATATATGGTCTCCTTATTGCTGGTTGTATATTTCTGGGTGTATAAACCGACTTAAGGCGACCATATATACAACTTGGAGAGACATTTTATTTATCATTAATTACTACTTCAATTCTTTTCTTTCCTAAGTAATGTTACAGAGTTTAAATGTCACGTAACAATATTTTAACCAGAAACATGAAGCATTTTGCACATATTTGCATACTAAGTAGAACTAAATGGCACAGTCATTGGTAATATGTGCATAGTGTCATCTCTCAAGACTGTCGCACATGCGTATAACTTATACACAATGCATATACATAACAAATAACAATAATAATAAACATAGGTTTAAAATAAATCTTCAAAAACACCCAACTAGTAGCAAAATATGCTACTTTGGGAGACCAAATATACAGAGCATTAAACCACACACTTACGGAGACCCGGGAAATTCCGTGGTTTTAGCCAGGTCGCCTAAAATGCCAAGGAAAATCTAGAAAAAATACGTAGACCAACTTTTTTGTTTATTTTTTGCTACTTAATATGACAAGAAGAAAAAATCACACCCATTATCTACAACGTATAGGAACATTTTTTGGTAATTTTTGTCTTTCTAAACTTAAAGGTAAAAAATATACAAATGGTCTCCCTAAGTGCTATGTTAAAGGCATGGTCTCCCTATGACTGGTTTTAGATCTATATATATATATATATATATATATATATATATATATATATATATACATGTAGCATATGGATTATACATATACGGATCAGACATGTGTATTTTTCGGTTCAAATATTGGCAACGATGAAAGGGCTCTGAAACAATACCCATTTTTGGTAATTTGCTGCTCGTAGGAAAAAATGGTAACGGCAAAATGGTCACGGAAACAAGTCGATAAAAACGGGTAAACAGAAAAAGGTAAATTGCTAAAAACGGAAAATATGGTTATAATAAAAAACGGAATCAAAATTCAAAACTTCATAAAATTTTAAGAACTTTTAAAATTTCTAATTTCCCTGGGCTTTTATAATTTTCCGGCGACACCTGAGTATAATATTCTGGCGACACCTGAGTAGTCTAGGGATTAACTACTCGGGGTATTAAGGCTCTGCTACTCCTGTAGCAAAGTACACAGAGGGATTATAAAATCTCCTGGTATGGACGCATGGCCCGGCATCTTGTGGCATTTCAGACACGGAGTGGACTTTCTTTTATGATGGTAAGCATGCATGTTAGTTTCTTTAATGAAATTAACCCCAATATATTTGTGCAACACTTCACGTTTTTTTCCGTTTACCGTTATTTCCGTTACCATTTTCCGCACCCCAGTCCACAAAAAGGAAATGTGTCTTTTTTTGCTGCAATATGGATTGTTCGGTGTTTCTGTAAATTTACAAAACATGAACAAGGGGTGCACATTCAAGACCAACATTTTCACACTTTGTTTTTTATTCAGATGTTTGAAACTTAATCAACAAAGCGATTCGCATCACTGGTCTTAGATTATCACAAGGGGTATCCTATGATCAAGTACTTTGCTTGTTGTCGGCTGCTTGATTCCTCTTGTCCTTGGGGTGGGAGAGGGGGTGGGGGTGTGGGTGGGGGTTAGGGGGTGGAGGGAGAAAGGCACATGCCATAAAATGCGGCTGACCACCAATGGCAAAAAGAAACGAAAACAAACAAAAAACAAACAAAAAGAAACAAAAAACAAAAACAAACAAAAAAAAAAACAGAATAATACTAGAATCGGATCTGGAATATATGAGGTTATTTAATTGTCCTACCGATTTCAGTTAACGGACGGAGGGAGCAACACAACACAATTCCAGCTGTGTGGTACATTCGTACTGAATACAGGACAAAAGCTACAAGTAATATCAGTATTCAATCTGGTTGTAATTTCGGCTTATGGATTGGTCCCGACCAAACAAAGGTCTAGTCAACGTTATATGTTAGCCTTGACCAATCTAATCGACGTCTTTGACTCAATGTTGGATAAACGTTGGATGAGCAACGCTTTCTAGACTTTACTTTTGGTGGTAACCAAAGCCCACTTTATCTTACATCTTTAAGCGCCGTATTCACAACCAAATAACAACCTCCTCTGATTTTCGAAACTTTAATATATATGTGGAGTTGGTTGCCGATTTCACTTGGTTACTGGCTGGTTACCGGCGGATAATATCGATCATAAATTATCTTATCTTAAATTATCTTATCTTATCTTCTCTTAAATTATCGTAAATTTATTTAGCATAGTGAGATGAAATGTTTTCAACAAGGGATTTTGGATAAGGGCATACATCGAGATACAACTGGCATTAAAAGACATTTTCAGTTATTTACATGCATGATATCAGAACTTTGACAGACTCCCCTCCTTCCCTCTCTTCCTTCCAGTACCTCCAGCCCATCCTCCCTCCCACCATCTCTGCCCCCTTCCTGCCAATACGACGCGTCATGACTGCCATTTCCGGTGAGCGATAATACGATGAAGTCGTTGATATGGTTGTGGCCAGTGAAGTCCGTATAATATCGATTATTCAACGTCTTCATGGCGTCGATTTCATTACATCTTTTCAACGTTGCGCCGTAGACGTAGGCTTTAGTTGCGACCTTATACAACATCTAAACAATCCGTTTAAGCAACGCGACGTATCCAGCGTCTATTCAGACTCAATGTTACCGTTTCTTCGGGTCGACATCGCAACCTAAAATCGCTCTTGGTTTGACGCGCAAATATTAACGGGGATTAATTATAAGGGCTCCTTTTTGTAGTACGCAGTCCCAAAACAACCCCAAATGGGAGTACGTACTGAACGAAAAAAATAGCTCCCTTTTAACAAAACCAGCACTCCGCGGCCACCGCGTCTGACACAGAATTACCCACTTTTTCCGCTTCTTTAATTTTTTTTGATACTCATGAATACACCAGGACAACGAACTGACCCCATCCCGCCACCACCCCTACTCCCCCCACCTCCCTACGGTCAAAACCTTTATGCTTATGTACTACATAAAATAGCCCCAAAGAATCAATTAAAGCCCGTCCGCTCTAGTGCCAGCACATATCGTGAGCGATCACCTGTTTTAGAGCAACTGGATCTGAATCAAGTGTTAGAAATTTAGTTTGAATCATATTCGAAACCTAATTTATTTGATGAGAAAAAAATCGTCAATACTATTTTGTGGCTTTCATGTTTTCGTGTATTCAAGGCAGCATATTCGTACATTGGCTATGAAAACATTGTTATTTATAATAAAACAGGCAGACGATATCCATAAGAAATATTCACAGTTAAAAAAACAACAACTTAAAGCCGTCCATGGATAAAACAATTTATTTTACTTTCAGTTACTAAAACCAGTAGATATCCTACAGTATAATAACGTATATCGTCGTAAAATAACAATGGCACTGACATATTTTAATGAAACGCAGTCATAGACGCTCATGTAGCGCTGTAAGGCCTGACAAGGGCTCTATGCCATACATTTACTGTGTTACATGATGTCAGCGCCAAGTTGGCAACTTTTCAGATTAAGTAATTTTATAATAACCCGTGTGCAGAATATAATTGATAACTTTCAGAATATCTTTACAGCATCTTGTGCTGCATCCTAGCGATATGCTTCATATTAGCAATGACTTTGCTCCATCCTAACAATGACTTCACAGTCATTTTTTATTAGTTTTTGTTCATGTTTTGAGATTTGACCAGGAAACTTCTCTCATCCTGGACCTGATACAGGTTTGCTTACAGTAATCGGCTGTAATGCCCCAGGAGGACTCCTCGACTCTGTACTTCTTGCTGATAAACGACAGCGGTTTGTCAAATTCACTGGGTGGGTGTTCGCACTGTTTTTGGCACAAGAAATGCACCTCTGGCTGGCAATATTTTCGGCTAATACACTTAGGCATCGACTTACGCTATCTGTGAATTGCTTAGCTTTTTGACGTTCGTGACAAGCCCACATCACTTGCAGAATTAGAGTGATTACGGTAATAAATAGAAGGATTCACATTGCTAGCTCTGACAGCACGTGATAGCGAATTCTTTACTCAAGATCCTTTTTGTCCAGTATGACGTCATCGATTTCTGTGCTTGGAAACGGCGTAGGTTTGGTTAGACTTGGCTGAACAAAACGCAAGAAATAATCTGAAATGTCAGAGAAAGATATAACTTGACTTTTATTCGTACGGAGCAAATCCGAAACTATCACATCAGTGAAGTAATATATATATATATATATATATATATATATATATATATATATATATATATTTGAAATCATTTGCCGTTTCACGAAATTTACTACATTCACCATATTATAAAAAATGACCTTGAATGGTACGTACTGACCGCGTCATAGTCTTTTGCACAGTCACTCATGGAAGTGGCTAGCTCCCCGTCTGCTTTTCGCATTGACATGGCTGCACAGGTCTGCACAATAGCTGCAAAATCCTATTGCTCTATCACAGAAATAATAAGCCGGACATTGCCCCACCGACTGAATAACAGCGTTAGTGGTGTGAAAATGCCTTTTCCACTCCAGTGCAGTGGTTCCGCATGCCGATTCCACTGCAGTGCAGTGGTTCCGCATGCCGATTCCACTGCAGTGCAGTGGATCCGCATGCCGTTTCTGCTGCAGTGGATCCGCATACCGATTCCACTGCAGGGGAGCGTGTGTGTCGACATTGATGGCGTGTAAACGAAACGTCATTTCTGCATTTGTTGGCGCGATTGGATTTGAAATAACGGACTTCCGCTGAAGTGTCAACAAGATAGGGAAACATTTTTTTTGGAGGGGGAGCGTGTGTGACGACATTGATGGCGTGTAAAAGAAACGTCATTTCTGCATTTGTTGACGCCATTGGAGTTGAAATAACGGACTTCCGCTTAAGTGTGAAAACGGAACGTTTGAAAGGAGGGGGGGGGGGAGAAAATATTTGTTAATTTGAGGCTTGTGAAGTGTTTTTTTGAAAAAAGGCCACAGTTTCAAGGCGACACCATAAAATGTCTATTAGAAGGTAAGTTTTTTCCTTCTTTTTTATCTTTTTTAAAGCATTTTCCACACTCTCTGTCTGTATCTCCCCCACACATTTCATAAGCCCTACTCATAGGTATATTTTAACCCCCCAAATGGGGCATTTTTTTCTCTGTCCTTATTTTCTCTCTCCGCAGACACCACATACCAACACCATGACAAAAAAAGTTTCGCTTATTTCATAGCTGAAGAATTCGCGACTCTAAATTCCCATGTTTACCCTGACAAACTGACTAAAACGAGGTTGCCTGAAAACGAGGTTGTCTGAAAAACGAGGCTGCCTGAAAACGAGGCTAGCGTCTCAACCCCCCTCACTCCCCCCTCCCCTTTCCCCTCCCTTTTCCCCCTCCCCCTCCCCCTCCGCCTCCGCCTCCCCCTCCGCCTCCCTCCTTCCCCTGCCCCCTCCCCCTGCCCCCCAGGAGAGCAAGGCGATCAGCATAAAACTCATATATAAGTGCTGCGTCTCGAGGCTTAGCAATCACATCGTCAGACACATCATGGACAACACATCATCTCCAGCGATTGACATCGACCTTGACGACTTAACGGCTTTTGAGGCTGATGAATGTCTTTACATCATGGTAAACATGGATGATGGAACTCAAGCAGCTGATATTGCATATGCTTTTGAGGAGGAGTTAGGATTTCCGTCTCAGATCGCTCCAGTGAAGTCTGATGTAACAATCACACTGATGTGGAAGGACCGTAAAGTAAAACTGACCACACAATGCTGCAAGGGCGGGTGTGGTTGGAATATGAGGGACAGTCTCATAACTGTTGCTTATGTACTAAAACTTCCAGGCCCTTTTAAGGGTCATTCTATATTATGAAAAGAAGCAAAAACCTATGTGTGTGTGTGCGATGTTCGAGAATATAGAATCCATTTCAGGTTTTTTTTCAGGTCTAGTGACAACGACTAGTGTTAGTCGGTGGATGAATGCCATAGTCAAGCTTCACCGATAGATGTCTCTGCTGTGCAGCTGTGCAGCTATGCAGCTGTAGGTGAAATGAAACATTCATATCAAACAGTGATAAATTCTGCTGAGTCAGCAATTTTAACCAGTTTGGCAATTTTAACAAGTTACACACTATATTTTTATTACATGCAAGTGGTATAAAAGAATGAGTGAAATATGCATTTATCACAAGAGAGTAAAATTCGTCTGAGTCAGCAATTTTTCCAATTTTTGAACAATTTTAACAATTTTAACAAGTTACACACCATTTTTTGATTACATGTACGTGGTATAAAAGAATGAGTGAGACATGCATTCCATCCATATGAATCAGTGATAAATTCTGTTGAGTCAGCAATTTTAACAAGTTTGGGTAATTTTAACAAGTTACACACCATATTTTGATCACGTCTAAGTAGCATAAAAGGAAGAGTGAGACGTGTATTTCACCCATATCACTTCTATCAGTTGACGAGACAACAACGATGGCATCAGTCTTCTGTCATGATTGCAATGTGACATTTCCATCTCTGGAATTGTTTGTGGCATCTGCTGTGAATGCATAATGATGTTTCCATCTTTGGATGCGTTTGAGACACATGCATGTGTACCGATGGAAGAACAAAAGACAGTACAAGTAGGCAGAGGCAGAAGAGTTAGTCTTGGTGAAAACGCACAGGAAAGACGGTTTGAGTCTGAAGATGGATCGGATTGGCTACTTGAAATGCGACAACAAGAGAATCGGATTAAAACACATTTGCTAGAAACGTTAAACCATGGTACATTGTCGTGCATGCACGCTTCAAGAAACTGACGGCAAATGCTGAAGGTATTATGGTAGAACAAGTGGATAATGCCTTTATCAGCAGTCCAACATATGCAGCATACAATCCAGCGGATATTGAGAAGGACTTGCCAGAAGCCAGAAGCCAGAAGCCTATAAAGAATTGTTTACCAAGTTTGATGAACTTGAGCGATAAGGTTCTGGCTAGGTGTTGGATAACATACTATACATTGAAGTACATACAGCTACATCAGCGCCTCTGGAAGCGAGCAGTTTTATCAAACTGCCGAAGAAAGTGAAGACTACAGGAAGTGTGTTAAACATTCAGAATAAAGACAACAAGTGTTTCTTATGGTCTGTATTGGCTCACCTTCACACTTAAACAAATAGAAACCCAGAGCGTGTGAATCAATACAAACCATTTGAGAAGGAATTAAAGGTAGAAGGTATGGCATTTTCGACACCGATTACGGACATTCCAAAGTTTGAAAAGGAGAATGATATGTCCATTAACGTGTTTGAATATGAACATGATGTAGTTGTTCCGATACAACTGAGTCGAAACACCAGTGTGAGAGAAATCAACTTACTTTTGATAAGCAATGACAAGAAAAGGCATTCCTGCCTCATCAAGAATTTCAGCAGACTTATGGCTTATCGATCAAAGCATAAGCATACAGCATTTTATTGTTTCAACTGTCTTCAAGGGTTTATACGACAAGATCTTTTAGATGAGCATCGTGAAGTGTGTGGCAAGCATGGAGCGCAACGTTTATCATTCCCTAAGGAACCGTTCATCAAGTTCAAGAATGTTGCCAAACAACAGCGAGCACCTTTTGTGATTTATGCCGACTTTGAATGTTTCACCCAAAAGCATGAAGAAGGAGACAAGTATCAACATCATCGTCCAAACAGCTTTGCCTATGTAGTTGTTAGCCAGTATGACATACGTGCACCAGTCGTGTATCGAGGAGACAATGCCGTGAAAGTCTTTTTAGACCATATGGTGAATGAGCGTGATCGTATTGTGCATGGTGCCAAAGGAAATGGTGATGATCGTGCAGACAAAGAGAATTTCAAGAACGCTATTGATTGCTACATTTGTCATGAGCTTTTAGGAGCGGATCGTGTGAGAGATCATAACCATATCAATGGCAAATAGCGCGGAGCTGCACATAATGCATGCAACTTGCAATTCCGACTTAGAAAGGATCAGCAGGGGGATAAAGATTCTTTTATCATTCCTGTGTTTTTACGAGGCCATGACAGCCATTTGATCATGGAAGAAATTGGAAAATTCAAAAATGAAACGATTACAGTCATTCCCAACACCATTGAGAAATATATTGCATTCACCATGAGCAATCTAAAATGTACAGATAATTATCAGTTCATGAGTACCTCTCTACAGAAGTTGGTATCCAACCTTGCAGCAGAAGGGAAAGATAACTTCTACAACATGATGTCTCACATTCACGATAGTGACCAACAAGATTTGTTGCTGAGAAAGGAAGTGTACCCCTACTATTACGTGGACGAGCCATCCAAGTTTGCTGAAACACAACTACCATCAAAAGACAAGTTTTATAGTCAGCTTAGCGAAGAGGATATCAGCGATGAGCACTATGCGCATGCGCAGAAGGTGTGGGATACATTCAACTGTACCACATTTGGCGAATACCACGACCTGTACCTGAAATCAGATGTGTTATAACTAGCTGATGTGTTTGAAAACTTTCGTCAAGTATGTCTTAACACGTATGAATTGGATCCTGCCCACTACTATACAGCGTCCGGACTGTCGTGGGATGCGATGTTAAAAGCAACAAAGGTGAAATTGGAATTGATCAATGATATTGACATGAACAAGGAGGAATATCTGTCATCACACACAAGTATGCGAAAGCAAATAACCCCTACGTAGCAGATTACGATCCCACGAAACCAACCAATTACCTGATGTACCTGGACGCAAACAACTTGTATGGCTGGGCCATGTCGCTAAATTAATATATGTATCATAGACATTACATCCGCAGTTGTAAATGTTATGAAAGCTCACATAACTCGCATCAACCAAACTTTATCACTTTTACAGTTTCATGTTCAGACAGTTTCAGTTCATATCCATCTTCATTCATGTTTATGTCCATCACCCGCATAGGCTGTGTCAGCTCAATGGATCTGGTACCCCGCTTAAGTTGTATTCCTTCCTCTTTGAATTCAAGCATAAGGTTCTTCCCAATCCAATGCTTGTAACAGCGCGTTCCATTCCAATGTGCTGAGGGTGATGACAGGAATGGCATTCATTGATTAATGTGTTGAAAAATGAATGTCTTTGTAAATAAAAGTTTGTAAATAGCGTTTTGTAAATAGACTTTGTAATTAAGAGTTTGTAAATAGAGTTTGTAATTAAGAGTTTGTAAATGAAAGTTTATAAATAGAGTTTGTAAATAGAGCTTGTAATTAAGTTTGTAAATAGAGTTTGTAAATAAAAGTTTGTAAATAAAAGTTTGTAAATAGATATAACACAATAAACAAGACAGTTGTTTGAAACTTGGGTTTTTTATTTAACAAACTTGAACAATTATCAACAACTTAACTAACTTAACTAATATAACTTAACTACAACTAACATTAATAAAACAATGGTTTATAATGTCCATATACAAAATCCTTTACAATAAAATCACCATCCTTTCTTTTTAATATATTTACAATATCAAACATACTCTGATCTCTAGCTCTATGCAATATATAATATACATAATAAAAACCACATGAAGACGATATTGGTGTTTGTAATGGTATTGGATTATACATATAGTCATTCCTTAAAACTGTACTAAGCGATTATCTAGAGATAAAAGTCCATAAGACTCAAAATATTCTACAGGGTCTTTGTCATAATACACTGCCACCCAATGTTCTCCTGGTTCATCATGATCGTCTGTGTTGATGACATGGGCACCGCGTTGCAAAGATGGTAACTTGTCCATGGAAAACACACCTTGAAACAAGTCTTTTGTCATCCAATCATGGCTCAATATGGCATTGATCTGCTTTGTGTTCATGACTGATAGTCGAATTGGATGCTGCAATTTGCACTTATTTCAATAATGTTGTCAAATTCAGCATAGATGATGACATTGATTGTATGTTGCAAAGCCCTACTAAAATTCATTTCTAGCCGCAAATTCCCATGTTTGATCAGGGGAAAATGATCATCGCCATCATAATCAGGTGTTAAGTCAAATGAAAATAAAGCATAACTCCTAGGCCAATCTTCACGTTTTATGATAGAACTTTTTTCACCATTCAATCTATCAAACGATTTGTAAAGCGTTTCAAAAGCGTCCAGATATTTGTTCTGGACAATGTCAAGCTTGAGAGGCTTGGATAGAACTGGTTCACCATCCGTGTACAGTTGCATGTAGTCCAGATCAAAATGTTTGAAATCATATGGATTTCTCAATACTGTTCCACCAGAGGCTTCATTATGAACCAGAACAATGACAATGCGATTTGGTAATTGACCCAAAAAGATGTTATCTTTCACAAAAGACTGAAATCCTGCTGGAATGGCCAACACTTTACATTCTTTTCTAGTGATAATTAACTTGGCAGGATTTTTCATCAATGCATCTGTATGTCCTAACTGAATACCTGGACTCACCCTCACTTTGCGAATGGTTAAAAATGCCTCTTTCACTTCTACCTTCTAGGTATTATTTGCAGCCATCAATACATATTCATCTTTTTTTCTATGGAAACGCAATTTCAAACTGATGCCATTAGGAAGATAACGATCCTGCTCAAACAAATCTATCCTTAAACCACCTGCTAGCATAAAATCACGGCTGAGACGTGTATGCAAATAACGATTATGTAAACCATTATTTCCTTGCTCAGCTAAGTCACCACCGTCAGCATTGACATGAAACCCTGAAACATATCTTTCATGATTGGCTCTTTTCACCTCATAACTATTCATTGACCCAGCAGTATCCTTATACATGAGACGCATAGAGCGCTCAGAATGGAGACTTTCTTCCGAATCATGGATGAGATAAGAGATAATGCTGGTATAAACATGGGTATTGTTACTATGGGATACCAATCGATCATTCAGAAACAATTCAATATTAGACCATAACCCATTAAACAAATCATTGATGCATGAGACATTATCATCTACGCCACAGGCTGTTCCATCAGCCTTTACAATGCGACATAATATGAAGCTTGCTGTTCTTTAAATCCAGATATTCTTCTGTACTCGGAGGAATGTAGAATTCTATTGGAGCGCCTTCTCTAATGGTGGTGAGTGGTTGATAGTCCACATTATAACGTTTCTCTACAGCAGTTTGCGTTGGTGGTATATGAAACCATTCCAATGGAGAAAGACTACATTCACGCGAATGGCTATGAATTAAAGACATTTTCAAAAGATATCTTTTTTAATATTTTTTGATGTTATCCGTCTGGCTGTTTTTCGTCTTCTGGCACGTTTCGTCGGTCGCACTCGCTTTTGTCCTCTTAGCACATCGTCAATCACATGCTGTGCAACTCGGCCCGTAACATCTTTCGCGACATTTTTTGCAGTCTTTTTAAGATGTGGTGCAACAATCTTAGCAATAGCCTTAAGTAATGGGATAGCTTAACGAGCGAATGATCCCAGTATTAAACCAATTCCATCTCCATATTGTATTCGCGCTCCTTTGAATCCTGGTAATTCCCCGCCAGCTTGGCGAAGAAAATGGTTGCGATATGCAGACAGATCGTGTGTATAGACTTTCATAATGCTTTTGGTCGAAAATGAAGTTTACAGATCACCTTTCCAGTTTGAAATGAAACATTATGGCCTGTGTCGTCCTTAATATTTATTTCTTTCACGTCAAATTTGGATGTGTTTACAGGAACATAATAAGGTTCGCCGTAAGTTTTCATGATAATATCGCCATCATGGCCTTGTATTCCAACAGAACGTAGCAAAGGAACATAATAATCGCCAACAACTTGTGGTTCACAAATGCTGCAGTACACATAAAGTGTATAAAATCCCTGTTTCACATCGGCTTTATGTTCAGCTGTACACGTTTCAGTATACCATTGATCTGGATTAAATCCTAAAATTTCAGCTAATCCAGCGGAGAATGACACTTCAAAGTTATAATTTAGAAATAGAAAAACTCGTCGTCTAATTTTATCATACTTTATCCGAATAGCTTCTTTAAGGTCATCTTTCATAGAATTGGCTGCTTCTTCATTTACTGCATGACATATTTCTTGTATGGATCTATAGTAATCAAAAGGAATAGTGACTGTGTCAAGGACAGAATCTGTCAGTGGTTGTTGTCGATACTGAATAGAATAGTCCATTCCATGTCTCATGGTTGTCCATGTATGTGGATATTGAATTTCAGCTAAAGTCACTTCATATTTTCCGTTCAGATAGATGGTTCGAGGCATACGAATTTGGTAATTCGAAGCATTGTTGTTGGGATAATAGTTTATACCAGCATTTCTAGGCAAAGTAATGTAAAAACTTGTTGACTCCATGATGACTAAATGATATATGTGCGTTGACGGAATGAATGCCTATATACCTGATAGCGCGCGCCATTTGCACAAGTACGTAAATGGTGTTTCTCATAATCTTTCACATCATGATCTATTACTTCTCCTTCACAACAAGCACTTGCACATCTTATTTTTACAGGAATATGATTGGTCGTTTCTTGACAACAACATAGCTCGTTAAGCCATGTTAAAAAATTTCCCCATCCTTCAGGAAACTGTCTTTGTTGACGCTGTTTCATTTCTTTTCTAATGTCGCCACGAGTGATCTTTTTACTAAACGTAGTTTTTGGAATATTAGCATCTACAATTTCCTGGATAAACGGATGCCAACCATGTGGTGGTATTGCTCGTTCTTTTCTTCTTGTAGCAACCAATGCTTCTTTCATCAAATCAACAATGTTAGAATTTATAATCACATCACCCGTTTTCAACACAAGTTCATTCTTCTCAGTCCATTTTGCACCATTTTTCTTCAGTTCTGCTAAACGTTGTATTACTTTTCCATGATAGATAGGTTGAAAATGACTTAAAAATATTTTTTTTTGGTTTTTCAGATGATGATGATGATGATGATGATGATGATGATGATGATGATGCAACAGACTTTTGCCTAGATTGACTTGTTCGTAAATGACGGCCAATAAGTTGAGACATTTCCATAGCCTTTTCACGAGTCCGTTTCCCACGTAAAAGTTTATTTACTTTTGTTTTAATGCCATCATTTTTTTTCTAATAACAGTTTGTATTCATATTCAGGAATGAGGACCATTTCATAGTATGCTTCATTTTAACAGCAGCTTGGCTATCAAGGGTAATGCAAATTTAGCAATAGCTCCAATGAATCCTCCTTTCTGATTAATCAACTTCTTTTTTCTTCGAAGTGATATCTTCTTATTTGCTAGTGTGCGCAGAGTATGACGTTCACGTTTAAATTCCTTAAACCTTTTTGAGCTTAAGGGTAAATGTCCTCGCAATATATTCAAACAAATTTCAAACAAGCTGGTTAATTCCTCCTTCGTAGCTTGCTGTAGCAAGGATTTACGCCGTTTAGGCCCACTGCGTGCGAGAAAATGAAGAAAAGGCTGGTTCGCTCGAATAGGTTTAGACATCTTGACTGCGAATGGTTAAATGAGTTGGTTCTGGTTTATACACTGCTTTATCAATATATACATAATGTGTGTCTTTTGATAAAATGCCTGTACGAATACGTAGTTGATCATTTGTCTTTGGTTTTAAATCAATGAATAAATAACCATGTGGTTTGCTAGTATTTTTAAACAGAATGATATAATGTGTATTCAAACTAGTATTTCGCATTTCTTTACCATATTGGAATAAATTATGCACAATAAAAATGATGCTTAGATTTTGATGACTGCTGCCAACATTAAAGAGACGTGTCATACGCTCATCACTATGACATTTAGTCATTAAGTCGATGAGTAAGTTTGTTTTTTTTGGGCTAAATCGCTCTTCAATGTCATCTGGAATGCCTTGGTAAAATTCCACATGTTTCATTCTCTTAAACAAAGGCTGATCTGCTGCATAGAGCCATAAAATGGTTTTTGGAGAGGGTTTAATCAACTTTTGTTCTGGAATTTCCTTCACCAGAGACGTTTTACCACTGCCTGTAGGTCCAGAGACCAAGCATATAAATGGATGTTTCATTTTTGAATGTCTGTTTCTTTCACCCAACTATTAAACCTGTTTGGCCAACCTAACCACTTGACAAATAATTCTTGCACACCTCGTCTTTTACGTGTGTTCAAGACTTTTTCAATTCTATAAATAGATTCGATATCTTTGGTCACTTTCTGCAGTTCTTCCTCATAGAAATGTCCATCAATATCTTCGTCTAAAAAATCTTACACACTATGCAAATGTATTCCTTGCTTTTTACAACGATGCGTGACAATGAAGACTTCTTGCGTCCATTTGATGTGATAATTTCGTTGAAACACATATTTTATGTGGGAAATGCGAACATGATCAACAATCTTAAATTTGTAGGTTTGCTTCTTCTCCGGTTTCAATTTTAGTTTCTCTACATACATATACTTCCACACTTTCTATTCGTTGTCTTCACGAATCTCTGCAGGAGCATACTTATAAGGAAGGGAACCATGAGGTCTATGATTGTAATTGTACACCAAGTCTGAAAGGATGTCCAAGTAACGGTAAGTTTGATTATGTACAAAATACCGATACATCATTCCCTTTAGAGTACGAATGACTCTCTCAGCAAAGTTGGCTTTGGTTTCACTCTTTGTGGTATAAGCATGAATTCCCTCCTTCTTCAAAAATGCTTTTACCCATCTGTTTTTAAATTCAGTGCCTTTATCTGACTTTAGAGTTCGTGGTCTTCGTCGTGTTTCATGAAAAATCATTTGGAAAGCTTGTATGACGCTGGCATGTGATTTATTAGGTATTGGCTGTACCCACAAATATTTGAAAAACACATCAATGGCAATGAGTAAAAAGCGTGTGTCATCATTATAGTAAGCTATGTTTCCCACATCAGCTAAATCAATATCCCACATGCCATCAATACCACGTGTAATCACACGTTGTTTTTTGAACCTGTATTTTACAGGTTGTAGTAAACTGAATGCATCTTAATGCTGTAGCCATTTCTTCCCCTGTGAATGTGTAACTGGCTGATCATGTTTCCTTAAGATGTGATAAAGTTTGTAAGGACCAGCAAATGCTCCAGGCTGTCCAGTTTTGAAGTAAATATTGGTCAAGTAGTCTTTCCACGTCAACATGTTAACACGAAATGAGAAACACTTCTTAACAGAACACTTTTATTTTATAACTCAACTAACATAGTAACATAGTTTTTATAACCTAACTAACATGCATTATATAACTTAACTAACATATTTTTTTAGAAATCAAGTATAGATACAATGGTGTGAATAACTGGAGACCATTGGTCTTCAATGAATACTAACCAACTACTGAGTTCATCTAATGTAATAGCATCTACACCATGTCTCTCACAACGTTTATTTGCATTCTCTAACACTTTATCTAAATGAATATAATATTTAGCTTCATTCCAATATGTATAGACACATGCAGCATGACAAGTATGTTCTTGACACTCTTCATGCTGACAAGCAGGACATACTAAACATGCAAACTTTTTTTACAGCTAATAACATTTCTTCACAATATGCTTTTTGCACAATATATTGTCTCAGTGTCATGTCTGCCATTATACAGTCTTGTGAGATGCTGCTCCGGCAATATTGTCACACAAGTCTCCAGTTGTTGTTCAAAAGCATTCACTTACCATGTAGTTGAACATGTTTAACATGTTCATATATTTGTTAAAACACGTCTTCACATCATGGTGAGTAAATGAAAAGTCTTCCCACTTTTATACTCCCTCACACAAAATTTCTAACAACTTTCCCATGATATTCTGACCAGGATATGAAGGAGATGACAATTGTTTAGTACCAGCTCCCCACCAATGATCATACGTTGCTTCAGCTGACAGCCGCTGTGGCCAGGATTACAGACACGCCAGAAACGACCCACGCCAGCCAGATGCAGCCGCCTTCCGACTCTGGTCGCACCACTGCCCTGGTTGAGATAAAACTGGAGGATTCTAGTAAAGAGTCATCACTCCAGGACGTCCTGCGCCTTCTGGGAGATGTAGAAAATGTACGATTCTGTGAGTTCTGCAGCTTTCTGATTCCGCAGGGCATCACAACGAGAGCGCACGAACAGAGTTGCCCAGAGGCTATGAAGTCCGAACATCATACCTGTAGTGTTCTGGGAACGTATTTCATCTCAAACAGGGCTGGGGTAGCGGCACACAGGAGGAAGGTCCCCTGCAAGGAAGGCAGCGGCGGCAGCGGAACCAAGAAGTGAAGACCGAATTAAGACCTCCACTGCTGCTCTTTTCAGAGCGGCCACCCACTAATACAAAATAAACTAAACGTGTCATGGTGTTGGTATGTGTGTGTGTATGCATGAGAGTGTGGGAAATGCTTAAAAGGGGCGGATTTTTTATACCACTTTTTATAACCCTTTGAATTTAAGGGGGCCTCATAGGTGAGCTCGAACCATGTGGCTATGAGTCCTCTGCTTAAGAACAGTTGCGGAGCTTGTACGTTTGGGGAGGTGTCTGTCAGTCTGTCCTCCTTCAATTTGAATTAATTGGGGCCTCATAGGTCATCTCAAACCATGTGGCTATGTCACTGTTTTAGTATGCCCATGGATGTACTAAGCAGCCATGACGTCATTATGACGATACTGTTTTAGAATGCCTATTATATATTGTTTAGTATGCCCATTTATCAACTACTAAGAGAGAGAGGGAGAAAGAGAGAAAGAGAAGGGGAGAGAGAAAGAGAGAAAGAGAGAGAGAGGGAGAGAGAGAGAGAGGAAGAGAGACAGAAAGAGAGAGAGAGAGGGGAGAGAGAGAGAAAGATGGAGGGAAAGAGAGAGAGGGAGGGAGAGATAGAGAGAGATAGAGAGAGAGAGAGAGAGAGAGAGAGAGAGAGAGAGAGAGCGAGCTAGAGCGAGAGAAAGAGAGAAAGAGAGAGATAGATAGAGAGAGAGAGATAGGGAGAGATAGTCTGGCAGTAA
>OX457032.1:39671637-39920548 GCA_949752745.1 Protula sp. h YS-2021
CCGCCCTCCCTCCCTCTTACCCTCCTCCCTGCCTGCCCCTCCCCTCCCCTCTCTCCCTAACTCCCTCCCTCCCTCCCTCACTCACTCCCTCCCTCCCTCCCTCTCTCCCTCCCTCTGTCCCTCCCTCACTCCCTCTGTCCCTCCCTCCTTCCCTCCCTCCCCACTCCCTCCCTCCCTCCCCTCCCCTCCACTCCCCCTCCCTCCCTCCCTCCCTCCCTCCCTCCCTCCCTCCCTCCCTCCCTCCGTTATTTTTTTTTCCTGTGCATACCCGAAAACTTTGAAAGTAAAAATTTCTGTGAGTTTTAAATCTTTCCAGTAAAATAACAGGGCGTTGGTACGTAGTTTATGAAACAATATCTCCTACCTTCCACCCCTCAACCCTTAGCTTCTCGCACGAGTATCCGGTTTCTCAGCTAAGAACTTATGTCAATTTAATTGATCTATACATCATTCTTTTAAAAGCAGCACAATTATTTCCCTATACTCAACGAATATGTCAGTATAGCTGGTAACCTGTGTGGAATGGCATCAAGTAGTGCATATGTGCAATATAAGGTTGACCTAAGGTGAGTATATTCAGGACAGAAGAAGGGACAGAACTAGACTGAATTTCGCTACACGTAGGGAAATGGCACCCACTTGCACTGGTACAATCTATCTTGCCAAAGACACATTTTTCAGTGTTTCCACATAATTGTCAACTTCCGAATTATTATCTTGAACGAGGACATCGAAGTAAATGTAATGTAATCTAAAATATTCAAATTCAGTTTTCTAACCGTTTTTGAGATAATGGTCAACTTTTGACCTTGACCATGACGGAAGAGGTCAAGGTCACCGAGGTACCTCTTATATAACGTCTTATAGACCCAACCGGTCGAAAATAAGCTCAAAAAGCGCTCTATCTCTAACCTTTTTCGAGATAATTATCAATTTCCAGTATTTGACCTTGACCATGGCGGAGGAGGTCAAGGTTACCGGGGTGCCTCTTATATAACATCTTTTAGGCCAAAAGGGTCGGAAATAATCTCTAACTGTTTTTGAGATAATGGAAATTTTTTTGTCTAACGCATTACGTTATACAAAGTTCACATGACCTTGAACTTGACACTGAATGTCCAGATTCAATCCACGATGTTACTGCCTACTGATACCGTACACGTTTTGAAACAAGGATCTGGGCGCTATTTCCAGCAATTTTTCTTGATGGAACAAGTTTTTGAAACAATCTTTTAACCTCAATTTTTGCGGATTTCACGACAACCCATTAACCTCTATGTCTCCGCCAAATGCCGTCTTTCTACTACAAACCCTTTAGGAGGAGGTTTCTGGAAACCACGTTGAAGTAAAAAACTTTGACCTCAATTGGATCTTGACCTTGAAGGTCAAGGTCAGAAAAATTTATAGATTTCACGACATCTAATCTGTCTCTATTTCTGTGCTAAATTTCATCGTCCTATATCAAATAGCGTAGGAGGAGTTTTCTGGAAACCTCCGAGATGAAAAAAAAAACAAAAAAAAAAAAAACAAAAAAAAAAAAAAACTAGGGAAGGAATAAAAAGCCAGAATTCTTAGCAAAGCATACCCATTTGCAAAAAATGTTTGGAAGTGGGAATGATGGACCACTGTCAAAAAAAACGTCCTGAAAATAGCCACAACATTTAAATATACACTTTACAAGCCTTTGGTTTTGGTTATTTAAATAAAAGTAATGTAGTAAGAATCTAATAAATAAAGAAGTGTAATGTATATTTTATACTAACACGTTGTGATCGATAATCTCAAAACCTTTCAGCTGGTTGCCATATTCTTTCAGACTGGTATAATTTTATGGCTGGCGCTGCTTTCATTTGAAATAATCAGATCACCGCTGTAAATTGACTTCAAAAATAATTTTTACTTAGATATGTCAGACAAATTATCATTTTTACTTATTTTGTATTGCTCTTTCTGTATTGCTAGAAAACAAACCAAGTTGAATGCTTTCCAGACATTTGTGCAAAAATAAAATGAAGATAATGCGGGCCTAAAAGCAATGATGTTACCATGTTGTGTTATCACCATATAAATGAAAGGCAAAACCTACACATTCCCTACAGTTGTTTATTAATGCGTGACTTCGGATATATATTGTGTGACTGATGTGAAAACAGAATTTTAAATATTCATTTTTTTATTTTAGGCGTGATTTGTTATCGCAGTATGGAAGTAATACATTAAAACTTTTTTGCATTTTTTTACGTATTTAGGGAATATTTGCAAATCGACATTACATCTCTCTGCTTCAGATGTTAATCATGAAGATTTTATTGTTTTTGTGTATTTTAATTGGAAATCATTCAGGCCACAAGCAAAATACTGACTCTGGAGATGAATTACAGTTGAAAAATGAGGATGAAACTACGGAAAGTGAAATAAATCAAAACGTAAATGAGAAAACGGTAAGTAGATCACAAAGTGCTAGTGGCATTATTCTCAAAATGAATAATACGACAGACTTGGGAGGGAGAGAGAGAGAAAGAGAGACAGAGAGAGAGAGAGAGAGACAGACAGCCAGAGAGAGAGGGAGAGCGAGAGAGAGAGAGAGAGAGAGAGAGAGAGAGAGAGAGAGAGAGAGAGAGAGAGAGAGAGAGAGACAGAGAGAGAGAGAGAGAGAGGAAACAGGTACTCTTTTTCCGGAAGAAATATCAACGCATTCGGCTGTGACAATAGAAAAGTAAAAAAAATCGATACCTTCTGTCATAGATACGAGTGCATTATTAATGAGCGATTCTTCTATGTTATATATATATTAGTGCATTATTACTGAGCGATGCTTTTGTGCCTATGTTTAGCATCTTTGTGCGGTAACAATTGGAGCCGAAATCAACCACGTGGGTTTCGTTTACTTTCTCTGCATTAGACGGAATTATGCAAATTAGCATAATTTCGGCTAGACTTTCGGTTCCTATTGATTGGAAGCGGCTCAAATTAATGATTATTTTAAGGTAATGACATTCTGACATTTGGCTTGGCGGTACCATTTCGGCTCCATGTAAGGGAGAGAACCTTCTCAGGTATTGTGACTCATTGCAATAAGTAAAAATAGTCAAAATCTTTGTTGTATACACTTAGAAATAGAGACGTTGTGAAGATGAAGGTTTCTGATTGAATAACATATACTGCTGTCCAGTTTGGCGGAGAAGAAATGCTTTGTTGGTTTATATTGCACTTAAATATTTTTCTGGTAAAATAAAATTAATGACGAGAGAATGGTTAAAGCTTTAAAGAGCCGGTAGATTCGCGAGAAACAGCGGTTTGACGGTAAAAGACTGCTTTGTTTGGTTATATTGCTTTTGAATATTTTCTCAGTTAAATAAAATTGTTGATGAAAGAATGTTTACAGCTTTAAGGAGATGGTAGTTGTGTGAGAAATATAAATAAAAAAAACTGTAAATTAAGGATCCGTTCACTTCTGCGTGTTCCAGCACACCAGTTGATGTGATGTGTCAAGAGGACCCGTGTGTTCATCACTGCCGATAGAATTCCTGTTATCATGTGTTCTCTGCGCGGTAATGTGTGAGATAACGCGCTTTCTGACTGAACCTGTGCGGCGTTGACTGAGCCCATGTGTGTCCCACTGAGGGTCTGACTGAGTCTACGCGTATCCAAATAAGTCTGCGATTGAGTACCATACTTACCATCGAGGCACCGTCGGGTGTAGCTGAGTGTTCGGGTGCGAACACAGAGGGCACAACAACTGGCTCATTCGTTTTTGTTAGTTATTTTTGTACGATGTAGTGTCTCTATGTGTATATGTGCCTTTTATGGGTGTGTATGTAGGTTTGTTGAGTTTAAATAAAACACGAAAAAATAAGAAACAGTTTCTTCTTCAGTGTTTTTTTGAGCACGAAAAGTCACGCATATGGTGACCCGATGTGATTCTTTTCTTTTCTAAGAAATGATATCCATTTAAAAGAGACTTGTAATTGTTAATACAATAAGAAAATATAAAGTTTAGTGTTCGATTAGAGTGGGTTGAGGTAGATTTACGCGTACTTGTTATTACTTTTGTTAGGCTTTTGTGAAACAAAAATTCGTATTTGATATTGTTATTCTATGGAGAATCAAACTTTAGGATTTGTGAAGTGTGCACAAAGCAGATTTTAAAAAACCTTCGAGCGTTCTGTCGCAACCTTGGTTATTAGGCGTGCTGGGTAGTGGTATAAGTTTAGTTCGAATAGTTTTGTTTTACTGCAGCGTGTTGTGTCCGTGGTATGTTAGTGCAAAAATTAGTTGGCCAGTTGTCTCAGCCGTTACAAGTTATTGGAAATATTATATTTAAGAGTTTATACTCTGTCTAGTAACTTAGTTCTACCAGTGGTATGCCTTTATAGGCTAGAGGATGATGCATTATGCCGGCTGCTAAGCACTATGTTGTTCCTCGCAAATCCTAGGTTTTCGTGACTTGGATTGATTTTGTCGGAATTTCTACTCCTTGGAACTTGCGGTATTCGTAGCACGCTTACCTAAGTACATGTTTCAGACTTGAAGGATTTTATATAGTGTCAACAATCGTGAAGAGAGAACTAGGAAGCTTAGTTATACTCTGTAACTAGAAGGGTAACGGATTGCATATGAACACAGACTGGAAGAACTAAAACTAAAAGAGAACCAGTTAGAGGTTCAAAGGTCATCTGGTTCAAAAACTGGCCAAAGTGTGCTTGATTACAGCAACCTCCCCAGTGGCAGTCTTAGTGTTCCGGTACCCAAATTACCCAAATTCATCGATGTTAAAGACAATATGGATTCCTATATTTTAAGGTTTGAAAGGTATGCCGAGGCTGGGCAACGGCTGCACGATGGATGGACGATACTTTTGTGTTCTCTTCTTGATGGGAAAGCATTTGAGGTTTATACAGATCTACCAGATCACTATGCAAAAGATTATGACCTATTGATAAAGGCTTTACTTAGTCGATTTCAATTTCAATCGGTCGAATCAACAGTAAAAGAAAATTTTCCCGCTTACTGTTCTCAAACGATGACCTATTTTGAGAGGTGGCTAGAGTGGTCAAATGTTGAAAACAGGTTTGAGGATTTGAAGGATTTCAATTTCTGACCCAAGATTAGTTGCGCTTGTTAGGGAACATGTGTAGAGTTTATCTGAGCTTTCGAATTACGGATAATTGTTTGAGCGTGCACACAAAAACAGGTCAAAGGGCAATCAAGCACATACGCAGAGAAGGGAACATCAACCCTTTGAAAGAAAAGGTCAGGGTTATTCTCAAAATGAAAATTCAACGATACTTCGCATGTTCATGAAGGACGAAATAACCATAGGCAGTGGAATAGTCCTCGGGGTCAAGTGAACTTTGAGTTGTGATGCCAGTCATATCAGAACGGTAGAGGTCAAGGTCACAACAGTCAGAACTTTAGTCGAGGTCAGAATTCTAGTGGGAGTGACAATGGTTCTCAAGTCAAAAGGCCTCAGCTAGGAAACGCAGGTATTTCCGAACGTGAAAGTCCAGAGGTGTAGCGTGATTTTGAATGACTAGGTTCTGATGCTTGCAAAGACTCAAATCCGGCTTTGTTGTCAAAGTTAAATATGGTAAAGGATGAATTAAACAGTGTCGAGGTCAACGTGATGCGCGACACAAGTTGTGCCACGGTTTTTGTTCGTGCAGATTTGGTAAAACGTGATCAGTGGCTAGGGCAAACAAAGAAATGCTACATGATCAATGGCTCTTATGAGTATGCACCGGTTTCGAAAGTGTTCTTGAAATGTCCTTGGTATGACGGTGAGGTTAATATGCTATGTCCTAAGATCTGATATGCGAGGAAGTACTTATGAATATTACTGATGGTGACTTAGATTCCGCTATGCGAACTCGTTCTATGGTGCAAGATTCAAACAAAGCAGTGAAACCTATCAAGGTGTTTGAGGGTAGTTTTCTACTTAGTGTATCACCAGAAGAGTTTAGGGAGGAGCAACGGAAGGATGAAACGTTGACGAAGGCGTGGAATGATGCCAGCAGTTCTCGGTTGTTCAAGAGTAAACAAAGTGAATACTGGTTCAAGGTGAGGAGTGGATTTTTACATCGTTGCTTCAGGTATCAAAATGTTAGTGATGAGAAAATCTTTGTTCAACATATGGGTCCAAAAAGTTTACGAAGTCAGTCTTAGAGTTAGCTCATAACGCACCCTTGTCTGGTCATATAAGTATGGAGAAAACTAGGTTGAAGACTGTAGAACAATTCTTTTTGCCCTTTGTTCAAGGAGATGTTGCTAGGTTTTGCAGGTCTTGTGAATTGTGTCAAAAACCGTTCGAAAGGTTCGATTGCATAAGCGCCACTTGAGAAAACCCCTCTTATTGATGTGCCTTTTGAACGGGTAGCGGTTGATATAATAGGGACTATTTTCCCAACGAGTGAGAAAGGACATAGGTATATACTGACGTGCGTTGACTATGCAACACGAAACCCCAAAGCGATTCCTCTTTCAAAATAGATACCGCTAGCGTCCCGGAAGCGTTAATTAATATCTTTAGCAGAACAGGTATACCACATGAAGTGGTTGGCAATAATGGCTCCTGCTTTACATCGGAAATGATGACAGAGGTTTCTAGACTTTTATCAGTCAGGAATTTATTTACTACATCCTACCATAGTCATTCAAAGGGATTGTGTGAAAGATAACATGAAACTTTGAAGAAGATGTTAAGAAGGATGTGCACTGAAAAGCCCAGAACATGGTGTTGTTATATCGAACCGCTACTTATTGCTTATAGAGAAACTCCCAAAGCAGTAGAATATTTTCTCCCTTGAGCTATTGTATGGTAGAACAGTAAGAGGGCCAATGGCGATACTCTGGAAATTGTGGACAAATAAGAAATGTGGCTCGGAGGTTAAACGACTTATGAGAATGTTATCGACTTAAGAAACAGGTTAGAAGAGACTTGCAGAATAGCACGAGTTGAGTTAGGAAATTCTCAGGAGAGTTACATGAAACATTTTGATCAGTTAGCCAAACTAAGGAAAGGAAGTTGGTGAGAGGGTACTTTTGTTACTCATTACAGATCATAACAAATTCTTACTTCAAAGGAAGGGTCCTTATAGGGTCATGGCTAGAAAAGGGCTTGGTGATTATGTCATTGTTAATGGGAAGTGTAAATTGCTCCACAATAACATGCTGAAGAAGTTCTATGAACGGTCTAGTATAGGCGAAACTGCTTGTGTGGTTGCTGCTATCTCGGAGTATGTTGTTGAGGATGTTGGATTTAATCCGTTGGGTGGTCAGGAAATGTGGGAAAATCCAATGAGTGAGGAAGAATAGCATAAGGATGTTAACACAAGTCCTGAATTAACTGCAATTCAAAAGAAGGAACTGTTGGACTTTTGGAAAGGTTTCTGGGTATCTTTTCTTCTCGCGCCCATTGATGTCTAATGTGTGGGTTTGCAACACTGAGTTTACGACAGATAAACTCACAAGAGCAAAGCAATATCCCATACGGCATGCTTTACTGGATGAGTGTAAACGTGAAATTGAAGACATGATCTCTTTAGGTGTCATAGAACCGTCAAGTTCTTCGTATATAGCTCCCATTGTTTTGTTGCGGAAGACAGACAAAACGATAAGGTTGTGTTCTGACTTTAGAGCTTTGGAAAAAGTGACCAAGTTTAATGCTGAGCTTATGCCTTCAACAGACGAGGTTTCGCAGCCTGCCAATGGTAAATATTTGTCTAAAATCGATTTTTCGAAAGGGTACTATCAGAAACCATTGACACAAGCGTCCAAGGAGAACACTGCTTTTTACACTTCGATTGGGTTATTCTAATATTGTGTCATGACGTTTGGTTTTGTTAATGCTGGGAGTGATTACAATCAAATGATGAGGAAATTGTTGTATGAGTTGTGACAAGTGGATAGTTTTGTGGATGACATCTTGTCCTTTATTGTTGAATGGGATGATCATTTGGCTGTCCTAGGAAATGTATTCGAGAGGATTCAACAAGCCGGGCTCACGATTAAACCATCGAAGTGTTTCTTTGGTTATTTTGAGATTAAATTTGTTAGACGAAAGGTTGGCAAAGGTCAGACAGGCAATTGCATGCCAATAGAAGATTTTAAAGGCAGAACTGCCAATTACAAAGAGACAGTTACGTTCTTTTCTGGGTCTTGCTGGGTACTATAGACAGTTTTGTCCGGATTACGCAACTATCTCTGCTCCTTTAACTGATATGACGAGGCTAAAACAACCAAACGTGCTGACTTGGGACTCTCGTGCAAAGCATGTGCGCACTAGGTTAAAACAGATTTTTTGCAAAGAAACCAGTGTTGAAACTCCCTGAGCTTGATAAGAAGTTTTTCTTGCGTACTGATGCTTCTTTGACTGGTTGAGGTGCTGTTTTGATGCAATGTCAAGATCCTGGTTCAGTTTTGGTTCCGGTAGCTTATGCAAGCAAGAAGTTGTTACCCAGGCAGCCGAAGTATTCTGTGATTGAGCGTGAATATCTTGCTGTTGTATGGGCTGTCGATAAACTCAGCCAGTATTTGTTTTCAAATCGCTTCACTCTCCAAACTGATCATCATGCTTTGACTTTTCTCAATTCAGCTACATATACGAATGATAGGATTATGAGGTGGGCGATGTTGTTACAACCGTACAACATTGTATTTCAGCAAATAGCAGGTAGAGATCAGGTAGGTGCTGATTATTTGTCGATAAAGTAACGTGCAATGCGTCATGCGATGTATTTGTGACATGTATTAAAGTCTAGTGATATTGTAATGTGATGTGGCATCCTGTGATTACTCTTAGCATTACGTAAATTGTACTAGAATTGTGAGCTCATGTGTATAGGTGTAATGGTGTGTTTTCTACTGAGGTACATTGTATCTCTTGAGTTAGTGAAATCTCTAGCGGGGTGTGTGTGTCATAGATACGAGTGCATTATTAATGAGCGATTCTTCTGTGCCATATATATTAGTGCATTATTACTGCGCGATTCTTTTGAGCCTATTTTTAGCATCGTTGCGTGGCAATAATTTGAACCAAAATCAAATAATTGGTTTTGTTTATTTTCTCAGTATTAGACGGAATTATGCAAATTACCATAATTGCGGGTGTAATTTCGGCTCCTATTGGTTAGAAGCGGCTCCAAGTTAATCTAGTGATCATTTTAAGCTAATGAAAAGCTGACATTTGGCTTGGCGGCACCATTTCGGCTCCATGCAAAGGAGAGAACCTTTTAGAATGCCTCATTTTTTTCTTGGCCTTGGTGAAAGCATAATTAAGGAAATGTTATCGTTTTAAGCTTTTAATAGCTAGTTGTGTTCGTCCAAATGTGCACAATTAACGGATAAAACTTGGAAGCTGCTCCCCAGGTATTGTGACGCATTGAAATAAATAAAAATAGTTGAAATCTTGGGGGAAAATACTAAGAAATAGAAACATTGTGTAGATGGAATTTTCTGAGGGAATAACATGTACTGCTGTACAGTTTGGCGGAGAAGAAATGCTTTGTTGTTTTATATTGAACGTAGATATTTACCTGGTAAAATAAAATTAATGATCAGAGAATGGTTAAAGATTTAAAGAGCCGGCAGATTCGTGAGAAACCGCGGTTTGACGGTGAAAGCGTGCTTTGTTGGGTTACATTACATTTGAATATTTCCCTGGTAATATAAAATTATCGATGGAAGAATGTTTAAAACTTTAACGAGATGGTAGTTGTGTGAGAAATATAAATAAAAAAACTGTAAATTAAGGATCCGTTCAACTTTGCGTGTTCCATTACGCTGGTTGATGTGATATGTCAAGAGGACCTGTGTGTTCATCACTGCCAATAGAATGCCTGTTATTATGTGTTCTCTGCGCGGTTATGTGTGAGATTACGCATTTTCTTACTGAACCTGCACGGCGTTGACTGACCCCCCGTGTGTCCGATTGAGCCTAAAGGGTCTGACTGAGTCTACGCATATCCAAATAAATCTGCGATTGAGTTACCGTCGAGGCAAAGTCGGGTGCAGCTGGGTGTTCGGGTGCTAACAGAGTGTACAGCAACTGATGCATTCGTCACAAGATTTTTATTTTTGTTAGCTATTTTTGTACGATGTAGTGTTTGTATATGTGTGTGATTTTGTAAGGGTGTGTATGTGGGTTCGATGAGTTTAAATAAAAGGAAAAAAAAATAAAAAAATAAAAAAAATGAGAGTTTCTTCTTGAGTTTTTTGGTGCACTCAAAGTCACGCATACTAGCATGCACCTTTTGTACAATATGTTTGTGGAATGCTACAGGAAGCCCGATGTGTCAGGCTATCAAGTTTTACTATTTTAACGACACAAACGAAGGTAATTGAACGTAAACTTTGAACATATACAAAAGCTATTATATGGATTTCAATGCCTAACTGACGCAACACTTATCCTTTATACATATATTGTGTTTGACATAAACACAGCAGATATTGTGATTTCGAAGACCTGTTGTTTCAAGATTTATATATAAAAAGCTGCATTGTAAAACTGTTATGTCCAATAGATGGATAATGATGAAGACCTTAGCGTAAAAAACGTTACTTATAAGTGTTCTTGTCAAATATGCTTATTGTCAGCTCTTTTAAATTTGTCTTTTCAGTGCCTGAAATGCGACGAAAACGCCTCGTCTGCACAAGCTGTTGTTGGAAATGATGGTAATTATTATGGCAGTGAATGCTGGATGAAATACGCCGCTTGCCAAACAGGAAAAGAGTTGCAAGTAAAGTGCTTCTCGTCGGATAGAAACTGCTGTAAGTGCAGCTCTCTTTGTAGGAGTGTTCAAATAGTCTCAGTGAGAAACTAATTATTATGAAATAAATACCTAATAAACATTTTCAAGAGGATATTATTTTATCCATCAGGATTGTTAAATTTATGCAACTTTTCCAAAATAATTAAAAAATATGTTAGTTTGATTAGACTAACTTTGAAGCAAAAAATCGTCATTTTCTTGACAATTGCAGTAGCAATGGAGCTATCCCAAATTATCACAGAATTCCTTAAACTTTCACTTAAATCAACATTTACAACAGAGCACAATGATTTACCTTAGCAACTTTTATTTTATCCATTTACCTTTATGTGGCTTAAATATACACCGCTATCAAAATATTACCTTCCGTAATATGTTGAATAGCTAAGGGGCCACAATATTATTACACTTTATTTGCATAGTGATTGCATTTTTCAGAAAAATTACTTAAACACTATGGTCCTCATGACATTGTTTGACGTGAAAGACATTCAGAATAAGGCCATATAACCTTGGAATTTAAGCACATCGAATATATTCTGTTATCTTTGAAAGCAAAGTGATGCAGTAACTCAGTATTATCTCAAATGTGCATTACTTTGTAAGCTACGCAGCAAATGTATGTTTACTTTTATCGACTGAATAATGGATGTTTCAGCTGGGCGTTGTCAAGAACCAGTTTCCAAATGCAAATGCTATGGGAACACACTTGACTGCAGCTCTGTGCACGAGGTTGAGTTCTTTCCAGTGCTACCATATAAAACACTTACAAAATAGTAAGTTACTGTTCTATCTTAACAGTTGTAAGGGTGTGTATGTGCAGTTCGATCAGTCACTAGATTGTCTTAAAAGTCGTCATTAATAAGTGCCGGAGTGTTTTTGGCATAAAAAAGAAATTGATAAAATAATCTTGTGATAATCAGAATTGTGGTATTCAAAAACCAATGAATTATTTTGAAGTCAATTGTTGGGGTTACCAGAGTCGTCTCCGAGGAAGAGGCAAAGAGGAATCAATAGTAACCTGATTTGATCTGGGCAAGAAAAAATACTGAGTTCAGGGACTGGTAAAAGGAGACTTCCATTTAAGTAGTTCAGAGCACCAAAATCCAAATAACTGTTACATTTCACAACAGCTACCTTTCATGAAATGGTAACTTTAATAACCACCATACTTTTTGAGATATTCTATTTAATTTTAAACATTCTTCGGACCTATTTTTCAAAGTGGATGACTTTGTTCACTGGGGGTTTACCTCCCTTGTGGGTTCTGTATCTGTCCGTCTTGAAAAGTATTGGCTTTAGTGATTGAGAATTTAATGAAAAGTTTCGGCAGAAAGTTATGATTTTTTTATTTCTTTTTATTTCTTTTGTTTACATTATTTTTGGAAATATTAATCAAAAACTTGAAACAGCCTTAATTTTATATAAATTAAAAACTTTTTCAAACTTTTTGACGGCATTAATGTAAAACTGATATGGCAATCTTTCACCTGAGAATCAATGTGTCCTGTGCAATTTACCGGCGCGATTTAAATAAATGCCCTTCCGTTAGTCTTCAAATTTTGATTAAAAGTATTTTCTCCGAAGTTTCATCCTTACTCAACGATTTTTAAAGAATACACTCATGTTAGAACAGCTATATCTCTTATTTTTGAGGGTGACTGTCTATCTTCGCCAGTATGATGAATTACTATAATAGCCATCTTTCTGCATTTTTGCCAAATTTTGTGAAACGTTGTAAAAACATTTATGTGGTCAAAGGAGCAAAGTACTGTTATCGAATTTTTATTGTCAAAACTTTTACGACTTTGTGAAATTCCAAAGTTACCATTTTTTAACAAATAATTATTTCTGTTGTACAATTTTTGTTTTTCTAGGAAATCTTAATATCATTATGTGCGACACTCTTGCTTGAATTCCGTGGTTTTTCTAGTGTTCACTAAAATTAACAATAATAACGAGAGCAAAGTCCATTTGTTCGAAAAAAATGAAAACAACTGTAAAAAGCTCAAAGCAGTAGGGCTGTGCTTATTTTTGGCGAAGTTCAAGCGCATATAAAAACATGAACCTATCAAACCCATAATAGAAGCCAACTTATATTATAACGACATTTTTACATTAATCATCACATACACGGAATATATAGATAGAATGTATATATTCCATTTCGAAACGATGCATAAATTTTATCTAGTGTGATGATTAACGTTAACATGATATATATATATATATATATATATATATATATATATATATATATATATATATATATATATATATATATATATATATATATATATATATAAGGCTGCTTTATGCATTATTGGGACCAAGCATATATATAATGTATATATATCACATTAGCGGGACTATATTTTGCATATTTTTTATTTTCTTATGTATCTTTTTCAATTTTGGGGCTTTTTTGTTTAAAAGTCAATTATGAAGACATAACTTTATGCACAACATAACAATAAAAATCATGTGGATATATAATAATTTGTAAAGTCGACATTTTAAGGCGGTCTTGCTATTGCCTATTTTTCAGTATATAACATATTCAAAACAAAATAAAACAACTAAAATTGTATAAAAAGGCAAAAATCTCGCAAAATATTGCATAGGAAATGATATTTCAAAATTAATTCTATGCAAAAACGTTAAAGTTTAACGCTTTCAACAAATATGTGACATTCAACACCGAAGTTACAACTATCGAGACCGGTTTTGGCAACGATAATTTCCCGGTTCCGATCTATCTTCAAAGTCTAATGTAAAGAGTGCCAATGTTACGCTTGTGTAGTTCCATAAAAGTCCAGTCTTCATTCCGGCATCAATAGGGCACCTTACACGGTAATGTATGAGTGCGATGTAAAAGTCGATGTGACATCATTATCGCTGCCGAAAGAAGTCATTGCAAAGTCTTCAGCATATGGCCGGACTGATAGCGACGAATCGGCTGAGGCGACCGAAGCGATGATGCCAATCGAAATGACGACAGTGATGGAATCGGCTTAGCGACCTAGCCGACGACCGCAACCTGGCCGGTGATCGCGTCGGAAGTGACGACAGAGACCGAAGCGGCGATGGTGACCGAAGTGCCCACAATGACCGAAGTGACTATGATGACCGATGTGGTGATGGCAACGACGGTGATAGGTTGGGGGACTGCGACCGGGTCGGTGACTGCGACCGAAGTAACGACGGAGACCTGAGCGGAGGCGGTAACCAAAGCCACGAGGGCGACCGAGGCGTGTGATGCAGTAGCTGCTCGAATTGAAAGCATTTTAGCGGAAAAGCAGGGCGCCCGAGGTGGACAGTTATCTCAAGCACAGGGAATAATCAAGAGAGCACGCATTGAACTTTCGCACGGATTAATTGGAAATAATGTCCCAATATCCCTTGTAGATAGAGGACGCGGTGATCCAAGAAATATCAGATGTTATTGTTTATTGGGATGAAAATGATCTGTACAAAGTAAGTTTTAAGCCAGATATTCTGAAGGGAAAATTTTAACGTAATCAGTTTGAAATTTGTCTCCAGCGCTTATTGAACAACTCCGATATCAACCTGGGACTTTCTTTGCATCAGGCTGTTACACATGAGTCTGGCTCCGGAGGACAAGGTTTTGTCAAGTGTAACAAACGCTGTGAGAGCAACAGACGCAAATGTTTCGAAAATAACATTTTGTGCTCTGGTTGGTGGAATTCGTCAATGTGCTGCACAAATAAATAATGTGTCTGACAAACATAATAAATGAAGATGATCCAGTATTATATTTCAATTTACAAATCATTTAAGGAATTTCGTGAAATAACAGGACATCAAATACAGTCAAAAACCCAAGGACAAATTCAACATCATACCTGGTTAAATGCCGGAAAACACACTCACACACACACACACACACACACACACACACACACACACACACACACACACACACACACACACACACACACACACACACACACACACACACACACACACACACACACACACACACACACACACACACACACACACACACACACACACACACACACACACACACACACACACACACACACACACACACACACACACACACACACACACACACACACACACACACACACACACACACATTCAACATCATACCTGGTTAAATGCCGGAAAACACACTCACACACACACACATACACACACACACACACACACACACACACACACACACGTATATATATATATATATATATTTCACGAAATGACTGATTAAACACAGAATGACTGTAACACACACACACAAACACACACATACACACGTATATATATGTGTGTATGTATGTGTGTGTTACAGTGATTCTGTGTAATCAGTCATTTCGTGAAATATATATATATATATATATATATACGTGTGTGTGTGTGTGTGTGTGTGTGTGTATGTGTGTGTGTGTGTGAGTGTGTTTTCCGGCATTTAACCAGGTATGATGTTGAATTTGTCCTTGGGTTTTTGTTACTTTGACAGTATCTGGACACCGTGACTTGACAGTCTTGTTGTTTTTAATTTAAAAAACGGCTGCGAATGCAGCGAATGTTAGAGATGAATTGAAAAATAAGTGGTGCCACCTCACTGGCGTCACCCCGGCGGTAATTGGCATAAAAATTGTTCTACATTGCCCGAGCGACCTTAATGTTATATTTTGTTGCAAAAACTGCTCCTTCGAGCAAAAGTTTAAGTAGCTGCATGGAGTTCTGTATAAGTTGTCTCATTTAGTATTATCTGGACAACAATGATTTTGGTTGTAGCGTAAGACGTGCATTTTGGATTTTTAAAATGTGTTGTGATTTAAATTTTGTCAGAAAAGCCATTTATATAATGTTCAAGCTTAGAAATCTCTAATTGGTGCTGAATGCCATTTTAACATTGAATGCTTCTTTTTGACATCAAAATATAGTTAAAGATATCAAGAAATCAATGTAGATCTCAATAACTTATATTTTGTTATCAACAATTGAATTTTAGACGGCATAAATAAGATAAATAATCAAACAAACAAACCTTAAAAAGCTTAAGTAAGACATACATTTACATAAAATTTAACAAATCGGCAATTAAATTTTGGAGGTGAAAATTTGAATTAGATCAACAATAAAAACAAAATTTTTGATCTCAAAAATAGCTTCTTTTTTGTACAACGAAAAATTTAAAGACAGATTCTGTATACAAGGACCAGTAATTTTTATTCACAGATATGTACTTTTGAATTTGTTATTCAAAAATTTACATCACATACTATTGTTTTTTATCTAAAAAATTGATATCAAAAATCAATTTTTGAGATAAAAAAAATCATTTGCAGACTTCAAAATACAAATTAAAAGAGCCTTCTTCTGAAATAATGATATCTGAAATAAATTCTTGATATCAATAAAAGGAAAATGAAATACTAAGCTAAAAATTGATATTTTGCTCTCAAATATTTCATTTTTACTATCAAGAATTCAATTTTTGATCTCAAAAAATCAATTTGAGATATCAGTAAATCATTTTTGATATCAATAAATATTTCTTGATATCTCTAAATATGTATTGACATCAACAATTATTTTTTGAGATCAAGAATACATTTAGCGATATCAAAAAATACAATTTCAGATAGCAAAAATTAATTTTTAATACCAAAAAATCAATTTTTGAGATCAAAAATTAATTCTTGATATCAATAATTCCCTAATAAATGTTAAAGCGGCATTCCATAAATTCAAGCTCAAAACCCATCCGTCTTACTTTTTAAACTGTTAATGTCGTTCTCGGATTTTTGATATGAAACACTGTTGTAAAAGCATGATGTAATATACTTTTGTAGATTGCTAGTTATGCACAAATTTAATGACGTGTTTATTTTTCATGTTGTTCAAACAACCAATCAAATTATTTCATTTGTTGTGCAGCATGTTCCAACTGACCAGGATAGGAAGCCATCTCAGCAGCTCAACATTTAATGGTTTACAACATCTCGTGGCGCTGTGAGTATAAAATATCTCAATTATATTTGTAAATGAAACTGCAGCGGGCAAACGTCACACAATGGAATAAGGTCTGGTAGCAAAACAAAATTCAGTGTTTTGCATTTATAGTCTCGACCGTCATTTCCATGATCTACGCGCTTTACTCACAACACATGCCCTATCGTGCGGATTACTAAATCCATCTTTGCATTTGACAAAGCTGTTATTTTCAAATTTATGAAGACTATAATAAGAAACAATTACGAATAGAGGCGCAATAGAGTTCAGTAGATTAGTCCTGCGTAGTAAATTATTTTTTAATGACTGAAGCAAATTTTTGAGTACTGTGTGATGGGAAGAAAGCTCCATGATAAACTTATTCTCTAACTGAAAACAGGACGTTTTTGGGACTAAAGTTAAATATAAAGAATTCAGAAATTACTACAGTATATGACGCAATCATATTTCCCAGTCATTATTCAAGTGACAGTTACTGTTTGATGATTGTTGCATGTTATTTTAGCAAATATGGCTATACAATATTTTTATTATTAATGTTTTTCTGCTTCCGGAGTTCTTGAGTAGTAGTTCATATATACCTTCCACAAATTTATCTTATTGTGTGTTTGCGTTACAAGACCCACTTATTCCTGATCGCTTGTGTCTTCTCTCCTTGGGTTCAAAATGTACCATAGGACAATTGAAAGTTCACACCAAAAATTAAATATTTTTCGGAAGTAAATTGTTTTTCACGAAATATTGACCAGCAGAGACTTACCCAATTTACATAACATACTAATGTTTTATTCAAATATCTGTATTTACAAGGTATTTATGAGGGATTTTTGACAGGTAACACACTTATCAATGTGGTGCTCTTCTTTGATTTTTCTTTTGAGTATAGCCATCATTTAATTATAGTTGGGTCGGAAGCAGTTCAGTTACAATGAGTACACATTAAGATGCCAAGACTTTAAAAAAAATTGTTGCAACAACCTATAAGCACGTTACAGGCTGGAGCTTCAGTATGAGTAGTAGCTCGGCACTTTAGAAGCACCAAAACTACTGTTTACAATCCAGGATAGACACCAAAGCGGTCGTACTACACTTTCTCATGATTGGCGTACCCGAATAATGGTATAATAATGTACCCTTATGAGGTACATTATTTCGCAATGTGATGATGACCAGAGCGGAGTTACAGTAAGGACTAATAACCGGATAAGTGCAAAAATAATCACTAGACTCCTCTGTAAAAATATGGTGGCATAATGGTTTGGAGCGCCAAGCAATTCGGGTGAAAAAAATTGTGCTTTTCGACAAGCAAATGATTTCTACACATGCTACTGAGTGATAATATGTAACACCAAAATCCTTTTCTTTCAGTTGGATTTTGTTGAGCAAAATAACAGTGTCAGAAGTTTGCCTTATTTGAAAGAGATTATGTTGAAGTTTCTCTGCTAATTTTTCAAAAGAATTGATCACTTTGGTGACTAACAGATAAACCCCTCTTTTCTGTGTAAACTTTCTTTTGTCCTTTGGTATATTTACAAAGCTTGTGTATAACGTTAATTTCCAGTGCAACCCAATGACTACATAGATAATAATCCTATTCACCAGTCGTCTATCTGAGTCACGTGAATATCGCCATATCTTTTAATGATAGTTCTTATGTATCAAACAGCATGTTTCTGCGCCACACATTAAAAAATTATAACGAAAAGAAATTCAACAAATCAAATTAAGGGATTACATGTTCCACGTTTTCCATGGTTATTAATAAATAATTGATTTCATCATACTGCCGATTTCTTCAGACAAAACAAATTTATCCAATCAAATGAAAGTGCAAACGGAATCGCTTTAGGGAAAACAACAAAAAACCCCATTAGTATTCTGAAAGTTTATGTTTTATATGCGGTTGAGATAGACAGATAGAACAAACATGACATGAATTGGTATTTACACGGAGAAAAATCAGATGAATGAAATGTTTTTAAATAACTGAATGAATCTCTGACTCTTCTTCATAGCCTTACTTCATATTTTTATGCACATTTTATATAGATAAAATGGGAAGACAAACAACATTCTTCTCACTTACAAGTTTTTGCAAAGATTTTTTCATTCACTACGCCATAAGTACTGTTTCACAGCATTGTTTAACTGGCAGACAGATCAAAAATTTTTAAATTTCTCAAAGTAATTTATAACATCAAATTAGATCCAAACAAAAAGCATAAACCTACAATCTTTTGGGATAAAATATGCAATTTATGACTCCATTCGATAATTTATATTTTCCTGGTAATAAAGTTAATTTAATTGTTTGCTTTGTTACTGAATATTAGCATCTGAACCGCCTTTAACTTTAAAATATATCCTTCCCTCAACTATCTGAATGTTTGGATCAAAGCCGAGTATCGGTATAGCTCTTTCGGGTTCGAAAAGATAACAAAGGTTGACCAGTAGAGAAAAAGTTGTCAAATAAAGAATGTATTACTAATTTTTAAAAATTGCGCAAAATTTATCTCTCAGGCTTGAAAAATATAAATGTATGGTTAATGTTCTCAATAGCAGCATCAGCCACAGGCTTATCTCTCAATAAAGTGGAGCAAAGATAAAGAATCGACAGGGCATTTTACATACAATTTAGATTTTGATGCGATTCAGAGCTTTTTAAATCAAAAGTAGCATTTAAAAGTGAGCTATAATAACTGTTGTTGCATGTATATAGGATTTAATACGAATCAATACAAAACCAACATATGTCAAAAGAATATTATTATAACAAACTGATATATCGAACGAAAGTTTGAGAATTAAATTATTTTTAAGTATTATCAGTTTAGCAGTTTGCATAATAAAATAATGTTCCAGCTCGTGTAGAATTGTAGCTTTCAGCTTTAGGTCGTACTTCAGTATGTGCAAAGGAAATGTAATTTGTCAATCGAAACTAAAGGGTTACAACATTTTTAATATGATGTTATCTATCTACATAAACAAAGTGATTGGATCTACAATAATAATAATAATGAGAAAATTTGTAAACTGCATCCCACTTAAGGCTTAAAGCGGTTCACATATAATTACCCTCATCCTTCAGTTGCATATTGACACCTCTTTAACGGATCAGCTACCTACATATTACAATTTCTAGAGCTCAGACTCCGTTTTCGACTTGCATTATTGATTAACCAAACTACCCAATTCCGCGTTAATATTGTTAGTTATGGAGAGTTATGCTTTGCCATTTTCATACCACGAGTGGGAACAGGCCAACCCCCTTCTCCTGCCGAACCCCCTCTCCCCCGCGGCCCTAACTTCTCCGTCAAAAACTTCCCCGACTAAAACCCTCCGGCGGCCTAAACCTTCCTACACCACAACTTACCCTTTCTCAAAGAAAGTGTGTAATGATAATTTCTTCATTTATTTTTCACTTTCTCCTAATCGCTTACACTTCATGACAAGGAAAACATTTCAACTCTCCAACTACAAAAATTCTCGAACTCGATGAACTGGAGCTGATCTCTTTGAGACATGTTAGTATTGAATCTGTTCACTAAATTACCCATTCAATCACAATTGATGTAAGTCACATCTATCGCAAGAGAAATTGTAACTTATACACTGATCTCTCAACTAATCTCGCAATCATCGTTAATCAATCGTAGAAGTAATTGCAATTTTTAATGTGTACACAATCATCAATCGTAAGCGCAATTGCAATTTCAAAAACTATGTGCTTTCACCAATGGATGTATGAAATTTCTTTTACAATGATGATCAATTCCTTCAGGGGTTTAGAAATTCCAATTTAAACACCGTGTGATCCCTTCAATGGGCATTTGAAGTGTAATCTGCACTTCAATAGGCATTTGAAGTGTAATTAACAACGTGGATGTATTGCAATTACAAAATATAAGATAGATCTGAGAACGGGGGGGGGGGTGGGTCGGGGGATTTAGGCCGCCGGGGGGTTTTAGTCGGGGAGTTTTGACTTTGACGGGGGGTTAGATACGGGGGGGGGGAGGGTTGGTCAGGGGGTTTGGGCAAAGACCCACCACGAGTACCGTTACGCAATGCGATCAATGATCTCAAAATCTAACTTGAAAATCATGACACCATTTTTGCTCTCAATATAATGCGAACTTACCATATAGTTTTAATTCATTTATTAACTCACGTTGGAATTGCTAGTTGTGGAAAGGTATGGGTTGTTTTATGCTTAGCTATTTGCATGCCATGAGTCCCGTTTGGCAAAATCGATCTCACAGCCTTCTTTTTACCAGTGCGACGCTCCAACCCGCCCAACATGACACCGTTATTGCTGTCAGTATGATCCGGGTTTACGATATATTATTTATTCCTCTGTTATCTCGATTTCAATGGTTATAATTTACCTTAAGGAACCGTGGATATGTGCTTATTACGTTTTCATTTGATAATCATCAACTAGAACAGAATATTAAAAAATGCAGGAACCTCATAAACATCAACATAGGAGAACTAAGCTATGGTTCTTTCAAAGATTTATCCAATCTGCAGACTTTATGGGTCACATGAATCATTTATAAAGCGTAGAATATATGTTAAAGTTAAAAATTGCTGTTATTCAGACGTCATGCATAAGAAGTTAGTGTTGGCGAATCACTGCTTCGAATTTTAAATATGTACATCTTCCGGTCCGCAAAAATCCGTATTAACTAACACATGATGCTAAGAAACCCTTCTGCGTTTAGTGTCTGCAAGGATACTTGATTTTTGCAAAAATCAAATTATTTTTCATCGTTTCAGTTGGTTCTTAATAATTATATTATATTTAGAAAATCTATGATTTTCACACGATAACTGCTTCTGCAAGGAGCTTAAAAGAAAATTTGAACAGTAAATTATACTGAGTGACCCAAGAAAGTAAAGGACTGAAAATCGTTGTTTTGTCAACATTTTAACCACAGATTCTATCCTAATTTTACACAACTGGTCTTTGTTTATGTTCTCCAGCATGCCTTTCGAGGTGATTATTGGGGTTTTGCCATGTGGCAAAATAATCCATCTGAGTCGTTATCTTTTGGTCGTTTAAATATTATGTAGCATCACACGTACATTCAAGGCTTAGTTGAACCCGTATTCGTAGCGATCGCTTTAAAACAAGTGGGCATTAAGATGTCGCAGCTCGCACAAAATTGACAAGCGATCGGTTAGAGCTGGGATTTCGATGCGCGACGCTGTCAGACATTTTTGGAAGTTGCAACAGTCCAGTGTACGAAATAAAAAAGCGGTCTCCGGATACAGGAAGCACCGTGGAAATATCCAGAAGCGGTCATCCGCGTGTTACGATGCCTCGACAGGATTGTGGTAGTCGTTCGGTTCACCTCCGTAATCGCTTTCTTACTGCCACAAGGACGCAGAGGTGACATCTGAGTGCACCAATAACCTAATAAGTGCAACAACGGTCATTAGATGAATGCTTGAAAATGCGTGTGCGCTGACCTGACTTGGAATAATACTCAGTGAGCGCAGGCGCCGTAACCAGGATTACTTGCAAGAGAGCAAAGTTTTGAAATGGCCGGTGTATCTTCCCCATATGAACCCTATAGAACACTATGGGACTACCTGGATACAAGGCTGCACAACAGAATTTCGACACCATAAAACCACGTCCAGTTGCGACAGGCGTTAATCGAGGAATGACACAGATATCTCCAATATCGCATCAATAGATTTATAACGTCGATAAGTCGTCGGATTCAAGCGCTACGACAAGCTAACGGCTTACATGCCCACTACTGAGCAACCGTCCGTTACATAACCATTTCATGAATAGCCGGAATGTGGGTTCCAAATTGATTAAGGTTCGTCTTTGAAAAGAACTACAAAGCTTCTGTCTCGAAGGTTATTTCTTTGTTTTAATTTTTGAAAGATTAAAAAATCTCGGTAAATCCAACCAGACAATTCTTGAACGTGTCTACACTTTATGCTATTTACCTGTTCAAATTCAGCAAAATGAAAGAAGCACGAAATGATTTCCCGTTGCTACGGACGCTGTGAAAACAAGTTGTATGTGTACTGGCATCTAAATAACATGCAATTGTAACCGGGCAGATTCCTAGATATACCGAACTATCCTATCAACTTTTGAATGACTGAATGAATACTCATAATTAACACTTGGCAATCTGTTAGCTTGCAAGGGTTATATGAATTTGTGCGAGCAGCCCTTCGTCCTTTTTTATTCTTGGCAGTTTTCCGATTTTTTGTGTCTTCTTGGGCTCTAGGATCATGAAACTTGGGATTTACGAAGAGCTTGATCTGAACGTTTGCATGTCACTTTTTATTTTCGTCTTCGGTTTCGTTTTCTTTGTTAAAACGCCATGTGAAATTAGTGTATTTTTTACAAGTAAATGCGGAGCATTTAACATACAGCACAGAACACCACACATTTGCTCAGCTTTGTGCGAGCTCTCACTGCGTAAAGAGATAACACTGCGTGTGCCTGATCAGTCAATGAAACCTTAAGACAACAAAAAACCAAACACTACTCGGTTTAAAAGACTTATTCAAACCATCTTTTACTTAAGCGTTTATGCGTCGCTCAACTATTTGAGTGCACAGATCCTAGTTGGGCATTTGATACAAACGCGATATACACTTTCAGTACAAAAAAAAACATCTGTTGATAAGAAAACAAACATAGATGGGAGGAAAAGTGTATTCCCGGCTTTTAACTGCTGCTGTGACATTAAAAATATAAATGTCTGGCTCAGTTGCATATGTGCATACTGAAGTCTAGACTTTTCTAGCAACGAAATACGGGGAACCAAGGAGTCCAATGGGCGTTTTATAAACAATGAAAATTTCAAAGGTTTGCAAGTTATAAAGATTTTTAAATCAGAGGAGCATTTAAAGGTGACTTATAATAACTACCGTTGCATGTGCATGCGACTTAATACGAATTCCAACTTATATCAAAAGACAAATTATAAAAAACTGATAGCTAGTTCAATAAATCAATTATTTCACAAGAATAATAAGTTTTAAAATCTTGCGACGCATTATATTTATAACTTGGAACTGTAGATTATCACCTACCACACCATGTGCAAAGAAAATTTAATTGGTCTATCGTAATTAAAGGGATTGTTGCATTTTGTAATATGATGCTATCTTTTTGCATAAATTAAGCCATTAGACCTGCAGTAATAATAACTAGGTAATGTACTGCCTTTAAGCGGTCCACATATAATTACCCTTATCACTTTGGTTGCGTGTTTACACATATTTAAGGGATCGCTGCCTGTAAGTTACAATTTTCTGGCACTCAAATTCCTGGCACTCAGTGCTATTCGCATACCATGAGGGCTATTAGACCATGTCAATTTCACGACCTCCTCACTCCGTTTTTCGACATGTAATATTGATTAAATCAAATAACCATGTGTACGTTAGCGTAGCAAATTATGTAAAGGTATGGGTTGTTGTATGAAATGTAATTTGCATCCCATGAATGCCTTTAGGCGAAATCAAACTCACGATGTTCTCACAACCAGTGCGACGTTCTGCTTCGGCCATCATGACACCATTATTGTTAATATGATCCGCGTCTACCATGTATTTTTCTATTCATTTGTTACTCCGAGTTCGATGGTTATAATTTATCTTTAGCAAGCCGTTAATATGTGCTTATTACTTTTTCATATGACAATTGTATATTATTACTGAATATTCAAAATCGCAGGGACATCTCGGACAACGAAATAGGAGAACTAAGTGATGGCGTTTTCAGCAATTTATCCAGTCTGCAGGCCTTGTGAGTGACATGAAATATGTGAAAATTATAAAATATCTTTAAAGTAAAAACTGCTGTTATTCAGATGACATTTACAAGAAGTATGCATGTTGCGAAGTACCAAATTATGCGTTGGCATTGAGAATTGTGGAGAAGTATGGGTTGTTGTATGTTGTACCATTTGCAAACCATGAAAACCAAGTAAGCGAAATCGATCTCACTGGTTTCTCACACCAGTTCTACGCTCTACCTTTTTCTCCGCGAGTGTGACGCTCTGTTTCGGCAAACATGACATAATTATTGCTTTAAATACGAGTTTAACATGTATTTTGCAGGAAACTCTCGAGCGACGAGATAAGACAACTAAGCGATGGCGTTTTCAGCTATTTATCCAGTCTGCAGACCTTGTAAGTCACATGAATCATTAAAAAACATAAAATATCTTTAGATCAAAAGTGAGTTTTATCCAATCATTGTTTCAAATACTGAAAGTGTACATCTCACGAATTACCCAATTGTACGTTGGCCTTGATAATTGCGAAAAAAAAAATAGTTGGTGTATGCATCGCCAATTACATACTATGAGCAGTGCTAGGAGAAATTGATCTTACGATCTTCTCGCCAACAGTGCAACGCTCTACCTCGTCCATTAAGACACCATTATTACTGTTTACGTGATCCCATGCATTTTTTCTATATATTTGTTGCCTCTAGCTCAATGATTATAACTTATCTTTAGCAAACCATAAATATGTGCTTATTACTTTTTCATTTGATAATTGGCAACTAGAACTGAATATTCGAAAATGCAGGAACCTCTCAGGCAACCAGATGCTAGAACTAAGCGATGATGTTTTCAGCAATTTATCCAGTCTGCAGACCTCCCAAGTCATTTAATTCAATCGTTTAAAAAAACATAAAATATCTTTCCATTAAAAGTTGCTGTTATTCAGACGTCACTCATAAGAAATGAGTGTTAGCTAATCACTGCTTCGAATTTTAGACGTTAAAGGTTTTCGCATTCATACTCCGTTTTGCGACATGGAATATTGATTAAACCAAAAATGCGTATGCACATTGGCGTAGCAAATTATGGATAAGTATGGGTTGTTATATGAAGTGCAATTTGCATTCCACGAGTTTCTCTAGGCAGCATCGAACTCAGGACCTCCTTGCCACCAGTGCGACGCTCAGTCTCGACAGTAATGACACCATTATTGCTGTAAATATGATCCGAGATTATCATGTACATTTCTATTCATTTTTTACCTCGAGTTCGATGGTTTTAACTTACTTTAGCAAATCGTAAATATGTGCTTATTTCTTTTTCATTTGACAATTGTCCATTATTACTAAATATTCAAAATTGCAGAGACCTCTCGGGCAATGAGATAGGAGAACTCAGCAATGACGTTTTCAGCGGTTTATCGAGTCTGCATAGCTTGTGAGTCACAATAATCATTTAAAAAGTATAAAATATCTTTCGATTAAAAGTTGCTGTTATTCAGACGTCATTCGTAGAAGTGAGGCTTAGCCAATCGCTGCTTTGAATTTTGAAAGTTATCCTTTTTGGCACTCGAACTCCATTTATCGACATGGAATATTGATTAAAGCAAGTACGCGATCGTATGTTTGTGTAGCTTACTATGGTAAGGTATGGGTTGATGTATGAAGTGTAATTTGCATCCCATGAATGCCTCAAGGCGAAATCAAACTCACGACCTTCTCACCACCAGCGTAACGCTCTGTTTCGGCCATCATGACAACATTATTGTTGTAAATATGATCCGAGTTTACCATGTATTTTTTCTCTTATTTGTTACTTCGAGTTCGATGGTTATAACGTATCTTTAGCAAACCGTAAATATGTGGTTATTGGTTTTCATTTGACAAGTGTCCATTATTACTTATGCCGAATGAGAGAAACTATTGGTTGGATGGCTGTACATGGCGTTAATTTTCCCATCGACACTGAGTTTAGTAAACCTGAAAGGTTAAACACACCAATTTATAACAAGTGACAAAATGCGACATTTTATTTGCACAATTTGCATTTGTCTGCATTGGCAGAATAAACAAAAAAACAGTACGAATGGCAATATAGAATTAATGCCAACAGAATAAATAGCGACACAATACAATTAAGTTACCGATTTTTTTTCCGGCACTGAATCATGAGAACACAACACTCTGTCATGTTAACTGTTCAACTACCCACGTGTAAATGGCAGAACACAGATTCAAGAACAAATAATTTCTAAGGAACCTTGATTGTTATTCGTATTTAAAAACCGTCGCTCAGTGAGCTACGATATAGTTATGACGTGGTTTTAAATAAAAATTTAGGCCTCATCTCAAAGAATATTTAGTATATTTGTGTGAATTTAGTATATGTTTAATCCATACGCCATAAGCGTTGTTTTCCCCGTCAAAAAAGACATATTCACTATTATAACAATTTGACAACCATGTATGTTTTGCATAAACAGCAAAATCGGTCTAGTTGAATAGAAATTGAAAACGAAAACGAACAAAAAACATAACAGTAGTGTATGTTTTACAACAATTGCGAAATCGTTCTTGTTGACGGGGAAAAACAACGCTTAGGACATACGGATGAAACATATACACAGATATGAGATAAGACTTCATTTTTAATTTAAACCACGTCATAATCATATTGTAGCTCACTGAGCGACGGTTTTTAAATACGAATAACAAGCAAGGTTTCATCAAAAGGAGTTTATGGAAGGGCGGGGGAAGGTGGCAGTGTTGGTGAATGTTTAGGGGGGAGGCAGGTAGCCGATATCAGTTACAAATACAATTAGTTAATAAAAAACAAATTATTGCTTTAAAAGAGCCGGAAAGGATCAATAGAGCATAGAAAATATCAGACAAAAAGCTTTCGAATGGCGCTGGTTTTAACGCTCTAACTGTAATAATAAAGGAGCTAGAAGCACTTGAAGTTTTCAATAGGTCTATTTATTTTAAGTAGCAAGACAGAATATGGCTCATTACAAACTGACATCAGCAAACCCACGCACTTGGTTTTTTACCCATAATGCAATGTCACTATTACAAAAGAAGACATCATATGATAAAAAATCAACACCTGTATACTAATATTTGGAAACCAAATATCACCTTTCCGAAAACCACATATCACTTTCCGGAAACCACATACCACTTTCCGGAAACCACATCTCAGTTTCCAGAATTTGTATATATTTTTTTCTCAACGCTTGATAACATTGCATCATTTTTCTATTTAAAAAAATCTTTCGATTTAACACTGCCATCGAATCAGGTTGCACAAAGTGCGATACTAAAAATCAATATTTCAGTGCGTCAGGACTACACAGTGTGTAAGAAAGAGAGGACAGACTCAAGATCGTTTCCATGATAGCAAGTGTAGTCCAAACAAAAAAGGCTGGCAGTGCCGCTGATCGAAGGAAATACCGCTAGATGAAAAGTTGCGATTTCTCCCTTAGCTTACGTCGTAGAGGCTTGCAACTAGTGCCAAATGAAAGCCAGCAAACAGGTCTTTACACATAAAACCAATTATAATGAATTTTAAAGCCTTATGGCTACAAAAAACCGTGTAAATAACCATAAATTAAACTGAATAAAACTCCACTCAACTGGCAAAGTGAGTCCTAAAAATTTTCACCGATTTCTGATACATGTTAACAGAATTTAACCATTGAAACACACGCATCAAATAAAAAAGGGGCAGGGGCAGCAAGGAAAAGCAATTGCAATGTGTTGGCTCTTATCTGGGAAAGGATAGACCATGTAAAAGCTTACCGAAATAACACAGGTCATTTCATTTATTTATATGACCGGAATGGGAGAAGGGGTAACAAGCAATCCTTTCAACAACAATCATATGAGCCAAAGGTCCAAGTGTGTGGGGGCGGGGGGGACGCCTGGGGAAGCTCAAAGAGCTAAAATTATATTTCAAAACAGTAAATCGACAGAAAATTACCACATGTACAATTCAGTAAAACATTTTGCTTTGTTTGCAGCATAAGGTCCAACCATTTAGAAGGCTAGGACACACACACGTAAATAAAACTACAATTTTCAGCTAACAATGCTACTCCATGCTTGGTTTTTTTAAATTTGATAACGGTCGAATTTAAGGTACACACGAGAACCTGATGCAGTGAAAGGGGGGGGGGGGTGGTTTTCGAAAGCTGAAATTATATCTTAAACTAGAGACCGACAGAAAATTATCACAAAACACCCAACAGCTATACATTTTTGTGTTACTTTTAAGAAATTAATAAACATTTAGTAGATTTAGAACACACAATTTTTTCCAAAAGACAAAAAATCGACCCAATGCGTATTTTATTACTTAATAACAAAAGAAAAAGTTGAATTTAAATGAAACATTACAACCGGGAAGAGTGGAACAGAGGAGGGGATGTGAGTTAAATGGAATGATTGCCAAAAACTGGGTCCAGGATGACGAGCTTCATTTAGCAGGCATATTTTGAATCTTTTGAACGTTTATCCAGAAGTCCTTCTGGATCAAATCAGAAGCCTTTAATTAGATGTGTGACAGGACACAGGAAGTGACGTCACCAGTCACGTGACCATGGTGATAAGGACCCACGCCCTAGGCGGCCTAACCCTAACCGTAAAATATACTGTGTATGGAACCCATTATGACGTCATTGGCGGCGTAACCATGGAGATAAGGTGAGAACCTCTCCCCCAGGACATACTATATGCCGACCCCCCTAGGACATACTATGTACCGCCCCCCCCTAGGAGATACTATGGACCGACCACCCCCGGACGTGATTCAGCAGCCTTTAAAAGCACATTGTGTGTGCACAAGTGCTCCATTCTTGCTGTGGCTGCTGTTGGATACACATAGAAAAAAGAAATGTAAACATTTGCTCTTGCTGTTGATGGATATGCATGGAGAACAAGTGAAAGATTGACTTTTCTTGGAATACGCATAGGAGACGAAGTGAAAGATTGGCTATTCTTTGAAAGGAAGTGAAAGATTGGTTAGAATACATATGGAGACGAAGTGGCAAAAGAGTCGTGGTAAGTGACTTTTTTTTACTTTTGTGACTTTATGTGACTCTGTGACATTATGTGACATTATATGACTTTATATGACTCTCTGACATTATGTGGCTCTGTGACATTATGTTACATTATGTACCTATGTGACATCATGTGGCATTATGTGACTGTGTGACATTATGTGACTCTGTGACATTATGTGACATTATGTGACTTTATGTGACTCTGTGATATTATGTGACTCTGTGACATTATGTGACATTATGTGCCTATGTGACATCATGTGACATTATGTGACTCTGTGACATTTTGTGACATTATGTGACTCTCTGACATCATGTGAGACTTTGTGACATTATGTGACTCTGTGACATCATCCGACATTATGTGACATTATGTGACTTTGTGACTTTATGTGACTCTGTGACATTATGTGACATCATGCGACATCATATGACTATATGACTATGTGACACCATGCAAGGGCTATGTGAGCATAATTAGTCCAAGAAGGCTGCGATGACTATGATGACAAATTTCAAGAAAAGGTTTCAGAATACAAAGAACAAGGACTTGAAGATGCGCGTGAAATATCAAGTTATGACCTTCGACCCATTTATAAGCATGGACTAAAACAACTGTTTATGAAACTATTCAACTATATCCAGCGTCTAGAACAAAGCCAACGTTATCAAAAGATTTTAGAGGAATTTAATTACTTTGTTGATGAAAAACATTATAAGCATTCAAAGGCACTAAAGGCGGCTATAAGGAAAAGCAATGCATTCTTTGAAGAGCTACTAGATAAGGAAGAGGAGGATACAGCAGTGATGAAGAAAGTGGCATGGGCAGTAAACAGAGTGAAACAAATACAGAAAAATAGTCTTATTTAACTAAACTTCATAATAAAGACTTCATAAATGTTGTAATATTTTATTAACTTAAGCGTTGTGTAATATATGTCTTGCTTTACAACATATAAAGTCGCGAGAGGCTAAGATCCCTGGTGCGGTGTGAATTCACCCGTAAACCATATATCATATATCGTATTTTATGTATTATAGTTAATTTTGTGTTATTATTTATTATATTCAAGTATTGTATTATTATGTATCATATTCAAGTATTGTGTTATTATGTGTTATATTCAAATATTGTTTGAGAAAAATAAAAAGGTTGACAAGCACCATATGTGTTTTTTTCTTATTTATTGAATATTACCAATATTTACACTTATGTAGAATTATGATAAACACGAAATTAAAATATAAGCATTTATCGAGAATAAAAACAAAAATACTTCAAATACATGTTATGTTAATACATGTGCCCATTCTCAAAAACTTAATAAGTTCGTAAATATTATAAAAACTGACTTAACATCAACATAGATAATGTTAATTTCATAGTCTACATATGAAGCATAAAGACAATTTTATTTGAACTACATATCAAATGTACATGTCCATATGAGTCAAAGCTAAGTTTCAAGTTCTTTTCAAGCTTCAAATTCTTCGCTCCAATCTTCTGCACTGAGGCTGATGAAATCATAGCATCCACTAAGCTAGTCATGCTGTTAAAACTGTATACAGTCATCTCGCTGTCTACTCAACCATCTTCTGACAGTCACTGCATTCATACAGATCCATTTTCTGAAGCAGGAGATCCACTGACGCCATTTGCTTCTTCAACATTTGCCAATCTTTCAATGACAACAAAATTCCCTTCTTGGTAGGATGTAACCTCCCAGATGTATGATCCGTAATGTGTTCACAAATGTTAACCATCACTTTCTGTTGATATTTCGCCAATTTAATATATATTTCTCCATTAATAGGTATCATAACCGGTGAATAGTCTACAATCATCTTCTTCATGATGGTAGCAGCTTTAAGTTCCGGTTCTCACTTCATTTTAGGCACTGTCTTAATTTTTCCCTTTTTATACGGCGGCGTCATTTTGACGCTGCTGACGTGACTTCGCCTTAGACTTTAACATGGGCATTGCCTTAGACTTTGCTGTAGGTATTGTCTCAGGCTTTACTATAAAATTGTCTGCAGGCATTGTCTGAGACTTTTCTACAGGCATTGCCATAGATGGTAGTTGTTGTTTACTCACTGCAGACATGTTCACTCTTCATTATCTTGATACACAATGTGCCTTTTATGCTCTATAGTGAGTTGTGTTAATATGTTTGGAAATAACTTTACCACATGTGACTTTGTGGCCAATTGTAAGATTTCGAACAAATTTTGCATTTCTACATCCTTTCGGTTCAACCTACACTATTCAAATGATGAGAAAGTCTTTAAACATAGCTCTATATACAACAACTTGTTGAACAACAACATGTTCAACAACATGTTCAACAACATGCTAAACATGTTAAACAACATGTTGAAAATGTTGAACTTGTTGAACATGTTGAACATGTTAAACATGTTGAACATGTTGAATAATTGTTGAACATCTTGAACAATATGTTGAACATGTTGAACATGTTGAACAACATGTTGAGCATGTTGAACTTGTTGAACATGTTGAACATGTTAAACATGTTGAACATATTGAACAATCGTTGAACATCTTGAACAATATGTTGAACATGTTGAACATGTTGAACAACATGTTGAGCATGTTGAACTTGTTGAACATGTTGAACATGTTAAACATGTTGAACATATTTAACAATCGTTGAACATGTTGAACAATATGTTGAACATGTTGAACATGTTGAACAACATGTTGAACCTGTTGAACTTGTTGAACATGTTGAACATGGTGAACAATTGTTGAACTTGTTAAAAAATTGTGGAACAAGACCATGACGTAATATGTTCCAAAAATAATTCAAACACATCTTTTGAATGGGCTTGCTATTCGAACACATGTTTGAATGGGCGTAGTCTTCCTACATAACTAACCACATTTTCACTTCCCATTTTCCAACAATCATCTAACCAACCAAGTTCTGAATCAAAAAACGAAATTTCTTAAAGTTGGTCTAGAAGCATCGTTTTTCCCTACTATGACTTTAGAACATTCGAATTAGTAGCATGGTAAAATTCTAAAACTTATTTTATACATCGTATCTTTTCAAAAACTACATTTGTTAAATGTGCTTTAGAACCACCATTTTCCCACTACTATAACATAAAACATAACATTAGACTTAGCGTGGTGAAAATCTCATTCCGTCTCAAATTTATCGATCGTTCCCACGCTTTCAAGTCTTACATTCTCAAATTTGTCGATCGTTCAAACGGTCTAGGCCTTTGATGTTCTCAAATTTATTGATCGTTCCCACGCTCTGAGGTCTTTCATATACTTATTCCTACGCTTTGTGTGTGTGTGAGTGGTTACTGAAATATGACTAATTAAATATTATCAGTGAAAATAGTTATAGAAATATGGCTGTTATGTTAAAAAACAAACAAAAAAAAACAAACAAAGACAAACAAACAAAAAATAAACCAAAAAATTATGTTTGCCCATAGGTTTGATTGAACCACCAATCTTCAGCTTACGTGTCCCATGCTCTACCAAGTGAGCTAACAGGGCTGATCTATTGAACGATCTGATAATTACATGCATAGTTAGACTAGTTATGCTCACATAGCCCTTATGAGGCGTCACATAGTCATATAGCCATATGATGTCACATGATGTCACATGATGTCACATAACGTCGGATGATGTCACAGAGTCACATAATATCACATAATGTCACATGATGTCAGAGAGTCACATAATGTCACATAATGTCACACAGTCACATAAAGTCACACAGTCACATAATGTCACATAATGCATATTGTCACATGATGTCACAGAGACACATAATGCCACATAATGTCACAGAGTCATATAAAGTCGCATAGTGTCACATAACGTCACAGAGTCTCATCAAGTCACAAAGTCACATAATGCCACACAAGGTGACATGATGTCAGAGAGTCACATAATAGCACATAAAGTCACACAGTCACATAATGTCACACAGTCACATAATGTCACATGATGTCACAGAGGCACATAATGCCACATAATGTCACAGAGTCACATAATTTCACAGAGTCATATAAACTCACATAATGTCACATAGTGTCACAGAGTCACATAAAGTCACAAAAAAAAGAAAAAGTCACTTACCGCGACTTTTGTATTCTAACTTTTGTATTCTAACTTTCACTTCCTTTCCAAAGAATAGCCAATCTTTCACTTCGTCTCCTATGTGTATTCCAAGAAAGGTCAATCTTTTACTTGTTCTTCATGTATATCCATCAACAGCAAGAACAAATGTTTACACTTCTTTTTTTCTATGTGTATCCAACAGCATTCACAGCAAGAATGGAGCACTTGTGCACACACAATGTGCTTTTAAAGGCTGCTGAATGACGTCCTTGGGGGAGGGGGGGTTCGGCACATAGTATGCCCTAGGGGGGTCGGTGCATAGTATGTCCTATGGGGGGGGGGGTCGGTACATAGTATGTCCTAGGGCCGTTCGGCATATAGTATGTCCTAGGGGGAGGTTCTCACCTTATCTCTATGGTTACGCCGCCTATGACGTCATAATGGGTTCCACACATAGTATGTTCTACGGTGAGGGTTAGGCCGTCTAGGGGGTTCTTATCACCATGGTCACGTGACTGATGACGTCACTTCCTGTGCCAGAACTGTCGTTACACATCTACTCTTTTACAATCTCGAACTTCCAATGAGTCCTAAAACAAAAAAAGCAAAAAAAAAAAAAAACCTTTTTGATTTATCTACAAATCCCTTGGGACTTCTAGATAAAATCAAAAGCCTTTTCTATCGTAAGCCAACCATGAGTCAAAAAAGGAAAAAAAATCCAGAAATCTCTTAGAACTACTGAATAAAACCCAAAAAAAACCTTTACTATGTTAAACCTCCAATAAGTTGAAAAAAGAAAAAGAAGAGAAATCTACAAGTTTAAAGGAATCCAATACCACATGGAAAGCAAAAGAGTTTCCTTTACTGTCTCAGAAAAAACACATCCCCCAGCATTCATACACACGTGGAAATCCAAAAAAAATTTCCTGCACTACCTCGAAAAAACACACACATATCCATCAACATTCATACACAAGTGGAAATCCAAAAACATTTGGTTTACTGTCTCGACGGATTTATGCGTTCATTTTCATAGCAGTGGGTGGTCTTGTGAAAGGCCGTAAATGATTATTTTGTGTCATATGTCACGTGTCATAATTCCTGTAATAGTACTGCACGGCGATTTTAGTGGTTGTAATTCTGAGCAAGTGTCCATGTGCTTCTCCTTTTACACTGGCGTGTCTTGTGGAGCGTCACAAAAAGGACAGTTTACTTATCTGTGACGGTCCAGGATCGGGCTGTGCAAGAGTTGTAAAATCTCTGCAAGCAACTCATCAGATGAGATCTTCTCAGACGCGATTACTGGCAAAGACGTTTCCACGGCAGCTTTCTTCGGTGGAGGCTGATCAGGATGCGACCTCCTGGTCACGTTCGTGGCGGATGCAAACGATCAGTATTTTAACGTTGTATTGATCAACCACTTGTTTTGTTGCCATTGTTGCTCATACTCCCCAAGAATAAGACCTAAAAAGACCTTATCCGGGATGAGAGCTCGTGTTTTTACAGAAGTCGACGCTGACAATTTATCAAAAGTAGATTCCATTGCTGTAAAGCGAGTGATAATGTCAGTGGAACAGCACTGCACTTATGTTGGAAAATGAGTAGGCATGTGTAATAGTATAGGTGGCTGCTATTATTATCAAACATGCCGACTGCCTACAGCTTACTGACGTGCAGGTATGTACATTTTAATCATATGAATTATTTGAAATCCCTTGACAGAATACCCAGACCGGAATCACATGAAAAATTAGTGAATCCATCATATGTACCATGTGTGAATATAATTTCGTAATATTGATGTGTCCTGGTTTTTCAACCGACCTGAGTAACGTGTTGCCCCCCCCCCCACCCCACCGTGGGATTTTTTATTCTTGCATATTTGTCAGTTTCAGACGATTCTGAACAATTTTGTTTTTTTTTACCCCCCGACTGCTTTGAACAACACATAGCTTCTTCAGCGATTGAATGAGTACAAGCATTTCTTCAACAGATTTCACAGCAACAATCTATCTTTGCAACTAGATTGAGAAACAAACGGTGTTGGCCAATTTTAAGATCAGTGCTTCCATAAGCGTAGTAGTTGATGATGGTCGGTATGGTCGATTCACTAGAATTAAACGAAATGAAAATTAGATGGGTCTTTCTGCTTCTCTCGGGAACAGAGTGAATGATAACTTGGAGAAAATGATTAATTTCAAAATTAATTTAACAAAATCAAAGCGCTTAGAAGTGATTACGTTCAACGACAAGCGCTATGTCAGCTTTGTACGCAGCTCTCAATTCGAAAGGAAAGATTATACTTCCTACATCAACTTCAGTGATAAGGAATGGGCAATGCTGCTGGACGTAATGCCACAAATAAGCAGCATATTACATGAGGAGTCATCATCAACATCCAGTCTTTTATTTGATGAGACGTGTATTGAATGTCATGGTTAAGTGACAGCAGTCCAGTTACCTGAGCATAAGCAGATGAAAACAACAAATCTGACCAAGAAACAACTGGATGAAGTGGAGTTGAGTAATGCAAATGTACAGAATCAGCTTGGATAAACATGCACATATTGTGGTGCTGAAGGATATATACAAGATGATGACTGTCACTGCCACAGATTTGGCTGCAAATTATGTGAACCGGAAAAACTTTTGTGGTAAATGTGACGCTTTAAAGGTTGCCGAAATGCATATAGAGGAATGACCAATGTATTGAGAAGAGTGACACTATAAAAGAACTCCTTGATAAGGTGTATAATCATATATAATCTGTAGACACTAAGCAGCAAAGTCGTGTTTATTGTCAATGTGGATATTATTTTTAAACGGATATATGTAGACTTTATGATTGCTGAATTAACTCGCTTTGGATTCGAGAAAGAACAGCTTTGAGACTTGGATACCTGTTGGGACTTGGCACACTACAACCTTAACAGAATTGAATTACACAACAGGTTTATTGAGCAGTGTTATGGAACTGGAATAGGAGACGCAAAGGACTTTGATTTTGATTCTGCATTTCACTTTGTTCGTACTGACGTAGGGATGTACTTTCGGTTGGTGGATTATTTGAGATTGTTTTGCAGAAGAAGACCAATGAACAATGGCAGTATCTCAATCCCTTCTTGGATGATGTCTTCCAAGTGAACTATACTAACTTTGTGTTTTCAAAGCTTCCTTATTTAGAATCCGATTGGATTTTACAAGTAAAGAATATACGTAAACACCGGGAAGCTCTTTGAATGACAATTCAAAGAAATCGTTTCATCCAATCGTTTCTGAGTTAATGTGAAAAACTGAATTTACCAGGGAACACTTATGACATTGATTCAGCATTTATCAACGCCAATATAATTTGAGCAGCTGCCCTCATGTTAGTTGTGGCTGCCAGAATTATTTTACTGTATGATAATAATGTTTCACTGTCAACGGATTTATCACAGCTTGTTGAAGAGCGAGTTGAAGTGAATATAGACATTTGTAAAATGTTTGAGGAACATTAAAGTTTGTCTGCATGGTAGTGTATAGCGTAAGTTTTAAGTGGTTAAAAATTAATAAGTAGTGGTTGTGGTATTTATATTTGCATGTCAATAAAAGTTTTACGATTTGATTGATTGTTTTCATTTCTAGTTAATATGGAAACGTGGAAAGACTATTTAACCAATACTTACTTTAAACCTGGAATCCCTACAGCATTTGCAGGACCTAATAAGTTTTGCAAAATATTCAAACAAAACAAACAACCTGAAACATATTCTAAAGTAAAAAATAGCTACAAGATAAAGATGCGTTTAGTTTACTTCAACCAGTGAAATATAGAGTTAAACGACAACTTATCATTACCCGTTGTATTGATGATATGTGGGATGTCGACTTGGAAGATGTAGCTAACATTGCACAACATAATGAAGACAACCACCTTCTACTCATTGTCATTGATGCCTTGTCGAAACACTTGTGGGTGCAACCTATTCGAAACAAAAGTCATACGAGTGTTATTCAAACATTTCAAACGATTTTTCAAGCAACAACAAGAAGGCCTAGAAAACTGAGGTAATGGAACAGAATTTAAGAATAGATGGGAAGCACTTTCTAAAGAAAGAAAGCATTCATGTATATACTACTAAAATGGGTTTGCTGAATGAGTTATACGTACTCTTAAAGGAATAATGTATCGCTATTTTCTACATAGGCAAACGTATCGGTATACAGATATTTTGCAAGACCTAGTTGCAATTAAAATCATAGACCTCATGGATCCTTACCAGTTGGATTATCACCGGTAGACATTACCAAGGATATTGAATCTGAAGTGTGGAAACAAATGTATATTGATAAATTGCAATTGAAATTAAAGGAAAAACCAAAACCATACAAGTTTAACATTGGTCAATATTCGCATTTCACACATTATATATGTATTTTAAATAGATTATTATATATAATGAACAGAAGAAGCGTTCATTGTCACACATCCTTATAAGATTTCTTAGGCTAAGATATTGATGGTCATTTCTATAAGAAGAATTACAAGCTGTTAGAAAAGACATTCAATCCATATATAAAATTAAAACAGTTTTAAAGACACGAAAAAGACGAGCTGTGAAAGAATTATTTGTCATGTGGTTAGGCTGGCCAAAGAAATTTAATAGTTGGGTTAAGGAATCTGATATTCAAGCAATGTGAAACATCCATTTACATGCTTGGTTTCCGGGTCAACAGGTAGTGGAAAAACGTTTCGTGTGAAATCAATCATTGAACAAAAAGTTATTCAACCATTTCCCAAAAATATTTTGTGGCTGTATGCTGCAGATCAACCTTTGTGCAATGGTGTGAAAGAAGTGACATTTCATCAAGGTATTCCAGAGTATATTGAAGAACATTTCAATCCAAAACAGAATAAATTAATCATTTTTGATGATCTCATGACCAAATGTCACAGTGACGACCGTATGATCAGATTGTTTAGTGTTGGGAGTATCATATAAGTCTTAGCATTATTTTCATTGTGTATTTTCATTGTACACAATGTATTTCACCATGGAAAAGAAATGGGTAATATTAGTTTAATTACACATTACATTATTCTATTTAGAAATACAAGGGATAGCCAACAGATTATTACACTGGCTCGACAAATTTATCCAGGCAAACTTTATGGTGATTTATTTATTGATTTAAAACAAAAGACAGAAGATAAGTTACATATTTGCACAGCCAAGATGTCTAGACGAATTCAAGCAAATCAACCATTTCTTGCTAAACGACGTAAATCCTTATTGAAGCAAGCTACAACAGCTGAATTAGCTAGTTGATTTGAAATATGTTTGAATATATTGCATGGACACTTACCATTGAAGTCACATATGTGTGAAAAATTAAAGCGTGAGCAACACACCATCCGACAACTGACTAAGAAGAAAATTTCCCTTAAACGTAAAAAGGTTGATTAATAAAAAAGGAGGATTTATTAGAATCATTGCAGGAATCGTACTTCCTTCATAAGCTCAACTATTACTAAAATGAAGCATGCATTTAAAATGGTCCTTATTCCTAAATTAGAATATAGAAAATGATTATCAAGTCAATTTTCAAATAATGGTATTAAAGCTAAAGTAAATAAACTTTAAAAAAGAAACAAATTCGTGAAATTGCAATGGAAATGTCTCAACAATTCAATGACAATAACGTAAGTCTGCTGCTTCAGTTAACATTTCACAACAGTTAACATTTCTAAGCCATTTTCTACCTATATACCATGTGACAGTAACACAACTTCTGGCAGAACTTAAAAAAACATTTTACCATTGTTTTAAATAAATAGAAAATGAAAATCATATTCCTGTAATAAACAGTGGTATAAGTGCTTGTTGTCAAGGCGAAGCAGTAGACAGCAATGTAGATCATGCAGACAGTGTGGGTGACGTGCGTCATACATGAAGCAATGTATATACACATCCAGTCTATCTACGGACATATACGATTTAGCCGTCATATAGTCAACAAGGTTTTTCATTACTTTACCCAGTAATGCTAGCATGAACTATTATCCTACTAATTATCTCTAATTATCAAATTCATTTACCTCGTACATTTTATCTGAAAGGAATATGAAGTGGCCTTAGCTAAAATTCAATAGCCACACACATGGACGACAATGAGGCAAGGAATAGACTATACTCTTGATTATCGATCACCATTAGATACATTTTATCAAGTTACCATTCCACATGGTTACTACAGATCCATACCTGGAATATACAGTGCAGAAAATGAAGAATTACAAAAATCTATTAATGCAAACCCCATTTGGTTAAAGTATAGTAAATTTAGTCGAAGAGTTTCTCTTATTTTGAGAAATAATTATGATATTGTCTTTTCTACTGGATTAGCTGAGATTTTAGGATTTATTCCAGATAAATGGTATAAAGAATATGGTCCTGCAGAGCATCAAGCAGATATGAAATATGGATTTTATACACTTTATCTGTACTGCAGTATTTGCGAGCCACAAGTAGTTGGAGATTATTATATACCTTTACTGTGTTCTGTTCCCGTTGAAGGTGATGATGGTGGTATTATTATGAAAACTAATGAAGAACCATTACGTACCTGTTTACACATCAAAATTTGATATAATAGAAATAATATTAAGGATAACACAGGTCATAATGTTTCATTTCAAACGGGAAAAGTGATATGTAAACTTAATTTTTGACAAAAGGCATATATTTTGGATATATTTTAGAGGTAGACAAAAGGATATATTTTAGAGGTAGATCTCACATACCCTGACAAAATTCATGATCAGCAGAGTGACTACCCAGTGGCTCCTGAGAAGAAAACTGTTCGAATTAGTGAATTGTCTGAATACAGCCAGAACCAGCGAAAACATCTGGGATTGAAATGTGAACCTACGGAAAAGCTGATTCCCAATCTCAGTGACAAGGAAAAGTAAAGAGTACATTATCGAAATTTGCAGCAATATGTATCTCTTGGACTGAAAGTGACAAAGTTACATCGAGCCATTATCGTCCAGCAGAGAAAATGGTTAGCTAAATACATAGATGTTAACTCAGAGAAGAACAAACTGGCAAAAATCCGTTTGGGAAAACCATGAAAAATGTGAGGAAACGAAGTAATGTAGAATTAATTTACAATGAGAAACGTTTCAAAAAGGTAGTGGCCAAGCCTGCATTTCACAGATTCTACATTTTAATGAAGACTTGACAGCATTAAAATGCCTCAAATCGAATCTGTTGCTGATCAAACCCATTCAGATTGGGTTTACTATTCTAGATCTTAGCAAAACCCTCATGTATGATTACCACTGCAATTACAGCGACACAGCGACACAGACAGTTTGTGTTATGACATCCCGACCAGAGATATTTACAAAGATATACAACAGGATAGTCATCTTTTTTATACAAGTGATTATTCAAAGGATCACCTCCTGCATTCTACTGTGAACAAAAAAAGCATTGGAGAACATGAAAGATGAAACTGCTGGAGTACCCTTTGATTACTTTTTAGGGCTTCGACCAAAGATGTATAGTTTGTTTGTGGTGGACAAGAGAGACATGCTGCTAAGGACATTACATGCGCCTGTCAAAGGCGAATGACACATGCTCAATTCAAGAATAGTTTATTCAGGGAAGAGAAGTTATATGTTGTGGGAAACATCATTCGAAGTCATAAGCATCAATTTGTTTTTCAGAGAAGATTAAGAAGGTTGGTCTATCGCCATCTGATGATTAGCGTAATGTTTCGGATGATGGCTATGTCACGTTTGCTCATGGACATTACGCAGCTTAAACAGCATGAGTTAAAAGGCGTCCGCCCTGAAGCATAACAATCATTCTATATCAAACTGTTGAAGTGAGAACACCAACTACCATCTACGACAATGTCTACAGAAAAGTCTGAGACAATACCTACAGAAAAGCCTATAGCAAAGCCTGAGACAATACCTGCAGCAAAGTCTAAGACAATGCCCGTGGTAAAGTTTGAGTTAAAGTCACTCCCAATGCGGCAGCGTCAAATTCGACTACAGTTTAGAAAGATGAAAAGACATGAGTTACCAGCTACCATACAGCCATGTAAAAAGCGAAAAATTAAGGCAGAGCCTAAAGTCAGCGAGAACCTGAGCGTAAAGCTACTATTGCCAAGTCTATGAAGAAAATGAGTGTAGATGATTTACTGGTTATGATACCATTAATGGAGAAACATTTATCGAATTGGCGAAATACCAACAACAAGTGATGGTTAACATTCGAGAACATATTACGGATCATGCATCTGGGAGGTTATATCCTACCAAGAAGGAAATTTTGTTGTCACTGAAAGATTGGCAAATGCTGAAGAAGCAAATGACGTCAATGGATCATGTGCTTCGGCAGATTGATGTATAAATGCAGTGACAGTTAGAAAGTGGTTGAGTATAACTCATGTATCATCATGAATTCAAACGCGAAACTATCTCTAGATCACTTGGACCATCAGTTATCGTGGAACATTATCCTATCTCCTAAAGATCAAGCCTTGGTGAAAGGTTATTTGGAAAATCATTGAACAAGATGGTGAACGCTGTATACAATTTCAACAGTATAGCGAAATTATCGGATGTTATGATTTCATCACCCTTGCTGCAGAAGATTGGAGCAAAGTTTTTGAGGCTTGGCAAGAACTTGAAAGTTAGCATTGAACCGAATAGACATGTGCATTTGATATCTGGCTCAAAGAAAATTGACTTTTCGCCTAATATTTGGACTATGATAAAGACAAATGAATTGCCGTTATCAAACCATGTGAAAGTGATTGCACTGGATCAATGTTATGTCAGTTTTCATAACATTTATGATACTTATATCAATTTAAGATCTTGTGAGTGGACTTATATGTTACATGTAATAACATAATATGTATATGAAGTATTTTTGTTGTTATTCTCAATAAATGTCAATACTTTAACTTGATGTTCATGATAATTTTATTTCTCAATAAGTATAAATATTTGTAATATTCAAAAACTAAGAAAAAACATACATATGATACAAAAAATATATACTTGGATGAATGTATATGATTACAAAAAATAAAACACTTTTCTGTTAATATATGACACATAATGTTTACGAGTGAGCTAAGACCTCGCCAGGGACCCTTTCTCAAGAATAAAAAATATGAAAATGAAAAGGTTTACGGGTTAATTAACACCGCGCCAGGGACCTTATCAGAATGATATGGCACTAGTTTGACATTAGTAATCATTTACAAAAAATATACATTGTTGTATAAATATATCACTTAGCTATAAATTTTAACAAAAGAAGAAAAAAATTAGTTTAATAAAACAACAGTTTAAAATGTCAATAGACACAGTCTGTGAATAGACATAGTCTCCATCACTTCTTTTTAACACAACTACAATATCAAACATACTATGATCTCGAGCTCTGTGTAAAATATAATATACACAATAAAAAACCACAAGTTTGGAAATGGGCTGTTGTAATGGTATGGAATTATACATATACTCATTACCTAAAACCTTTTCTAAACGATTATCTATAGGTGCAAGTCCATAAGAGTCAAAATATTCTACAACTTTATCAAAGTACACGGCCACCCAATGCTCACCAGGTTCATCATGATTGTCTGTGTTGATGACATAGGCTCCTTGCTGTAATACTGGCAGTTGATCTACAGGGAACACTCCTTGGAATATGTCTTTTGTCATGACATCATGGGTCAATATGGCATCTATCTGCTTCGTGTTCATGATTGAAAATCACACTGATTACTGCGATTCGGGCTTATTTCAATGATGTTGTCAAATTCAGCATAGACTATGACATTGACTATATTTTGCAAGGCACCGGCAAAATTCATCTCTAGCCGCAAGATACCACACTTGATAAAGGCGTAATAATCATCACCATCATAATCAGGTGTTAAGTCGAAAGAAAATAAAGCATAACCTCTAGACCAATTTTCCCGTTTTATGATGGGACTTTTCTCACAATTCAATTTATCAAAAGATTTGCAAAGAGTTTCAAAAGCGCCAAGATGTTTTCTCCGATTTATGTTAAGCTTGAAAGGTTTTGATAGGACTAGTTCACCATCAACGTAGAGTTGTATGTAGTTAAGATGAAAATGTCCAATTGTATGGATTTTTCAATGCTATTCAAGAAAAGGGCTCATTATGAACCATTCCAATGAAAATACGTTTTGGTAATTGATCCGAAAAAAATATTATCTTTCACAAAAGATTGAAATCCAGTGGGAATGTCCAAAAATGTACATTTTTCTGGCAATACACCAACAGCTTATTGAGCTACACGACCAGCAACGTCTTTAACCACATTTTTTGCAGCCTTATTAAGATGTGGTGCAACAATTTTAGCTCCTGCTTTAATGAATGGAATAGCTTTACGAGCCAATGCTCCGAAGAACGAACCAATACCATCTCCATATTGTATACCTGCATCTTTAAATCCCGGCAAATCCCCACACACTTGACGAAGAAAATGGTTGCTTTATGTGGATGGATCGTGTCTATATACTTTCATAATGCCTTTTGTCAAAAATTAAGTTTACATATCACTTTTCCCGTTTGAAATGAAACATTATGACCTGTGTTATCCTTAATATTATTTCTATTATATCAAATTTTGATGTGTAAACAGGTACGTAATGGTTCTTCATTAGTTTTCATAATAATATCACCATCATCACCTTCAACGGGAACAGAACACAGTAAAGGTATATAATAATCTCCAACTACTTGTGGCTCGCAAATACTGCAGTACAGATAAAGTGTATAAAATCCATATTTCATATCTGCTTGATGCTCTGCAGGACCATATTCTTTATACCATTTATCTGGAATAAATCCTAAAATCTCAGCTAATCCAGTAGAAAAGACAATATCATAATTATTTCTCAAAATAAGAGAAACTCTTCGACTAAATTTACTATACTTTAACCAAATGGGGTTTGCATTAATAGATTTTTGTAATTCTTCATTTTCTGCACTGTATATTCCAGGTATGGATCTGTAGTAACCATGTGGAATGGTAACTTGATAAAATGTATCTAATGGTGATCGATAATCAAGAGTATAGTCTATTCCTTGCCTCATTGTCGTCCATGTGTGTGGCTATTGAATTTTAGCTAAGGCCACTTCATATTCCTTTCAGATATAATGTACGAGGTAAATGAATTTGATAATTAGAGATAATTAGTAGGATAATAGTTCATGCTAGCATTACTGGGTAAAGTAATGAAAAACCTTGTTGACTATATGACGGCTAAATCGTATATGTCCGTAGATAGACTGGATGTGTATATACATTGCTTCATGTATGACGCACGTCACCCACACTGTCTGCATGATCTACATTGCTGTCTACTGCTTCGCCTTGACAACAAGCACTTATACCACTGTTTATTACAGGAATATGATTTTCATTTTCTATTTATTTAAAACAACACCATAGCTCTTTAAGCCATGTTTAAAAGCCCCGTGGCGGTTCTTGTCGTTCTTTTCTTCCTGTAGCAACCAATGTTTCTTTCAGTTCTGTTGGAATTTTCAATTACATCTCCAGTTTTCAACACGAGTTTTTATCCGTCCATCTGGTAAAATGTTTTTTTAAGTTCTGCCAGAAGTTGTGTTACTGTCACATGGTATATAGGTAGAAAATGGCTTAGAAATGTTAACTGTTGTGAAATGTTAACTGAAGCAGCAGACTTACGTTATTGTCATTGAATTGTTGAGACATTTCCATTGCAATTTCACGAATTTGTTTCTTTTTTAAAGTTTATTTACTTTAGCTTTAATACCATTATTTGAAAATTGACTTGATAATCATTTTCTATATTCTAATTTAGGAATAAGGACCATTTTAAATGCATGCTTCATTTTAGTAATAGTCGAGCTTATGAAGGAAGTACGATTCCTGCAATGATTCCAATAAATCCTCCTTTTTTATTAATCAACCTTTTTACGTTTAAGGGAAATTTTCTTCTTAGCCAGTTGTCGGATGGTGTGTTGCTCACGCTTTAATTTTTCACACATATGTGACTTCAATGGTAAGTGTCCATGCAATATATTCAAACATATTTCAAATCAACTAGCTAATTCAGCTGTTGTAGCTTGCTTCAATAAGGATTTACGTCGTTTAGCAAGAAATGGTTGATTTGCTTGAATTCGTCTAGACATCTTGGCGTTCAACATCGAAGTGTTGTAATTCTTCTTCATACATTATTTTATTCACATAAACATAATGGGTATCATTTGATAGAATAGCTGTGCAAATATGTAACTTATCTTCTGTCTTTTGTTTTAAATCAATAAATAAATCACCATAAAGTTTGCCTGGATAAATTTGTCGAGCCAGTGTAATAATCTGTTGGCCATCCCTTGTATTTCTAAATAGAATAATGTAATGTGTAATTAAACTAATATTACCCATTTCTTTTCCATGGTGAAATACATTGTGTACAATGAAAATACACAATGAAAATAATGCTAAGACTTATATGATACTCCCAACACTAAACAATCTGATCATACGGTCGTCACTGTGACATTTGGTCATGAGATCATCAAAAATGATTAATTTATTCTGTTTTGGATTGAAATGTTCTTCAATATACTCTGGAATACCTTGATGAAATGTCACTTCTTTCACACCATTGCACAAAGGTTGATCTGCAGCATACAGCCACAAAATATTTTTGGGAAATGGTTGAATAACTTTTTGTTCAATGATTGATTTCACACGAAACGTTTTTCCACTACCTGTTGACCCGGAAACCAAGCATGTAAATGGATGTTTCACATTGCTTGAATATCAGATTCCTTAACCCAACTATTAAATTTCTTTGGCCAGCCTAACCACATGACAAACAATTCTTTCACACCTCGTCTTTTTCGTGTCTTTAAAACTGTTTTAATTTTATATATGGATTGAATGTCTTTTCTAACAGCTTGTAATTCTTCTTATAGAAATGACCATCAATATCTTAGCCTAAGAAATCTTATAAGGATGTGTGACAATGAACGCTTCTTCTGTTCATTATATATAATAATCTATTTAAAATACATATATAATGTGTGAAATGCGAATATTGACCAATGTTAAACTTGTATGGTTTTGGTTTTTCCTTTAATTTCAATTGCAATTTATCAATATACATTTGTTTTCACACTTCAGATTCAATATCCTTGGTAATGTCTACCGGTGATAATCCAACTGGTAAGGATCCATGAGGTCTATGATTTTAATTGCAACTAGGTCTTGCAAAATATCTGTATACCGATACGTTTGCCTATGTAGAAAATAGCGATACATTATTCCTTTAAGAGTACGTATAACTCATTCAGCAAACCCATTTTAGTAGTATATACATGAATGCTTTCTTTCTTTAGAAAGTGCTTCCCATCTATTCTTAAATTCTGTTCCATTACCTCAGTTTTCTAGGCCTTCTTGTTGTTGCTTGAAAAATCGTTTGAAATGTTTGAATAACACTCGTATGACTTTTGTTTGGAATAGGTTGCACTCACAAGTGTTTCGACAAGGCATCAATGACAATGAGTAGAAGGTGGTTGTCTTCATTATGTTGTGCAATGTTAGCTACATCTTCCAAGTCGACATCCCACATATCATCAATACAACGGGTAATGATAAGTTGTCGTTTAACTCTATATTTCACTGGTTGAAGTAAACTAAACGCATCTTTATCTTGTAGCTATTTTTTACTTTAGAATATGTTTCAGGTTGTTTGTTTTGTTTGAATATTTTGCAAAACTTATTAGGTCCTGCAAATGCTGTAGGGATTCCAGGTTTAAAGTAAGTATTGGTTAAATAGTCTTTCCACGTTTCCATATTAACTAGAAATGAAAACAATCAATCAAATCGTAAAACTTTTATTGACATGCAAATATAAATCCCACAACCACTACTTATTAATTTTTAACCACTTAAAACTTACGCTATACACTACCATGCAGACAAACTTTAATGTTCCTCAAACATTTTACAAATGTCTATATTCACTTCAACTCGCTCTTCAACAAGCTGTGATAAATCCGTTGACAGTGAAACATTATTATCATACAGTAAAATAATTCTGGCAGCCACAACTAACATGAGGGCAGCTGCTCAAATTATATTGGCGTTGATAAATGCTGAATCAATGTCATAAGTGTTCCCTGGTAAATTCAGTTTTTCACATTAACTCAGAAACGATTGGATGAAACGATTTCTTTGAATTGTCATTCAAAGAGCTTCCCGGTGTTTACGTATATTCTTTACTTGTAAAATCCAATCGGATTCTAAATAAGGAAGCTTTGAAAACACAAAGTTAGTATAGTTCACTTGGAAGACATCATCCAAGAAGGGATTGAGATACTGCCATTGTTCATTGGTCTTCTTCTGCAAAACAATCTCAAATAATCCACCAACCGAAAGTACATCCCTACGTCAGTACGAACAAAGTGAAATGCAGAATCAAAATCAAAGTCCTTTGCGTCTCCTATTCCAGTTCCATAACACTGCTCAATAAACCTGTTGTGTAATTCAATTCTGTTAAGGTTGTAGTGTGCCAAGTCCCAACAGGTATCCAAGTCTCAAAGCTGTTCTTTCTCGAATCCAAAGCGAGTTAATTCAGCAATCATAAAGTCTACATATATCCGTTTAAAAATAATATCCACATTGACAATAAACACGACTTTGCTGCTTAGTGTCTACAGATTATATATGATTATACACCTTATCAAGGAGTTCTTTTATAGTGTCACTCTTCTCAATACATTGGTCATTCCTCTATATGCATTTCGGCAACCTTTAAAGCGTCACATTTACCACAAAAGTTTTTCCGGTTCACATAATTTGCAGCCAAATCTGTGGCAGTGACAGTCATCATCTTGTATATATCCTTCAGCACCACAATATGTGCATGTTTATCCAAGCTGATTCTGTACATTTGCATTACTCAACTCCACTTCATCCAGTTGTTTCTTGGTCAGATTTGTTGTTTTCATCTGCTTATGCTCAGGTAACTGGACTGCTGTCACTTAACCATGACATTCAATACACGTCTCATCAAATAAAAGACTGGATGTTGATGATGACTCCTCATGTAATATGCTGCTTATTTGTGGCATTACGTCCAGCAGCATTGCCCATTCCTTATCACTGAAGTTGATGTAGGAAGTATAATCTTTCCTTTCGAATTGAGAGCTGCGTACAAAGCTGACATAGCGCTTGTCGTTGAACGTAATCACTTCTAAGCGCTTTGATTTTGTTAAATTAATTTTGAAATTAATCATTTTCTCCAAGTTATCATTCACTCTGTTCCCGAGAGAAGCAGAAAGACCCATCTAATTTTCATTTCGTTTAATTCTAGTGAATCGACCATACCGACCATCATCAACTACTACGCTTATGGAAGCACTGATCTTAAAATTGGCCAACACCGTTTGTTTCTCAATCTAGTTGCAAAGATAGATTGTTGCTGTGAAATCTGTTGAAGAAATGCTTGTACTCATTCAAGCGCTGAAGAAGCTATGTGTTGTTCAAAGCAGTCGGGGGGTAAAAAAAAACAAAATTGTTCAGAATCGTCTGAAACTGACAAATATGCAAGAATAAAAAATCCCACGGTGGGGTGGGGGGGGGGGGCAACACGTTACTCAGGTCGGTTGAAAAACCAGGACACATCAATATTACGAAATTATATTCACACATGGTACATATGATGGATTCACTAATTTTTCATGTGATTCCGGTCTGGGTATTCTGTCAAGGGATTTCAAATAATTCATATGATTAAAATGTACATACCTGCACGTCAGTAAGCTGTAGGCAGTCGGCATGTTTGATAATAATAGCAGCCACCTATACTATTACACATGCCTACTCATTTTCCAACATAAGTGCAGTGCTGTTCCACTGACATTATCACTCGCTTTACAGCAATGGAATCTACTTTTGATAAATTGTCAGCGTCGACTTCTGTAAAAACACGAGCTCTCATCCCGGATAAGGTCTTTTTAGGTCTTATTCTTGGGGAGTATGAGCAACAATGGCAACAAAACAAGTGGTTGATCAATACAACGTTAAAATACTGATCGTTTGCATCCGCCACGAACGTGACCAGGAGGTCGCATCCTGATCAGCCTCCACCGAAGAAAGCTGCCGTGGAAACGTCTTTGCCAGTAATCGCGTCTGAGAAGATCTCATCTGATGAGTTGCTTGCAGAGATTTTACAACTCTGGCACAGCCCGATCCTGGACCGTCACAGATAAGTAAACTGTCCTTTTTGTGACGCTCCACAAGACACGCCAGTGTAAAAGGAGAAGCACATGGACACTTGCTCAGAATTACAACCACTAAAATCGCCGTGCAGTACTATTACAGGAATTATGACACGTGACATATGACACAAAATAATCATTTACGGCCTTTCACAAGACCACCCACTGCTATGAAAATGAACGCATAAATCCGTCGAGACAGTAAACCAAATGTTTTTGGATTTCCACTTGTGTATGAATGTTGATGGATATGTGTGTGTTTTTTCGAGGTAGTGCAGGAATTTTTTTTTGGATTTCCACGTGTGTATGAATGCTGAGGGATGTGTTTTTTCTGAGACAGTAAAGGAAACTGTTTTGCTTTCCATGTGGTATTGGATTCCTTTAAACTTGTAGATTTCTCTTCTTTTTCTTTTTTCAACTTATTCTAGGTTTAACATAGTAAAGGTTTTTTTGGGTTTTATTCAGTGGTTCTAAGAGATTTCTGGATTTTTTTTTCCTTTTTTGACTCATGGTTGGCTTACGATAGAAAAGGCTTTTGATTTTATCTAGAAGTCCCAAGGGATTTGTAGATAAATCAAAAAGGTTTTTTTTTTTTTTTGCTTTTTTTGTTTTAGGACTCATTGGAAGTTCGAGATTGTAAAAGAGTAGATGTGTAACGACAGTTCTGGCACAGGAAGTGACGTCATCAGTCACGTGACCATGGTGATAAGAACCCCCTAGACGGCCTAACCCTCACCGTAGAACATACTATGTGTGGAACCCATTATGACGTCATAGGCGGCGTAACCATGGAGATAAGGTGAGAACCTCCCCCTAGGACATACTATATGCCGAACGGCCCTAGGACATACTATGTACCGACCCCCCATAGGACATACTATGCACCGACCCCCCTAGGGCATACTATGTGCCGAACCCCCCCTCCCCCAAGGACGTGATTCAGCAGCCTTTAAAAGCACATTGTGTGTGCACAAGTGCTCCATTCTTGCTGTGAATGCTGTTGGATACACATAGAAAAAAAGAAGTGTAAACATTTGTTCTTGCTGTTGATGGATATACATGGAGAACAAGTAAAAGATTGACCTTTCTTGGAATACACATAGGAGACGAAGTGAAAGATTGGCTATTCTTTGGAAAGGAAGTGAAAGTTAGAATACAAAAGTTAGAATACAAAAGTCGCGGTAAGTGACTTTTTCTTACTTTTGTGACTTTATGTGACTCTGTGACACTATGTGACATTATGTGAGTTTATATGACTCTGTGAAATTATGTGACTCTGTGACATTATGTGGCATTATGTGCCTCTGTGACATCATGTGACATTATGTGACTGTGTGACTTTATGTGCTATTATGTGACTCTCTGACATCATGTCACCTTGTGTGGCATTATGTGACTTTGTGACTTGATGAGACTTTGTGACGTTATATGACACTATGCGACTTTATATGACTCTGTGACATTATGTGGCATTATGTGCCTCTGTGACATCATGTGACAATATGCATTATGTGACATTATGTGACTGTGTGACTTTATGTGACTGTGTGACATTATGTGACATTATGTGACTCTCTGACATCATGTGACATTATGTGATATTATGTGACTCTGTGACATCATCCGACATTATATGACACCATTTGACATCATGTGACATCATATGGCTATATGACTATGTGACACCTCATAAGGGCTATGTGAGCATAACTAGTCTAACTATGTATGTAATTATCAGATCGTTCAATAGATCAGCCCTGTTAGCTCACTTGGTAGAGCATGGGACACGTAAGCTGAAGATTGGTGGTTCAATCAAGCCTATGGGCAAACATAATTTTTTGGTTTATCTTTTGTTTGTTTGCGCTTGTTTGTTTTTTTTTTGTTTTTTAACATAACAGCCATATTTCTATAACTATTTTCACTGATAATATTTAATTAGTCATATTTCAGTAACCACTCACACACACACAAAGCGTAGGAATAAGTATATGAAAGACCTCAGAGCGTGGGAACGATCAATAAATTTGAGAACATCAAAGGCCTAGACCGTTTGAACGATCGACAAATTTGAGAGTGTAAGACTTCAAAGCGTGGGAACGATCGATAAATTTGAGACGGAATGAGATTTTCACCACGCTAAGTCTAATGTTATGTTTTATGTTATAGTAGTGGGAAAATGGTGGTTCTAAAGCACATTTAACAAATGTAGTTTTTAAATATTTAATCTTAAATCTGTAAAACTGGCAAACACAACAATGAGAATAAGATGAGCGGTTTAGAGTTTTTTTCTTTTTATTGCCTTACTAGTTCCGGTCGGAGAGACCTTCTTCAGAGGCCGTGTGATTTCAAGTTAAATTGCTCCCCTGAGCTACCCAAAAAACGGTGTCTTCAGTTTAGCATTGTGACGTAATAACTGTCCCTGCCCCGCTTTGTAATTGTTTCGTCACAAGTGTCGTTGTAGTTGTGCATAGATACATATAAGCATTTTGTAAGAAATCTTAGTTGCATCGAAATATAACTTTCACTAAAAAATCTTTAATATCCATATTGTGAATGCGTCTGATATGTTTTGCCAATCCATCTCGTCTTGTGAAACTTTTTTCGCAAACTGGGCAGTGGTGCCTCGGTGGTGCAAATAAATGAATACTACTTATGTGCCTTTTTAAAGATGATGAACTTCCAAATGTTTTTTCACAAATGTTACATTCGGCGTTGGCTTTTGATGGTTTTCTGCGTATAGGTGTGCGGTCTGCTACCTTAAATGCTCTCGGAACTCTATTTTCCTTCTTATATTCCGCTAGGGTGGTGTAGTGATGTTCAGCCTTAGTATGGTTTAGACTGGCTTTCCTGAATGCCTTGTATAAAGGTACATATTCCTCCTTCAGTCGGGTGTTGGATAATTTATGGTCTGAATCAGTTTCTTCTCGAGGACGTTTTCTTTCTGGGCCTGCAGAGTATGCGTTGCTAGTTTCTGGATGGTTATCTGCCATTCTTGGAGTGGTGTGTAGTGGTTCGGAATGAACTCGGAGGAACACCTATCCTTGGATCACCTCAGTGGGGATACCACACCGAAAAAAATGAATAATGCAAATGTAAAGCGGTGTGTGAACAAGGTAAAGCTTTTTAAAAAAGTTTTTGTCTCCTCGTTGACCGAGTGTTGTGGATCTCCTCGGAAGGGATGCAGCCAGCAAAGGCCGTAAACGACAAATAAATATTAAATCTGTAAAACTGGCAAACACAACAATGAGAATAAGATGAGCGGTTTAGAGTTTTTTTCTTTTTATTGCCTTACTAGTTTCGGTCGGAGAGACCTTCTTCAGAGACCGTGTGATTTCAAGTTAAATTGCTCCCCTGAGCTACCCAAAAAACGGTGTCTTCAGTTTAGCATTGTGACGTAATAACTGTCCCTGCCCCGCTTTGTAATTGTTTCGTCACAAGTGTCGTTGTAGTTGTGCATAGATACATATAAGCATTTTGTAAGAAATCTTAGTTGCATCGAAATATAACTTTCACTAAAAAATCTTTAATATCCATATTGTGAATGCGTCTGATATGTTTTGCCAATCCATCTCGTCTTGTGAAACTTTTTTCGCAAACTGGGCAGTGGTGCCTCGGTGGTGCAAATAAATGAATACTACTTATGTGCCTTTTTAAAGATGATGAACTTCCAAATGTTTTTTCACAAATGTTACATTCGGCGTTGGCTTTTGATGGTTTTCTGCGTATAGGTGTGCGGTCTGCTACCTTAAATGCTCTCGGAACTCTATTTTCCTTCTTATATTCCGCTAGGGTGGTGTAGTGATGTTCAGCCTTAGTATGGTTTAGACTGGCTTTCCTGAATGCCTTGTATAAAGGTACATATTCCTCCTTCAGTCGGGTGTTGGATAATTTATGGTCTGAATCAGTTTCTTCTCGAGGACGTTTTCTTTCTGGGCCTGCAGAGTATGCGTTGCTAGTTTCTGGATGGTTATGTAGTTTTTGAAAAGATACGATGTATAAAATAAGTTTTAGAATTTTACCATGCTACTAATTCGAATGTTCTAAAGTCATAGTAGGGAAAAACGATGCTTCTACACCAACTTTAAGAAATTTCGTTTTTTGATTCAGAACTTGGTTGGTTAGATGATTGTTGGAAAATAGGAAGTGAAAATGTGGTTAGTTATGTAGGAAGACTACGCCCATTCAAACATGTGTTCGAATAGCAAGCCCATTCAAAAGATGTGTTTGAATTATTTTTGGAACATATTACGTCATGGTCTTGTTCCACAATTTTTTAACAAGTTCAACAATTGTTCACCATGTTCAACATGTTCAACAAGTTCAACATGTTCAACATGTTGTTCAACATGTTCAACATGTTCAACATATTGTTCAACATGTTCAACGATTGTTCAATATGTTCAACATGTTTAACATGTTCAACATGTTCAACAAGTTCAACATGCTCAACATGTTGTTCAACATGTTCAACATGTTCAACATATTGTTCAAGATGTTCAACGATTGTTCAATATGTTCAACATGTTTAACATGTTCAACATGTTCAACAAGTTCAACATGCTCAACATGTTGTTCAACATGTTCAACATGTTCAACATAGTGTTAAAGATGTTCAACAATTATTCAACATGTTCAACATGTTTAACATGTTCAACATGTTCAACAAGTTCAACATTTTCAACATGTTGTTTAACATGTTTAGCATGTTGTTCAACATGTTGTTCAACATGTTGTTGAACATGTTGTTGTTCAACAAGTTGTTGTATATAGGGCTATGTTTAAAGACTTTCTCATCATTTGAATAGTGTAGGTTGAACCGAAAGGATGTAGAAATGCAACATTTGTTCGAAATCTTACAATTGGCCACAAAGTCACATGTGGTAAAGTTATTTCTAAACATATTAACACAACTCACTATAGAGCATAAAAGGCACATTGTGTATCAAGATAATGAAGAGTGAACATGTCTGCAGTGAGTGAACAACAACTCCCATCTATGGCAATGCCTGTAGAAAAGTCTCAGACAATGCCTGCAGACAATTTTATAGTAAAGCCTGAGACAATACCTACAGCAAAGTCTAAGGCAATGCCCATGTTAAAGTCTAAGGCGAAGTAACGTCAGCAGCGTCAAAATGACGCCGCCGTATAAAAAGGGAAAAATTAAGACAGTGCCTAAAATGAAGTGAGAACCGGAACTTAAAGCTGCTACCATCATGAAGAAGATGATTGTAGACTATTCACCGGTTATGATACCTATTAATGGAGAAATATATATTAAATTGGCGAAATATCAACAGAAAGTGATGGTTAACATTTGTGAACACATTACGGATCATACATCTGGGAGGTTACATCCTACCAAGAAGGGAATTTTGTTGTCATTGAAAGATTGGCAAATGTTGAAGAAGCAAATGGCATCAGTGGATCTCCTGCTTCAGAAAATGGATCTGTATGAATGCAGTGACTGTCAGAAGATGGTTGAGTAGACAGCGAGATGACTGTATACAGTTTTAACAGCATGACTAGCTTAGTGGATGCTATGATTTCATCAGCCTCAGTGCAGAAGATTGGAGCGAAGGTTTTGAAGCTTGAAAAGAACTTGAAACTTAGCTTTGACTCATATGGACATGTACATTTGATATGTAGTTCAAATAAAATTGTCTTTATGCTTCATATGTAGACTATGAAATTAACATTATCTATGTTGATGTTAAGTCAGTTTTTATAATATTTACGAACTTATTAAGTTTTTGGGAATGGGCACATGTATTAACATAACATGTATTTGAAGTATTTTTGTTTTTATTCTCGATAGTTGCTTATATTTTAATTTCGTGTTTATCATAATTCTACATAAGTGTAAATATTGGTAATATTCAATAAATAAGAAAAAAACACATATGGTGCTTTTCAACCTTTTTATTTTTCTCAAACAATATTTGAATATAACACATAATAACATAATATTTGAATATGATACATAATAATACAATACTTGAATATGATACATAATAATAAAATACTTGAATATAATAAATAATAACACAAAATTAACTATAATACATAAAATACGATATATGATATATGGTTTACGGGTGAATTCACACCGCACCAGGGATCTTAGCCTCTCGCGACTTTATATGTTGTAAAGCAAGACATATATTACACAACGCTTAAGTTAATAAAATATTACAACATTTATGAAGTCTTTATTATGAAGTTTAGTTAAATAAGACTATTTTTCTGTATTTGTTTCACTCTGTTTACTGCCCATGCCACTTTCTTCATCACTGCTGTATCCTCCTCTTCCTTATCTAGTAGCTCTTCAAAGAATGCATTGCTTTTCCTTATAGCCGCCTTTAGTGCCTTTGAATGCTTATAATGTTTTTCATCAACATCAAAACGCAACAAAGTAATTAAATTCCTCTAAAATCTTTTGATAACGTTGGCTTTGTTCTAGACGCTGGATATAGTTCAATAGTTTCATAAACAGTTGTTTTAGTCCATGCTTATAAATGGGTCGAAGGTCATAACTTGATATTTCACGCGCATCTTCAAGTCCTTGTTCTTTATATTCTGAAACCTTTTCTTGAAATTTGTCATCATAGTCATCGCAGCCTTCTTGGACTAATTATGCTCACATAGCCCTTGCATGGTGTCACATAGTCATATAGTCATATGATGTCGCATGATGTCACACAATGTCACAGAGTCACATAAAGTCACAAAGTAACATAATGTCACATAATGTCACACAGTCACATAATGTCACATAATGTCGGATGATGTCACAGAGTCACATAATGTCACATAGTCTCACATGATGTCAGAGAGTCACATAATGTCACAAAATGTCACAGAGTCACATAATGTCACATGATGTCACATAGGCACATAATGTCACATGATGTCACATAGGCACATAATGTCACATAATGTCACAGAGTCACATAATATCACAGAGTCACATAAAGTCACATAATGTCACATAATGTCACAGAGTCACATAATGTCACACAGTCACATAATGCCACATGATGTCACATAGGTACATAATGTAACATAATGTCACAGAGCCACATAATGTCAGAGAGTCATATAAAGTCATATAATGTCACATAATGTCACAGAGTCACATAAAGTCACAAAAGTAAAAAAAAGTCACTTACCACGACTCTTTTGCCACTTCGTCTCCATATGTATTCTAACCAATCTTTCACTTCCTTTCAAAGAATAGCCAATCTTTCACTTCGTCTCCTATGCGTATTCCAATAAAAGTCATTCTTTCACTTGTTCTCCATGCATATCCATCAACACCAAGAGCAAATGTTTACATTTCTTTTTTCTATGTGTATCCAACAGCAGCCACATCAAGAATGGAACACTTGTGCACACACAATGTGCTTTTAATGGCTGCTGAATCACGTCCGGGGGGTGGTCGGTGCAAAGTATCTCCTAGGGGGAGGCGGTACATAGTATGTCCTAGGGGGGGAGGGTCGGCATATAGTATGTCCTGGGGGAGAGGTTCTCACCTTATCTCCATGGTTACGCCGCCAATGACGTCATAATGGGTTCCATACACAGTATATTTTACGGTTAGGGTTAGGCCGCCTAGGGCGTGGGTCCTTATCACCATGGTCACGTGACTGATGACGTCACTTCCTGTGTCCTGTCACACATCTAATTAAAGGCTTCTGATTTGATCCAGAAGGACTTCTGGATAAACGTTCAAAAGATTCAAAATATGCCTGCTAAATGAAGCTCGTCATCCTGGACCCAGTTTTTGGAAATCATTCCATTTAACTCACATCCCCTCCTCTGTTCCACTCTTCCCGGTTGTAATGTTTCATTTAAATTCAACTTTTTCTTTTGTTATTAAGTAATAAAATACGCATTGGGTCGATTTTTTGTCTTTTGGAAAAAATTGTGTGTTCTAAATCTACTAAATGTTCAGTAATTTCTTAAAAGTCACATAAAAATGTATAGCTGTTGGGTGTTTTGTGATAATTTTCTGTCGGTCTCTAGTTTAAGATATAATTTCAGCTTTCGAAAACCACCCCCCCCCCCTTTCACTGCATCAGGTTCTCGTGTGTACCTTAAATTCGACCGTTATCAAATTTAAAAAAAAAACAAGCATGGAGTAGCATTGTTAGCTGAAAATTGTAGTTTTGTTTACGTGTGTGTGTCCTAGCCTTCTAAATGGTTGGACCTTATGCTGCAAACAAAGCAAAATGTTTTACTGAATTGTACATGTGGTAATTTTCTGTCGATTTACTGTTTTGAAATATAATTTTAGCTCTTTGAGCTTCCCCCCGCCGTTCCCCCCGCCCCCACACACTTGGACCATTGGCTCATATGATTGTTGTTGAAAGGATTGCTTGTTACCCCTTCTCCCATTCCGGTCATATAAATAAATGAAATGACCTGTTTTATTTCGGTAAGCTTTTACATGGTCTATCCTTTCCCAGATAAGAGCCAACACATTGCAATTGCTTTTCCTTGCTGCCCCTGCCCCTTTTTTATTTAATGCGTGTGTTTCAATGGTTAAATTCTGTTAACATGTATCAGAAATCGGTGAAAATTCTTAGGACTCACTTTGCCAGTTGAGTGGAGTTTTATTCAGTTTAATTTATGGTTATTTACACGGTTTTTTGTAGCCATAAGGCTTTAAAATTCATTATAATTGGTTTTATGTGTAAAGACCTGTTTGCTGGCTTTCATTTGGCACTAGTTGCAAGCCTCTACGACGTAAGCTAAGGGAGAAATCGCAACTTTTCATCTAGCGGCATTTCCTTCGATCAGCGGCACTGCCAGCCTTTTTTGTTTGGACTACACTTGCTATCATGGAAACGATCTTGAGTCTGTCCTCTCTTTCTTACACACTGTGTAGTCCTGACGCACTGAAATATTGATTTTTAGTATCGCACTTTGTGCAACCTGATTCGATGGCAGTGTTAAATCGAAAGATTTTTTTAAATAGAAAAATGATGCAATGTTATCAAGCGTTGAGAAAAAAATATATACAAATTCTGGAAACTGAGATGTGGTTTCCGGAAAGTGGTATGTGGTTTCCGGAAAGTGATATGTGGTTTTCGGAAAGGTGATATTTGGTTTCCAAATATTAGTATACAGGTGTTGATTTTTTATCATATGATGTCTTCTTTTGTAATAGTGACATTGCATTATGGGTAAAAAACCAAGTGCGTGTGTTTGCTGATGTCAGTTTGTAATGAGCCATATTCTGTCTTGCTACTTAAAATAAATAGACCTATTGAAAACTTCAAGTGCTTCTAGCTCCTTTATTATTACAGTTAGAGCGTTAAAACCAGCGCCATTCGAAAGCTTTTTGTCTGATATTTTCTATGCTCTATTGATCCTTTCAGGCTCTTTTAAAGCAATAATTTGTTTTTTATTAACTAATTGCATTTGTAGTTGATATCGGCTACCTGCCTCCCCCCTAAACATTCACCAACACCGCCACCTTCCCCCGCCCTTCCATAAACTCCTTTTGATGAAACCTTGCTTGTTATTCGTATTTAAAAACCGTCGCTCAGTGAGCTACAATATGATTATGACGTGGTTTAAATTAAAAATGAAGTCTTATCTCATATCTGTGTATATGTTTCATCCGTATGTCCTAAGCGTTGTTTTTCCCCGTCAACAAGAACGATTTCGCAATTGTTGTAAAACATACACTACTGTTATGTTTTTTGTTCGTTTTCGTTTTCAATTTCTATTCAACTAGACCGATTTTGCTGTTTATGCAAAACATACATGGTTGTCAAATTGTTATAATAGTGAATATGTCTTTTTTGACGGGGAAAACAACGCTTATGGCGTATGGATTAAACATATACTAAATTCACACAAATATACTAAATATTCTTTGAGATAAGGCCTAAATTTTTATTTAAAACCACGTCATAACTATATCGTAGCTCACTGAGCGACGGTTTTTAAATACGAATAACAATCAAGGTTCCTTAGAAATTATTTGTTCTTGAATCTGTGTTCTGCCATTTACACGTGGGTAGTTGAACAGTTAACATGACAGAGTGTTGTGTTCTCATGATTCAGTGCCGGAAAAAAAATCGGTAACTTAATTGTATTGTGTCGCTATTTATTCTGTTGGCATTAATTCTATATTGCCATTCGTACTGTTTTTTTTGTTTATTCTGCCAATGCAGACAAATGCAAATTGTGCAAATAAAATGTCGCATTTTGTCACTTGTTATAAATTGGTGTGTTTAACCTTTCAGGTTTACTAAACTCAGTGTCGATGGGGGAATTAACGCCATGTACAGCCATCCAACCAATAGTTTCTCTCATTCGGCATAAGTAATAATGGACACTTGTCAAATGAAAACCAATAACCACATATTTACTGTTTGCTAAAGATACGTTATAACCATCGAACTCGAAGTAACAAATAAGAGAAAAAATACATGGTAAACTCGGATCATATTTACAACAATAATGTTGTCATGATGGCCGAAACAGAGCGTTACGCTGGTGGTGAGAAGGTCGTGAGTTTGATTTCGCCTTGAGGCATTCATGGGATGCAAATTACACTTCATACAACAACCCATACCTTACCATAGTAAGCTACACAAACATACGATCGCGTACTTGCTTTATCAATATTCCATGTCGATAAATGGAGTTCGAGTGCCAAAAAGGATAACTTTCAAAATTCAAAGCAGCGATTGGCTAAGCCTCACTTCTACGAATGACGTCTGAATAACAGCAACTTTTAATCGAAAGATATTTTATACTTTTTAAATGATTATTGTGACTCACAAGCTATGCAGACTCGATAAACCGCTGAAAACGTCATTGTTGAGTTCTCCTATCTCATTGCCCGAGAGGTCTCTGCAATTTTGAATATTTAGTAATAATGGACAATTGTCAAATGAAAAAGAAATAAGCACATATTTACGATTTGCTAAAGTAAGTTAAAACCATCGAACTCGAGGTAAAAAATGAATAGAAATGTACATGATAATCTCAGATCATATTTACAGCAATAATGGTGTCATTATTGTCGAGACTGAGCGTCGCACTGGTGGCAAGGAGGTCCTGAGTTCGATGCTGCCTAGAGAAACTCGTGGAATGCAAATTGCACTTCATACAACAACCCATACTTATCCATAATTTGCTACGCCAATGTGCATACGCATTTTTGGTTTAATCAATATTCCATGTCGCAAAACGGAGTATGAATGCGAAAACCTTTAACGTCTAAAATTCGAAGCAGTGATTAGCTAACACTCATTTCTTATGAGTGACGTCTGAATAACAGCAACTTTTAATGGAAAGATATTTTATGCTTTTTTAAACGATTGAATTAAATGACTTGGAAGGTCTGCAGACTGGATAAATTGCTGAAAATATCATCGCTTAGTTCTAGCATCTGGTTGCCTGAGAGGTTCCTGCATTTTCGAATATTCAGTTCTAGTTGCCAATTATCAAATGAAAAAGTAATAAGCACATATTTATGGTTTGCTAAAGATAAGTTATAATCATGGAGCTAGAGGCAACAAATATATAGAAAAAATGCATGGGATCACGTAAACAGTAATAATGGTGTCTTAATGGACGAGGTAGAGCGTTGCACTGTTGGCGAGAAGATCGTAAGATCAATTTCTCCTAGCACTGCTCATAGTATGTAATTGGCGATGCATACACCAACTATTTTTTTTTCGCAATTATCAAGGCCAACGTACAATTGGGTAATTCGTGAGATGTACACTTTCAGTATTTGAAACAATGATTGGATAAAACTCACTTTTGATCTAAAGATATTTTATGTTTTTTAATGATTCATGTGACTTACAAGGTCTGCAGACTGGATAAATAGCTGAACACGCCATCGCTTAGTTGTCTTATCTCGTCGCTCGAGAGTTTCCTGCAAAATACATGTTAAACTCGTATTTAAAGCAATAATTATGTCATGTTTGCCGAAACAGAGCGTCACACTCGCGGCGAAAAAGGTAGAGCGTAGAACTGGTGTGAGAAACCAGTGAGATCGATTTCGCTTACTTGGTTTTCATGGTTTGCAAATGGTACAACATACAGCAACCCATACTTCTCCACAATTCTCAATGCCAACGCATAATTTGGTACTTCGCAACATGCATACTTCTTGTAAATGTCATCTGAATAACAGCAGTTTTTACTTTAAAGATATTTTATAATTTTCACATATTTCATGTCACTCACAAGGCCTGCAGACTGGATAAATTGCTGAAAACGCCATCACTCCTATTTCGTTGTCCGAGATGTCCCTGCGATTTTGAATATTCAGTAATAATATACAATTGTCATATGAAAAAGTAATAAGCACATATTAACGGCTTGCTAAAGATAAATTATAACCATCGAACTCGGAGTAACAAATGAATAGAAAAATACATGGTAGACGCGGATCATATTAACAATAATGGTGTCATGATGGCCGAAGCAGAACGTCGCACTGGTTGTGAGAACATCGTGAGTTTGATTTCGCCTAAAGGCACTCATGGGATGCAAATTACATTTCATACAACAACCCATACCTTTACATAATTTGCTACGCTAACGTACACATGGTTATTTGATTTAATCAATATTACATGTCGAAAAACGCAGTGAGGAGGTCGTGAAATTGACATGGTCTAATAGCCCTCATGGTATGCGAATAGCACTGAGTGCCAGGAATTTGAGTGCCAGAAAATTGTAACTTACAGGCAGCGATCCCTTAAATATGTGTAAACACGCAACCAAAGTGATAAGGGTAATTATATGTGGACCGCTTAAAGGCAGTACATTACCTAGTTATTATTACTGCAGGTCTAATGGCTTAATTTATGCAAAAAGATAGCATCATATTACAAAATGCAACAATCCCTTTACTTACGATAGACCAATTAAATTTTCTTTGCACATGGTGTGGTAGGTGATAATCTACAGTTCCAAGTTATAAATATAATGCGTCGCAAGATTTTAAAACTTATTATTCTTGTGAAATAATTGATTTATTGAACTACCTATCAGTTTTTTATAATTTGTCTTTTGATATAAGTTGGAATTCGTATTAAGTCGCATGCACATGCAACGGTAGTTATTATAAGTCACCTTTAAATGCTCCTCTGATTTAAAAATCTTTATAACTTGCAAACCTTTGAAATTTTCATTGTTTATAAAACGCCCATTGGACTCCTTGGTTCCCCGTATTTCGTTGCTAGAAAAGTCTAGACTTCAGTATGCACATATGCAACTGAGCCAGACATTTATATTTTTAATGTCACAGCAGCAGTTAAAAGCCGGGAATACACTTTTCCTCCCATCTATGTTTGTTTTCTTATCAACAGATGTTTTTTTTGTACTGAAAGTGTATATCGCGTTTGTATCAAATGCCCAACTAGGATCTGTGCACTCAAATAGTTGAGCGACGCATAAACGCTTAAGTAAAAGATGGTTTGAATAAGTCTTTTAAACCGAGTAGTGTTTGGTTTTTTGTTGTCTTAAGGTTTCATTGACTGATCAGGCACACGCAGTGTTATCTCTTTACGCAGTGAGAGCTCGCACAAAGCTGAGCAAATGTGTGGTGTTCTGTGCTGTATGTTAAATGCTCCGCATTTACTTGTAAAAAATACACTAATTTCACATGGCGTTTTAACAAAGAAAACGAAACCGAAGACGAAAATAAAAAGTGACATGCAAACGTTCAGATCAAGCTCTTCGTAAATCCCAAGTTTCATGATCCTAGAGCCCAAGAAGACACAAAAAATCGGAAAACTGCCAAGAATAAAAAAGGACGAAGGGCTGCTCGCACAAATTCATATAACCCTTGCAAGCTAACAGATTGCCAAGTGTTAATTATGAGTATTCATTCAGTCATTCAAAAGTTGATAGGATAGTTCGGTATATCTAGGAATCTGCCCGGTTACAATTGCATGTTATTTAGATGCCAGTACACATACAACTTGTTTTCACAGCGTCCGTAGCAACGGGAAATCATTTCGTGCTTCTTTCATTTTGCTGAATTTGAACAGGTAAATAGCATAAAGTGTAGACACGTTCAAGAATTGTCTGGTTGGATTTACCGAGATTTTTTAATCTTTCAAAAATTAAAACAAAGAAATAACCTTCGAGACAGAAGCTTTGTAGTTCTTTTCAAAGACGAACCTTAATCAATTTGGAACCCACATTCCGGCTATTCATGAAATGGTTATGTAACGGACGGTTGCTCAGTAGTGGGCATGTAAGCCGTTAGCTTGTCGTAGCGCTTGAATCCGACGACTTATCGACGCTATAAATCTATTGATGCGATATTGGAGATATCTGTGTCATTCCTCGATTAACGCCTGTCGCAACTGGACGTGGTTTTATGGTGTCGAAATTCTGTTGTGCAGCCTTGTATCCAGGTAGTCCCATAGTGTTCTATAGGGTTCATATGGGGAAGATACACCGGCCATTCCAAAACTTTGCTCTCTTGCAAGTAATCCTGGTTACGGCGCCTGCGCTCACTGAGTATTATTCCAATGTCAGGTCAGCGCACACGCATTTTCAAGCATTCATCTAATGACCGTTGTTGCACTTATTAGGTTATTGGTGCACTCAGATGTCACCACTGCGTCCTTGTGGCAGTAAGAAAGCGATTACGGAGGTGAACCGAACGACTACCACAATCCTGTCGAGGCATCGTAACACGCGGATGACCGCTTCTGGATATTTCCACGGTGCTTCCTGTATCCGGAGACCGCTTTTTTATTTCGTACACTGGACTGTTGCAACTTCCAAAAATGTCTGACAGCGTCGCGCATCGAAATCCCAGCTCTAACCGATCGCTTGTCAATTTTGTGCGAGCTGCGACATCTTAATGCCCACTTGTTTTAAAGCGATCGCTACGAATACGGGTTCAACTAAGCCTTGAATGTACGTGTGATGCTACATTATATTTAAACGACCAAAAGATAACGACTCAGGTGGATTATTTTGCCACATGGCAAAACCCCAATAATCACCTCGAAAGGCATGCTGGAGAACATAAACAAAGACCAGTTGTGTAAAATTAGGATAGAATCTGTGGTTAAAATGTTGACAAAACAACGATTTTCAGTCCTTTACTTTCTTGGGTCACTCAGTATAATTTACTGTTCAAATTTTCTTTTAAGCTCCTTGCAGAAGCAGTTATCGTGTGAAAATCATAGATTTTCTAAATATAATATAATTATTAAGAACCAACTGAAACGATGAAAAATAATTTGATTTTTGCAAAAATCAAGTATCCTTGCAGACACTAAACGCAGAAGGGTTTCTTAGCATCATGTGTTAGTTAATACGGATTTTTGCGGACCGGAAGATGTACATATTTAAAATTCGAAGCAGTGATTCGCCAACACTAACTTCTTATGCATGACGTCTGAATAACAGCAATTTTTAACTTTAACATATATTCTACGCTTTATAAATGATTCATGTGACCCATAAAGTCTGCAGATTGGATAAATCTTTGAAAGAACCATAGCTTAGTTCTCCTATGTTGATGTTTATGAGGTTCCTGCATTTTTTAATATTCTGTTCTAGTTGATGATTATCAAATAAAAACGTAATAAGCACATATCTACGGCTGCTTAAGGTAAATTATAACCATTGAAATCGAGATAACAGAGGAATAAATAATATATCGTAAACCAGGATCATACTGACAGCAATAACGGTGTCATGTTGGGCGGGTTGGAGCGTCGCACTGGTAAAAAGAAGGCTGTGAGATCGATTTTGAAAACGGGACTCATGGCATGCAAATAGCTAAGCATAAAACAACCCATACCTTTCCACAACTAGCAATTCCAACGTGAGTTAATAAATGAATTAAAAACTATATGGTAAGTTCGCATTATATTGAGAGCAAAAATGGTGTCATGATTTTCAAGTTAGATTTTGAGATCATTGATCGCATTGCGTAACGGTACTCGTGGTGGGTCTTTGCCCAAACCCCCTGACCAACCCTTCCCCCCCCCCCCGGATCTAACCCCCCGTCAAAGTCAAAACTCCCCGACTAAAACCCCCCGGCGGCCTAAATCCCCCGATCCACCCCCCCCCCCGTTCTCAAATCTATCTTATATTTTGTAATTGCAATACATCCACGTTGTTAATTACACTTCAAATGCCTATTGAAGTGCAGATTACACTTCAAATGCCCATTGAAGGGATCACACGGTGTTTAAATTGGAATTTCTAAACCCCTGAAGGAATTGATCTTCATTGTAAAAGAAATTTCATACATCCATTGGTGAAAGCACATAGTTTTTGAAATTGCAATTGCGCTTACGATTGATGATTGTGTACACATTAAAAATTGCAATTACTTCTACGATTGATTAACGATGATTGCGAGATTAGTTGAGAGATCAGTATATAAGTTACAATTTCTCTTGCGATAGATGTGACTTACATCAATTGTGATTGAATGGGTAATTTAGTGAACAGCTTCAATACTAACATGTCTCAAAGAGATCAGCTCCAGTTCATCGAGTTCGAGAATTTTTGTAGTTGGAGAGTTGAAATGTTTTCCTTGTCATGAAGTGTAAGCGATTAGGAGAAAGTGAAAATAAATGAAGAAATTATCATTACACACTTTCTTTGAGAAAGGGTAAGTTGTGGTGTAGGGAGGTTTAGGCCGCCGGAGGGTTTTAGTCGGGGAAGTTTTTGACGGAGAAGTTAGGGCCGCGGGGGAGAGGGGGTTCGGCAGGAGAAGGGGGTTGGCCTGTTCCCACTCGTGGTATGAAAATGGCAAAGCATAACTCTCCATAACTAACAATATCAACGCGGAATTGGGTAGTTTGGTTAATCAATAATGCAAGTCGAAAACGGAGTCTGAGCTCTAGAAATTGTAATATGTAGGTAGCTGATCCGTTAAAGAGGTGTCAATATGCAACTGAAGGATGAGGGTAATTATATGTGAACCGCTTTAAGCCTTAAGTGGGATGCAGTTTACAAATTTTCTCATTATTATTATTATTGTAGATCCAATCACTTTGTTTATGTAGATAGATAACATCATATTAAAAATGCTGTAACCCTTTAGTTTCGATTGACAAATTACATTTCCTTTGCACATACTGAAGTACGACCTAAAGCTGCAAGCTACAATTCTACACGAGCTGGAACATTATTTTATTATGCAAACTGCTAAACTGATTATACTTAAAAATAATTTAATTCTCAAACTTTCGTTCGATATATCAGTTTGTTATAATAATATTCTTTTGACATATGTTGGTTTTGTATTGATTCGTATTAAATCCTATATACATGCAACAACAGTTATTATAGCTCACTTTTAAATGCTACTTTTGATTTAAAAAGCTCTGAATCGCATCAAAATCTAAATTGTATGTAAAATGCCCTGTCGATTCTTTATCTTTGCTCCACTTTATTGAGAGATAAGCCTGTGGCTGATGCTGCTATTGAGAACATTAACCATACATTTATATTTTTCAAGCCTGAGAGATAAATTTTGCGCAATTTTTAAAAATTAGTAATACATTCTTTATTTGACAACTTTTTCTCTACTGGTCAACCTTTGTTATCTTTTCGAACCCGAAGGAGCTATACCGATACTCGGCTTTGATCCAAACATTCAGATAGTTGAGGGAAGGATATATTTTAAAGTTAAAGGCGGTTCAGATGCTAATATTCAGTAACAAAGCAAACAATTAAATTAACTTTATTACCAGTAAAATATAAATTATCGAATGGAGTCATAAATTGCATATTTTATCCCAAAAGATTGTAGGTTTATGCTTTTTGTTTGGATCTAATTTGATGTTATAAATTACTTTGAGAAATTTAAAATTTTTTGATCTGTCTGCCAGTTAAACAATGCTGTGAAACAGTACTTATGGCGTAGTGAATGAAAAAATCTTTGCAAAAACTTGTAAGTGAGAAGAATGTTGTTTGTCTTCCCATTTTATCTATATAAAATGTGCATAAAAATATGAAGTAAGGCTATGAAGAAGAGTCAGAGATTCATTCAGTTATTTAAAAACATTTCATTCATCTGATTTTTCTCCGTGTAAATACCAATTCATGTCATGTTTGTTCTATCTGTCTATCTCAACCGCATATAAAACAAAAACTTTCAGAATACTAATGGGGTTTTTTGTTGTTTTCCCTAAAGCGATTCCGTTTGCACTTTCATTTGATTGGATAAATTTGTTTTGTCTGAAGAAATCGGCAGTATGATGAAATCAATTATTTATTAATAACCATGGAAAACGTGGAACATGTAATCCCTTAATTTGATTTGTTGAATTTCTTTTCGTTATAATTTTTTAATGTGTGGCGCAGAAACATGCTGTTTGATACATAAGAACTATCATTAAAAGATATGGCGATATTCACGTGACTCAGATAGACGACTGGTGAATAGGATTATTATCTATGTAGTCATTGGGTTGCACTGGAAATTAACGTTATACACAAGCTTTGTAAATATACCAAAGGACAAAAGAAAGTTTACACAGAAAAGAGGGGTTTATCTGTTAGTCACCAAAGTGATCAATTCTTTTGAAAAATTAGCAGAGAAACTTCAACATAATCTCTTTCAAATAAGGCAAACTTCTGACACTGTTATTTTGCTCAACAAAATCCAACTGAAAGAAAAGGATTTTGGTGTTACATATTATCACTCAGTAGCATGTGTAGAAATCATTTGCTTGTCGAAAAGCACAATTTTTTTCACCCGAATTGCTTGGCGCTCCAAACCATTATGCCACCATATTTTTACAGAGGAGTCTAGTGATTATTTTTGCACTTATCCGGTTATTAGTCCTTACTGTAACTCCGCTCTGGTCATCATCACATTGCGAAATAATGTACCTCATAAGGGTACATTATTATACCATTATTCGGGTACGCCAATCATGAGAAAGTGTAGTACGACCGCTTTGGTGTCTATCCTGGATTGTAAACAGTAGTTTTGGTGCTTCTAAAGTGCCGAGCTACTACTCATACTGAAGCTCCAGCCTGTAACGTGCTTATAGGTTGTTGCAACAATTTTTTTTAAAGTCTTGGCATCTTAATGTGTACTCATTGTAACTGAACTGCTTCCGACCCAACTATAATTAAATGATGGCTATACTCAAAAGAAAAATCAAAGAAGAGCACCACATTGATAAGTGTGTTACCTGTCAAAAATCCCTCATAAATACCTTGTAAATACAGATATTTGAATAAAACATTAGTATGTTCTGTAAATTGGGTAAGTCTCTGCTGGTCAATATTTCGTGAAAAACAATTTACTTCCGAAAAATATTTAATTTTTGGTGTGAACTTTCAATTGTCCTATGGTACATTTTGAACCCAAGGAGAGAAGACACAAGCGATCAGGAATAAGTGGGTCTTGTAACGCAAATACACAATAAGATAAATTTGTGGAAAGTATATATGAACTACTACTCAAGAACTCCGGAAGCAGAAAAACATTAATAATAAAAATATTGTATAGCCACATTTGCTAAAATAACATGCAACAATCATCAAACAGTAACTGTCACTTGAATAATGACTGGGAAATATGATTGCGTCATATACTGTAGTAATTTCTGAATTCTTTATATTTAACTTTAGTCTCAAAAAGGTCCTGTTTTCAGTTAGAGAATAAGTTTATCATGGAGCTTTCTTCCCATCACACAGTACTCAAAAATTTGCTTCAGTCATTAAAAAATAATTTACTACGCAGGACTAATCTACTGAACTCTATTGCGCCTCTATTCGTAATTGTTTCTTATTATAGTCTTCATAAATTTGAAAATAACAGCTTTGTCAAATGCAAAGATGGATTTAGTAATCCGCACGATAGGGCATGTGTTGTGAGTAAAGCGCGTAGATCATGGAAATGACGGTCGAGACTATAAATGCAAAACACTGAATTTTGTTTTGCTACCAGACCTTATTCCATTGTGTGACGTTTGCCCGCTGCAGTTTCATTTACAAATATAATTGAGATATTTTATACTCACAGCGCCACGAGATGTTGTAAACCATTAAATGTTGAGCTGCTGAGATGGCTTCCTATCCTGGTCAGTTGGAACATGCTGCACAACAAATGAAATAATTTGATTGGTTGTTTGAACAACATGAAAAATAAACACGTCATTAAATTTGTGCATAACTAGCAATCTACAAAAGTATATTACATCATGCTTTTACAACAGTGTTTCATATCAAAAATCCGAGAACGACATTAACAGTTTAAAAAGTAAGACGGATGGGTTTTGAGCTTGAATTTATGGAATGCCGCTTTAACATTTATTAGGGAATTATTGATAACAAGAATTAATTTTTGATCTCAAAAATTGATTTTTTGGTATTAAAAATTAATTTTGGCTATCTGAAATTATATTTTTGATATCGCTAAATGTATTCTTGATCTCAAAAAATAATTGTTGATGTCAATACATATTTAGAGATATCAAGAAATATTTATTGACATCAAAAATGATTTACTGATATCTCAAATTGATTTTTTGAGATCAAAAATTGAATTCTTGATAGTAAAAATGAAATATTTGAGAGCAAAATATCAATTTTTAGCTTAGTATTTCATTTTCCTTTTATTGATATCAAGAATTTATTTCAGATATCATTATTTCAGAAGAAGGCTCTTTTAATTTGTATTTTGAAGTCTGCAAATGATTTTTTATCTCAAAAATTGATTTTTGATATCAATTTTTTAGATAAAAAACAGTAGTATGTGATGTAAATTTTTGAATAACAAATTCAAAAGTACATATCTGTGAATAAAAATTACTGGTCCTTGTATACAGAATCTGTCTTTAAATTTTTCGTTGTACAAAAAAGAAGCCATTTTTGAGATCAAAAATTTTGTTTTTATTGTTGATCTAATTCAAATTTTCACCTCCAAAATTTAATTGCCGATTTGTTAAATTTTATGTAAATGTATGTCTTACTTAAGCTTTTTAAGGTTTGTTTGTTTGATTATTTATCTTATTTATGCCGTCTAAAATTCAATTGTTGATAACAAAATATAAGTTATTGAGATCTACATTGATTTCTTGATATCTTTAATTATATTTTGATGTCAAAAAGAAGCATTCAATGTTAAAATGGCATTCAGCACCAATTAGAGATTTGTAAGCTTGAACATTATATAAATGGCTTTTCTGACAAAATTTAAATCACAACACATTTTAAAAACCCAAAATGCACGTCTTACGCTACAACCAAAATCATTGTTGTCCAGATAATACTAAATGAGACCACTTACACAGAACTCCATGCAGCTACTTAAACTTTTGCTCGAAGGAGCAGTTTTTTGCAACAAAATATAACATTAAGGTCGCTCGGGCAATGTAGAACAATTTTTATGCCAATTACCGCCGGGGTGACGCCAGTGAGGTGGCACCACTTATTTTTCAATTCATCTCTAACATTCGCTGCATTCGCAGCCGTTTTTTAAATTAAAAACAACAAGACTGTCAAGTCACGGTGTCCAGATACTGTCAAAGTAACAAAAACCCAAGGACAAATTCAACATCATACCTGGTTAAATGCCGGAAAACACACTCACACACACACACATACACACACACACACACACACACACACACACACACACACACACACACACACACACACACGTATATATATATATATATTTCACGAAATTACTGATTACACAGAATCACTGTAACACACACATACATACACACATATATATACGTGTGTATGTGTGTGTTTGTGTGTGTGTGTTACAGTCATTCTGTGTTTAATCAGTCATTTCGTGAAATATATATATATATACGTGTGTGTGTGTATGTGTGTGTGTGTGTGTGTGTGTGTGTGTGTGTGTGTGTGTGTGTGTGTGTGTGTGTGTGTGTGTGTGTGTGTGTGTGTGTGTGTGTGTGTGTGTGTGTGTGAGTGTGTTTTCCGGCATTTAACCAGGTATGATGTTGAATTTGTCCTTGGGTTTTTGACTGTATTTGATGTCCTGTTATTTCACGAAATTCCTTAAATGATTTGTAAATTGAAATATAATACTGGATCATCTTCATTTATTATGTTTGTCAGACACATTATTTATTTGTGCAGCACATTGAAGAATTCCACCAACCAGAGCACAAAATGTTATTTTCGAAACATTTGCGTCTGTTGCTCTCACAGCGTTTGTTACACTTGACAAAACCTTGTCCTCCGGAGCCAGACTCATGTGTAACAGCCTGATGCAAAGAAAGTCCCAGGTTGATATCGGAGTTGTTCAATAAGCGCTGGAGACAAATTTCAAACTGATTACGTTAAAATTTTCCCTTCAGAATATCTGGCTTAAAACTTACTTTGTACAGATCATTTTCATCCCAATAAACAATAACATCTGATATTTCTTGGATCACCGCGTCCTCTATCTACAAGGGATATTGGGACATTATTTCCAATTAATCCGTGCGAAAGTTCAATGCGTGCTCTCTTGATTATTCCCTGTGCTTGAGATAACTGTCCACCTCGGGCGCCCTGCTTTTCCGCTAAAATGCTTTCAATTCGAGCAGCTACTGCATCACACGCCTCGGTCGCCCTCGTGGCTTTGGTTACCGCCTCCGCTCAGGTCTCCGTCGTTACTTCGGTCGCAGTCACCGACCCGGTCGCAGTCCCCCAACCTATCACCGTCGTTGCCATCACCACATCGGTCATCATAGTCACTTCGGTCATTGTGGGCACTTCGGTCACCATCGCCGCTTCGGTCTCTGTCGTCACTTCCGACGCGATCACCGGCCAGGTTGCGGTCGTCGGCTAGGTCGCTAAGCCGATTCCATCACTGTCGTCATTTCGATTGGCATCATCGCTTCGGTCGCCTCAGCCGATTCGTCGCTATCAGCCCGGCCATATGCTGAAGACTTTGCAATGACTTCTTTCGGCAGCGATAATGATGTCACATCGACTTTTACATCGCACCCATACATTACCGTGTAAGGTGCCCTATTGATGCCGGAATGAAGACTGGACTTTTATGGAACTACACAAGCGTAACATTGGCACTCTTTACATTAGACTTTGAAGATAGATCGGAACCGGGAAATTATCGTTGCCAAAACCGGTCTCGATAGTTGTAACTTCGGTGTTGAATGTCACATATTTGTTGAAAGCGTTAAACTTTAACGTTTTTGCATAGAATTAATTTTGAAATATCATTTCCTATGCAATATTTTGCGAGATTTTTGCCTTTTTATACAATTTTAGTTGTTTTATTTTGTTTTGAATATGTTATATACTGAAAAATAGGCAATAGCAAGACCGCCTTAAAATGTCGACTTTACAAATTATTATATATCCACATGATTTTTATTGTTATGTTGTGCATAAAGTTATGTCTTCATAATTGACTTTTAAACAAAAAAGCCCAAAAATTGAAAAAGATACATAAGAAAATAAAAAATATGCAAAATATAGTCCCGCTAATGTGATATATATATACATTATATATATGCTTGGTCCAAATAATGCATAAAGCAGCCTAATATATATATATATATATATATATATATATATATATATATATATATATATATATATATATATATATATATATATATATATCATGTTAACGTTAATCATCACACTAGATAAAATTTATGCATCGTTTCGAAATGGAATATATACATTCTATCTATATATTCCGTGTATGTGATGATTAATGTAAAGATGTCGTTATAATATAAGTTGGCTTCTATTATGGGTTTGATAGGTTCATGTTTTATATGCGCTTGAACTTCGCCAAAAATAAGCACAGCCCTACTGCTTTGAGCTTTTTACAGTTGTTTTCATTTTTTTCGAACAAATGGACTTTGCTCTCGTTATTATTGTTAATTTTAGTGAACACTAGAAAAACCAAGGAATTCAAGCAAGAGTGTCGCACATAATGATATTAAGATTTCCTAGAAAAACAAAAATTGTACAACAGAAATAATTATTTGTTAAAAAATGGTAACTTTGGAATTTCACAAAGTCGTAAAAGTTTTGACAATAAAAATTCGATAACAGTACTTTGCTCCTTTGACCACATAAATGTTTTTACAACGTTTCACAAAATTTGGCAAAAATGCAGAAAGATGGCTTTTATAGTAATTCATCATACTGGCGAAGATAGACAGTCACCCTCAAAAATAAGAGATATAGCTGTTCTAACATGAGTGTATTCTTTAAAAATCGTTGAGTAAGGATGAAACTTCGGAGAAAATACTTTTAATCAAAATTTGAAGACTAACGGAAGGGCATTTATTTAAATCGCGCCGGTAAATTGCACAGGACACATTGATTCTCAGGTGAAAGATTGCCATATCAGTTTTACATTAATGCCGTCAAAAAGTTTGAAAAAGTTTTTAATTTATATAAAATTAAGGCTGTTTCAAGTTTTTGATTAATATTTCCAAAAATAATGTAAACAAAAGAAATAAAAAGAAATAAAAAAATCATTACTTTCTGCCGAAACTTTTCATTAAATTCTCAATCACTAAAGCCAATACTTTTCAAGACGGACAGATACAGAACCCACAAGGGAGGTAAACCCCCAGTGAACAAAGTCATCCACTTTGAAAAATAGGTCCGAAGAATGTTTAAAATTAAATAGAATATCTCAAAAAGTATGGTGGTTATTAAAGTTACCATTTCATGAAAGGTAGCTGTTGTGAAATGTAACAGTTATTTGGATTTTGGTGCTCTGAACTACTTAAATGGAAGTCTCCTATTACCAGTCCCTGAACTCAGTATTTTTTCTTGCCCAGATCAAATCAGGTTACTATTGATTCCTCTTTGCCTCTTCCTCGGAGACGACTCTGGTAACCCCAACAATTGACTTCAATTGACTTCAAAATAATTCATTGGTTTTTGAATACCGCAATTCTGATTATCACAAGATTATTTTATCAATTTCTTTTTTATGCCAAAAACACTCCGGCACTTATTAATGACGACTTTTAAGAAAATCTAGTGACTGATCGAACTGCACATACACACCCTTACAACTGTTAAGATAGAACAGTAACTTACTATTTTGTAAGTGTTTTATATGGTAGCACTGGAAAGAACTCAACCTCGTGCACAGAGCTGCAGTCAAGTATGTTCCCATAGCATTTGCATTTGGAAACTGGTTCTTGACAACGCCCAGCTGAAACATCCATTATTCAGCCGATAAAAGTAAACATACATTTGCTGCGTAGCTTACAAAGTAATGCACATTTGAGATAATACTGAGTTACTGCATCACTTTGCTTTCAAAGATAACAGAATATATTCGATGTGCTTAAATTCCAAGGTTATATGGCCTTATTCTGAATGTCTTTCACGTCAAACAATGTCATGAGGACCATAGTGTTTAAGTAATTTTTCTGAAAAATGCAATCACTATGCAAATAAAGTGTAATAATATTGTGGCCTCTTAGCTATTCAACATATTACGGAAGGTAATATTTTGATAGCGGTGTATATTTAAGCCACATAAAGGTAAATGGATAAAATAAAAGTTGCTAAGGTAAATCATTGTGCTCTGTTGTAAATGTTGATTTAAGTGAAAGTTTAAGGAATTCTGTGATAATTTGGGATAGCTCCATTGCTACTGCAATTGTCAAGAAAATGACGATTTTTTGCTTCAAAGTTAGTCTAATCAAACTAACATATTTTTTAATTATTTTGGAAAAGTTGCATAAATTTAACAATCCTGATGGATAAAATAATATCCTCTTGAAAATGTTTATTAGGCATTTATTTCATAATAATTAGTTTCTCACTGAGACTATTTGAACACTCCTACAAAGAGAGCTGCACTTACAGCAGTTTCTATCCGACGAGAAGCACTTTACTTGCAACTCTTTTCCTGTTTGGCAAGCGGCGTATTTCATCCAGCATTCACTGCCATAATAATTACCATCATTTCCAACAACAGCTTGTGCAGACGAGGCGTTTTCGTCACATTTCAGGGACTGAAAAGACAAATTTAAAAGAGCTGACAATAAGCATATTTGACAAGAACACTTATAAGTAACGTTTTTTACGCTAAGGTCTTCATCATTATCCATCTATTGGACATAACAGTTTTACAATGCAGCTTTTTATATATAAATCTTGAAACAACAGGTCTTCGAAATCACAATATCTGCTGTGTTTATGTCAAACACAATATATGTATAAAGGATAAGTGTTGCGTCAGTTAGGCATTGAAATCCATATAATAGCTTTTGTATATGGTCAAAGTTTACGTTCAATTACCTTCGTTTGTGTCGTTAAAATAGTAAAACTTGATAGCCTGACACATCGGGCTTCCTGTAGCATTCCACAAACATATTGTACAAAAGGTGCATGCTAGTATGCGTGACTTTGAGTGCACCAAAAAACTCAAGAAGAAACTCTCATTTTTTTATTTTTTTAATTTTTTTCCTTTTATTTAAACTCATCGAACCCACATACACACCCTTACAAAATCACACACATATACAAACACTACATCGTACAAAAATAGCTAACAAAAATAAAAATCTTGTGACGAATGCATCAGTTGCTGTACACTCTGTTAGCACCCGAACACCCAGCTGCACCCGACTTTGCCTCGACGGTAACTCAATCGCAGATTTATTTGGATATGCGTAGACTCAGTCAGACCCTGTAGGCTCAATCGGACACACGGGGGTTCAGTCAACGCCGTGCAGGTTCAGTAAGAAAATGCGTAATCTCACACATAACCGCGCAGAGAACACATAATAACAGGCATTCTATTGGCAGTGATGAACACACAGGTCCTCTTGACATATCACATCAACCAGCGTAATGGAACACGCAAAGTTGAACGGATCCTTAATTTACAGTTCTTTTTATTTATATTTCTCACACAACTACCATCTCGTTAAAGTTTTAAACATTCTTTCATCGATAATTTTATATTACCAGGGAAATATTCAAATGTAATGTAACCCAACAAAGCACACTTTCACCGTCAAACCGCGGTTTCTCACGAATCTGTTGGCTCTTTAAATCTTTAACCATTCTCTGATCATTAATTTTGTTTTACCAGGTAAATATCTAAGTGCAATATAAAACAACCAAGCATTTCCTCTCCGCCAAACTGTACAGCAGTACATGTTATTCCTTCAGAAAATTCCATCTACACAATGTCTCTATTTCTTAGTATTTTCCCCCAAGATTTCAACAATTTTTATTTATTTCAATACGTCACAATACCTGGGTAGCAGCTTCCAAGTTTTATCCGTTAATTGTGCACATTTGGACGAACACAACTAGCTATTAAAAGCTTAAAACGATAACATTTCCTTAATTATGCTTTCACCAAGGCCAAGAAAAAAAATGAGGCATTCTAAAAGGTGCTCTCCTTTGCATGGAGCCGAAATGGTGCCGCCAAGCCAAATGTCAGCTTTTCATTAGCTTAAAATGATCACTAGATTAACTTGGAGCCGCTTCTAACCAATAGGAGCCGAAATTACATCCGAAATTATGGTAATTTGCATAATTCCGTCTAATACTGAGAAAATAAACAAAACCAATTATTTGATTTCGGTTCAAATTATTGCCACGCGACGATGCTAAAAATAGGCTCAAAAGAATCGCGCAGTAATAATGCACTAATATATATGGCACAGAAGAATCGCTCATTAATAATGCACTCGTATCTATGACACACACACCCCGCTAGAGATTTCACTAACTCAAGAGATACAATGTACCTCAGTAGAAAACACACCATTACACCTATACACATGAGCTCACAATTCTAGTACAATTTACGTAATGCTAAGAGTAATCACAGGATGCCACATCACATTACAATATCACTAGACTTTAATACATGTCACAAATACATCGCATGACGCATTGCACGTTACTTTATCGACAAATAATCAGCACCTATCTGATCTCTACCTGCTATTTGCTGAAATACAATGTTGTACGGTTGTAACAACATCGCCCACCTCATAATCCTATCATTCGTATATGTAGCTGAATTGAGAAAAGTCAAAGCATGATGATCAGTTTGGAGAGTGAAGCGATTTGAAAACAAATACTGGCTGAGTTTATCGACAGCCCATACAACAGCAAGATATTCACGCTCAATCACAGAATACTTCGGCTGCCTGGGTAACAACTTCTTGCTTGCATAAGCTACCGGAACCAAAACTGAACCAGGATCTTGACATTGCATCAAAACAGCACCTCAACCAGTCAAAGAAGCATCAGTACGCAAGAAAAACTTCTTATCAAGCTCAGGGAGTTTCAACACTGGTTTCTTTGCAAAAAATCTGCTTTAACCTAGTGCGCCCATGCTTTGCACGAGAGTCCCAAGTCAGCACGTTTGGTTGTTTTAGCCTCGTCATATCAGTTAAAGGAGCAGAGATAGTTGCGTAATCCGGACAAAACTGTCTATAGTACCCAGCAAGACCCAGAAAAGAACGTAACTGTCTCTTTGTAATTGGCAGTTCTGCCTTTAAAATCTTCTATTGTCATGCAATTGCCTGTCTGACCTTTGCCAACCTTTCGTCTAACAAATTTAATCTCAAAATAACCAAAGAAACACTTCGATGGTTTAATCGTGAGCCCGGCTTGTTGAATCCTCTCGAACACATTTCCTAGGACAGCCAAATGATCATCCCATTCAACAATATAGGACAAGATGTCATCCACAAAACTATCCACTTGTCACAACTCATACAACAATTTCCTCATCATTTGATTGTAATCACTCCCAGCATTAACAAAACCAAACGTCATGACACAATATTAGAATAACCCAATCGAAGTGTAAAAAGCAGTGTTCTCCTTGGACGCGTGTGTCAATGGTTTCTGATAGTACCCTTTCGAAAAATCGATTTTAGACAAATATTTACCATTGGCAGGCTGCGAAACCTCGTCTGTTGAAGGCATAAGCTCAGCATTAAACTTGGTCACTTTTTCCAAAGCTCTAAAGTCAGAACACAACCTTATCTTTTTGTCTGTCTTCCGCAACAAAACAATGGGAGCTATATACGAAGAACTTGACGGTTCTATGACACCTAAAGAGATCATGTCTTCAATTTCACGTTTACACTCATCCAGTAAAGCATGCCGTATGGGATATTGCTTTGCTCTTGTTGGTTTATCTGTCGTAAACTCAGTGTTGCAAACCCACACATTAGACATCAATGGGCGCGAGAAGAAAAGATACCCAGAAACCTTTCCAAAAGTCCAACAGTTCCTTCTTTTGAATTTCAGTTAATTCAGGACTTGTGTTAACATCCTTATGCTATTCTTCCTCACTCATTGGATTTTCCCACATTTCCTGACCACCCAACGGATTAAATCCAACATCCTCAACAACATACTCCGAGATAGCAGTATCCACACAAGCAGTTTCGCCTATACTAGACCGTTCATAGAACTTCTTCAGCATGTTATTGTGGAGCAATTTACACTTCCCATTAACAATGACATAATCACCAAGCCCTTTTCTAGCCATGACCCTATAAGGACCCTTCCTTTGAAGTAAGAATTTGTTATGATCTGTAGGGAGTAACAAAAGTACCCTCTCACCAACTTCCTTTCCTTAGTTTCGCTAACTGATCAAAATGTTTCATGTAACTCTCCTGAGAATTTCCTAACTCAACTTGTGCTATTCTGCAAGTCTCTTCTAACCTGTTTCTTAAGTCGATAACATTCTCATAAGTCGTTTAACCTCCGAGCCACATTTCTTATTTGTCCACAATTTCCAGAGTATCGCCATTGGCCCTCTTACTGTTCTACCATACAATAGCTCAAGGGAGAAAATATTCTACTGCTTTGGGAGTTTCTCTATTAGCAATAAGTAGCGGTTCGATATAACAACACCATGTTCTGGGCTTTTCAGTGCACATCCTTCTTAACATCTTCTTCAAAGTTTCATGTTATCTTTCACACAATCCCTTTGAATGACTATGGTAGGATGTAGTAAATAAATTCCTGACTGATAAAAGTCTAGAAACCTCTGTCATCATTTCCGATGTAAAGCAGGAGCCATTATTGCCAACCACTTCATGTGGTATACCTGTTCTGCTAAAGATATTAATTGACGCTTCCGGGACGCTAGCGGTATCTATTTTGAAAGCGGAATCGCTTTGGGGTTTCGTGTTGCATAGTCAACGCACGTCAGTATATACCTATTTCCTTTCTCACTCGTTGGGAAAATAGTCCCTATTATATCAACCGCTACCCGTTCAAAAGGCACATCAATAAGAGGGGTTTTCTCAAGTGGCGCTTATGCTATCGAACCTTTCGAACGGTTTTTGACACATTTCACAAGACCTGCAAAACCTAACAACATCTCATTGAACAAAGGGCAAAAAGAATTGTTCTACAGTCTTCAACCTAGTTTTCTCCATACTTATATGACCAGACAAGGGTGCGTTATGAGCTAACTCTAAGACTGACTTTGTAAACTTTTTGGACCCATATGTTGAACAAAGATTTTCTCATCACTAACATTTTGATACCTGAAGCAACGATGTAAAAATCCACTCCTCACCTTGAACCAGTATTCACTTTGTTTACTCTTGAACAACCGAGAACTGCTGGCATCATTCCACCCCTTCGTCAACGTTTCATCCTTCCGTTGCTCCTCCCTAAACTCTTCTGGTGATACACTAAGTAGAAAACTACCCTCAAACACCTTGATAGGTTTCACTGCTTTGTTTGAATCTTGCACCATAGAACGAGTTCGCATAGCGGAATCTAAGTCACCATCAGTAATATTCATAAGTACTGCCTCGCATATCAGATCTTAGGACATAGCATATTAACCTCACCGTCATACCAAGGACATTTCAAGAACACTTTCGAAACCGGTGCATACTCATAAGAGCCATTGATCATGTAGCATTTCTTTGTTTGCCCTAGCCACTGATCACGTTTTACCAAATCTGCACGAACAAAAACCGTGGCACAACTTGTGTCGCGCATCACGTTGACCTCGACACTGTTTAGTTCATCCTTTACCATATTTAACTTTGACAACAAAGCCGGATTTGAGTCTTTGCAAGCATCAGAACCTAGTCATTCAAAATCACGCTACACCTCTGGACTTTCACGTTCGGAAATACCTGCGTTTCCTAGCTGAGGCCTTTTGACTTGAGAACCATTGTAACTCCCACTAGAATTCTGACCTCGACTAAAGTTCTGACTGTTGTGACCTTGACCTCTACCGTTCTGATATGACTGGCATCACAACTCAAAGTTCACTTGACCCCGAGGACTATTCCACTGCCTATTGTTATTTCGTCCTTCATGAACATGCGAAGTATCGTTGAATTTTCATTTTGAGAATAACCCTGACCTTTTCTTTCAAAGGGTTGATGTTCCCTTCTCTGCGTATGTGCTTGATTGCCCTTTGACCTGTTTTTGTGTGCACGCTCAAACAATTATCCGTAATTCGAAAGCTCAGATAAACTCTACACATGTTCCCTAACAAGCGCAACTAATCTTGGGTCAGAAATTGAAATCCTTCAAATCCTCAAACCTGTTTTCAACATTTGACAACTCTAGCCACCACTCAAAATAGGTCATCGTTTGAGAACAGTAAGCGGAAAAATTTTCTTTTACTGTTTATTCGACCGATTGAAGTTGAAATCGACTAAGTAAAGCCTTTATCAACAGGTCATAATCTTTTGCATAGTGATCTGGTAGACCTGTATAAACCTCAAATGCTTTCCCATCAAGAAGAGAACACAAAAGTATCGTCCATCCATCGTGCAGCCGTTGCCCAGCCTCGGCATACCTTTCAAACCTTAAAATATAGGAATCCATATTGTCTTTAACAGCGATGAATTTGGGTAATTTGGGTACCGGAACACTAAGACTGCCACTGGGGAGGTTGCTGTAATCAAGCACACTTTGGCCAATTTTTGAACCAGATGACCTTTGAACCTCTAACTGCTTCTCTTTTAGTTTTAGTTCATCCATTCTGTGTTCATATGCAATCCGTTACCCTTCTAGTTTCAGAGTATAACTAAGCTTCCTAGTTCTCTCTTCACGATTGTTGACACTATATAAAATCCTTCAAGTCTGAAACATGTACCTAGGTAAGCGTGCTACGAATACCGCAAGTTCCAAGGAGTAGAAATTCCGACAAAATCAATCCAAGTCACGAAAACCTAGGATTTGCGAGGAACAACATAGTGCTTAGCAGCCGGCATAATGCATCATCCTCTAGCCTATAAAGGCATACCACTGGTAGAACTAAGTTACTAGACAGAGTATAAACTCTTAAATATAATATTTCCAATAACTTCTAACGGCTGAGACAACTGGCCAACTAATTTTTGCACTAACATACCACGGACACAACACGCTGCAGTAAAACAAAACTATTCGAACTAAACTTATACCACTACCCAGCACGCCTAATAACCAAGGTTGCGACAGAACGCTTGAAGGTTTTTTAAAATCTGCTTTGTGCACACAAGCGTATGTGACACAATACGCTCTAGTTTGTGTGTGTCTGTGTTTTAGGGGGGGGGGGAATTAACCTGTGCCACTTCACAAATCCTAAAGTTTGATTCTCCATAGAATAACAATATCAAATACAAAAGTAATAACAAGTACCCGTAAATCTACCTCAACCCACTCTAATCGAACACTAAACTTTATATTTTCTTATTGTATTAACAATTACAAGTCTCTTTTAAATGGATATCATTTCTTAGAAAAGAAAAGAATCACATCGGGTCACCATATGCGTGACTTTTCGTGCTCAAAAAAACACTGAAGAAGAAACTGTTTCTTATTTTTTCGTGTTTTATTTAAACTCAACAAACCTACATACACACCCAAAAAAGGCACATATACACATAGAGACACTACATCGTACAAAAATAACTAACAAAAACGAATGAGCCAGTTGTTGTGCCCTCTGTGTTCGCACCCAAACACTCAGCTACATCCGACGGTGCCTCGACGGTAAGTCTGGTACTCAATCGCAGACTTATTTGGATACGCGTAGACTCAGTCAGACCCTGTAGACTCAGTGGGACACACATGGGCTCAGTCAACGCCGCACAGGTTCAGTCAGAAAGGCGTTATCTCACACATTACCGCGCAGAGAACACATGATAACAGGAATTCTATCGGCAGTGATGAACACACGGGTCCTCTTGACACATCACATCAACTGGTGTGCTGGAACACGCAGAAGTGAACGGATCCTTAATTTACAGTTCTTTTTATTTATATTTCTCACAAATCTACCATCTCCTTAAAGCTGTAAACATTCTTTCATCAACAATTTTATTTAACTGAGAAAATATTCAAAAGCAATATAACCAAACAAAGCATTTTTTACCGTCAAACCGCTGTTTCTCGCGAATCTACCGGCTCTTTAAAGCTTTAACCATTCTCTCGTCATTAATTTTATTTTACCAGAAAAATATTTAAGTGCAATATAAACCAACAAAGCATTTCTTCTCCGCCAAACTGGACAGCAGTATATGTTATTCAATCAGAAACCTTCATCTTCACAACGTCTCTATTTGTAAGTGTATACAACAAAGATTTTGACTATTTTTACTTATTGCAATGAGTCACAATACCTGAGAAGGTTCTCTCCCTTACATGGAGCCGAAATGGTACCGCCAAGCCAAATGTCAGAATGTCATTACCTTAAAATAATCATTAATTTGAGCCGCTTCCAATCAATAGGAACCGAAAGTCTAGCCGAAATTATGCTAATTTGCACAATTCCGTCTAATGCAGAGAAAGTAAACAAAACCCACGTGGTTGATTTCGGCTACAATTGTTACCGCACAAAGATGCTAAAAATAGGCACAAAAGAATCGCTCAGTAATAATGCACTAATATATATATAACATAGAAGAATCGCTCATTAATAATGCACTCGTATCTATGACAGAAGGTATCGATTTTTTTTACTTTTCTATTGTCACAGCCGAATGCGTTGATATTTCTTCCGGAAAAAGAGTACCTGTTTCCTCTCTCTCTCTCTCTCTCTCTCTCTCTCTCTCTCTCTCTCTCTCTCTCTCTCTCGCTCTCCCTCTCTCTCTGGCTGTCTGTCTGTCTGTCTCTCTCCCTCTCTCTGTCTCTCTTTCTCTCTCTTTCCCTCCCAAGTCTGTCGTATTATTCATTTTGAGAATAATGCCACTAGCACTTTGTGATCTACTTACCGTTTTCTCATTTACGTTTTGATTTATTTCACTTTCCGTAGTTTCATCCTCATTTTTCATCTGTAATTCATCTCCAGAGTCAGTATTTTGCTTGTGGCCTGAATTATTTCCAATTAAAATACACAAAAACAATAAAATCTTCATGATTTATCGTCAGATTAACATCTGAAGCAGAGAAATGTAATGTCGATTTGCAAATATTCCCTAAATACGTAAAAAAATGCAAAAAAGTTTTAATGTATTACTTCCATACTGCGAAAACAAATCACGCCTAAAATAAAAAAATGAATATTTAAAATTCTGTTTTTACATCAGTCACACAATATATATCCGAAGTCACGCATTAATAAACAACTGTAGGGAATGTGTAGGTTTTGCCTTTCATTTATATGGTGATAACACAACATGGTAACATCATTGCTTTTAGGCCCGCATTATCTTCATTTTATTTTGGCACAAATGTCTGGAAAGCATTCAACTTGGTTTGTTTTCTAGCAATACAGAAAGAGCAATACAAAATAAGTAAAAATGATAATTTGTCTGACATATCTAAGTAAAAATTATTTTTGAAGTCAATTTACAGCGGTGATTTGATTATTTCAAATGAAAGCAGCGCCAGCCATAAAATTATACCAGTCTGAAAGAATATGGCAACCAGCTGAAAGGTTTTGAGATTATCGATCACAACGTGTTAGTATAAAATATACATTACAAACAGTCATATCTTTCATCGGGTCCTAGAAAAACTTCTGTTACTACCACTTCTTTATTAGACTGTTTTGTTAAGATTCTTACTACATTACTTTTATTTAAATAACCAAAACCAAAGGCTTGTAAAGTGTATATTTAAATGTTGTGGCTATTTTCAGGACGTTTTTCTTGACAGTGGTCCATCATTCCCACTTCCAAACATTTTTTGCAAATGGGTATGCTTTGCTAAGAATTCTGGCTTTTTATTCCTTCCTTAGTTTTTTTTTTTTTTTTTTTTTTTTTTTTTTTTTTTTCGTCTCGGAGGTTTCCAGAAAACTCCTCCTACGCTATTTGATATAGGACGATGAAATTTAGCACAGAAATAGAGACAGATTAGATGTCGTGAAATCTATAAATTTTTCTGACCTTGACCGTCAAGGTCAAGATCCAATTGAGGTCAAAGTTTTTTACTTCAACGTGGTTTCCAGAAACCTCCTCCTAAAGGGTTTGTAGTAGAAAGACGGCATTTGGTGGAGACATAGAGGGTAATGAGTTGTCGTGAAATCCGCAAAAATTGAGGTTAAAAGATTGTTTCAAAAACTTATTCCATCAAGAAAAATTGCGCCCAGATCCTTGTTTCAAAACGTGTACGGTATCAGTAGGCAGTAACATCGTGGATTGAATCTGGACATTCAGTGTCAAGTTCAAGGTCATGTGAACTTTGTATAACGTAATCCGTTAGACAAAAAAATTTCCATTATCTCAAAAACAGTTAGAGATTATTTCCGACCCTTTTGGCCTAAAAGATGTTATATAAGAGGCACCCTGGTAACATTGACCTCCTCCGCCATGGTCAAGGTCAAATACTGGAAATTGATAATTATCTCGAAAAAGGTTAGAGATAGAGCGCTTTTTGAGCTTATTTTCGACCGGTTGGGTCTATAAGACGTTATATAAGGGGTACCTCGGTTACCTTGACCTCTTCCGTCATGGTCAAGGTCAAAAGTTGACCATTATCTCAAAAACGGTTAGAAAACTGAATTTGAATATTTTAGATTACATTACATTTACATTACATTACATTCAATTAAATTGACATAAGTTCTTAGCTGAGAAACCGGATACTCGTGCGAGAAGCTAAGGGTTGAGGGGTGGAAGGTAGGAGATATTGTTTCATAAACTAAGTACCAACGCCCTGTTATTTTACTGGAAAGATTTAAAACTCACAGAAATTTTTACTTTCAAAGTTTTCGGGTATGCACAGGAAAAAAAAACTTCTACCCAATGAGAGAAACTGATGCACTGATTTTAAATTTGGCCATGTGTTTCATATTTCTCTTTTACGAATTTGATTCTCATTTGTACAGGAATATATCTTGATTTATATACAACTTTAAACAAAGTACCATAATTAAAATACATGTAAAACATGATCTTTACAGTTTAACCGTGTAATATAATTTAGCTAATTTGTGTGAGGAAAAAATATTATCCTTCAACACAATTATATAAATAAACACATATGCACATATCGACAGGCTGACATACAGACAGACATTCTTTTATGATATATGTAAATTTATTCAAGTTGCGTCGCAGCATACCCTCATAAAATGTAACCGACAATTTCCAACATAAAATAGCCCGGACTTTTTGGCTTAAAATAGATTTGACAAGTTTAACTGTGAGCATCAAATTACTACTTTAATGACAACGATGAGGGACGGAGGGAGGGAAGGGGGAAGAGAGGGAGGGAGGGAGGGAGGGAGGGAGGGGGAGGGGGAGGGGAGGGGAGGGAGGGAGGGAGTGGGAGGGAGGGAAGGAGGGAGGGACAGAGGGAGTGAGGGAGGGACAGAGGGAGGGAGGGAGGGAGTGAGTGAGGGAGGGAGGGAGGGAGGGAGGGAGGGCGGGAGAGAGGGAGGGAGGCAGGCACGGAGGGAGGGTGGGAGGGAGGGAGGGAGGGAGGGAGGGAGGGAGAGAAGGAGGGAGGGAGGGAGGAAGTGAGGGAAGGAGCGAGGCAGGGAAGGAGCGAGGAAGGGAGGGAGGCAGGGAGGCAGAGAGGGAGGCAGGCAGGCAGGGAGGGAGGGAGGGAGGGAGGGAGGGAGGGAGGGAGGGAGGGAGGTAGGCAGGGAGGCAGGAAGACAGCGTGGCAGGGAGGGAGGCAGGGAGGGAGGCAGGGAGGCAAGGAGTGAGGCAGGAACGGAGGCAGGGACGGAGGCAGGGAGGGAGGGAGAGAGGCAGGGAGACAGGGAGGGAGGGAAGGAGGTAGGCAAGGAGGCAGGGAGACAGGGAGGGAAGGAGGGAGGGACAGAGGGAGGGAGGGAGGGAGGGAGGGAGGGAGGGAAGGAGCGAGGGAGGGAAGGAGCGAGGAAGGGAGGGAGGCAGGGAGGCAGAGAGGGAGGGAGGCAGGCAGGGAGGCAGGCAGGGAGGGAGGGAGGGAGGGATGGAGGTAGGCAGGGAGGCAGGAAGACAGGGTGGCAGGGAGGGAGGCAGGGAGGCAGGGATGGAGGCAGGGACGGAGGCAGGGAGGGAGGGAGAGGGGCAGGGAGACAGGGAGGGAGGGAATTAGGTAGGCAAGGAGGCAGGGAGACAGGGAGGGAGGCAGGGAGGGACGGAGGCAGGGAGGCAGGGACGGAGGCAGGGAGCGAGGCAGGGAGGGAGGCATGGAGACAGGGAGGGAGGTAGGCATTGAGGCAGGGAGACAGGGAGGCAGGGAGGGAGGCGGGAGGGAGGCAGGCAGGGAGGGAGGGAGGGAGGGAGGTAGGGTGCAGGGAGGGAGGGAGACAGGCAGTCAGGCAGGCATGGGCAGAATCTCCTCTATTTGTCATCTGAAATTAGTGATTATATCTTACTGAGGAAAACACGTAAACGTGATAATTATAAAAATGAAATTATAAAACTGAACAATGAGTAAATTTTAATGGCTAAATTTTAAACTAACGATATCTTTTGGCACAGATATTTGACTTCCAAAATATTCTTTAAAACTCACACAACGTGAAAAAAAAGTAAATAGCTCTACTCCATTGATGTCCCTAGCAAGTAAAACTATTACATTCCGTTACTCTGCCGTAAATCTATTTTTGCAGCACCATTAATCTTTTTTATATCGAATACTAAAAAATCAATTTCCTCACCCACGTACCTATTCTACACTCTAAAACATTGACCCGGATATCAGTTTCCTACGTAATTCATGACTTGCTAAATCATTATGGTTTCCAATAGTTGGAAATGCTTATATTCAGAAAAGCAATACGGGTATCAAAATGACACATACACATTATCCGGGTTGTGTTCCGAATGGGTTATCAATGGAAATATTTTTGCGTTAAGCAACAGAGGGTAAATTTGGGTGAACAATTTAAAAAAAGTAAAACAAAGAGCCCTTATGGGGTGCTGCTGACACAGTTGTGACATTGGAAACAACTTTAGCAGTATTGCTCCCTCATTGTTTGCACTAAGGCCCATCCGACTGTACTGGGTCCATTTGGCGTTTCTTTTTTGTAAAACACTTAAAGGGAAATGCGGGTATCTCTGCGCCATCTAGCGACCGGAATGTACTTTACTTTGAATATCGTTGAGTTTGAATCCATGTTTACACAGCATAAATAACTACTAAATTAGATCTAGATCGCAAAATTCCTTTCAAAGACAAATGGGGTCGTGTCCAGAAATGCTCTGTATTGATATTTTGTTCCTAGAAGGGCCTGTGTTGATATGTTGTCCATTAAAACCACATTACACTGTTTTCACCATTTTATTCATTGGGATTGGGAGTCAATGGGATTTTGTCAAAAAGATTGTATAATTCCCTTATTGATGCGGTGACATATATTTTTTATTTGCTTAAAACATTTCATATGACGTGTTCTTCAAACAGGGAAAAAATGAGGCAATTGTCAATTGTGGTTATGTGTGAATTTTGCATTTTAATTGAAATTTCTTGGTTTTCCTAATGATTTCTAAAGTAAAAGTTCGCGACCTTTCAGTGGCTTTATTTGTCTTGTACCATCGGTGACCCTCTTTTTTATTTTCAACTTTTGAATGTATACCACAAAAGCATTAAAATGTGAAATTATGAAGGAAATGTCAATTGTATGTGACATACCCGCATTTCCCTTTAATTTGCGTAATTTGCTTTCTCCACATTTGTATGGGTATGTTGTGCAAATTTCTCTCTCTCTCTCTCTCTCTCTCTCTCTCTCTCTCTCTCTCTCTCTCTCACTCTCACTCTCTCTCTCTTTCTCTCTCTCGCTCTTTCTATCTCACTTTCTCTCTCTCTTCCGCTCTCTCATCCTCTTTCTCTTTCTCTGTCACTGTCTATCTCCCTCTCCCTCTTTTTTTTCTCTCACTCTCTATCTATCTCTCTCTCGCTCTTTCTATCTCTCTTTCTCTCTCCCTTCCGCTCTTTCTCCCTCTCTCTCTCTCTTTCTCTCTTTCCCACTCTCCCCTCTCTCTCTCTCTCTCTCTCTCCCTCTCTCCCTCTCTCTCTCCATCTCTCTCTCCCTCTCTCTCTCTTTCTCTCACTCTTTCTCTCCCTCTCTCTATATATCTCTCTCCATTTGTCTCTTTCTCCATCTCTCTCTTTCTCTGTCCCCGATCTGTCTTTTGCTATCTTTCTCTTTCTCTTTCTCACTCTATCCCTCTCTCTCTCTCTCTTTCTCTCCCTTTCCTCTTTCTCTTTCCCTCTCTTTCTTTCTCTCTCTCTATCTCAATCTCCCTCTCTCTATTTCCCTCCATCTTTTTCTCTGTCATCCTCTCTCTTTCTTTGTTTCTATCTTGCTCTCACTCTCTCTCTCTCTCTTTCTCTCTCTAATCTTTTCTCTTTCTCTCTTACTATCTCTCTATTTCTCTCTATCTTTTCATCACTCTTCCTCTCTGTCTCTTTCTCTCTCTGTTCCCCCTCTCTCTCTCTCTCTCCTTCTATCTCTTTCCCGTTTTCTCTCTCCCCTTCTCTCTCTCTGTCTCCGTCCCTCTCTTAGTAGTTGTTAAGTGGGCATATTAAAACATTTTATGATATGCATACTAAAAGAGTGACGTCATAGTGACGTCATGACTGTTTTAGTACGCCCATGGGCATACTAAAACAGCGACATAGCCACATGGTTTGAGATCACCTATTAGGCCCCCTTTAACTCAAAGGGGGTATAAATCGAGGGCGGACAGACAGACGGATAGACACCTTCCCAAACGTACAAGCTCCCCAGCTGTTTTTTAAGTAGAGGACTCATAGCCACATGGTTCGAGTTCACCTATGAAGCCCCCTTAAATTCAAAGGGCTATAAAAAGTGAAAAAAAAACCCCTTTTCAAGCATTTCCCACACTCTCATGCATACACACAACCAACCAACACCATGACACGTTTAGTTTATATCGCATTAGCGGTTGGCTGCTCTGAAAAGAGCAGCCGTGGAGGTCTTAGTTTGGTCTTCACTTCTTGGTGCCGCTGCCGCCGCTGTCTTCCTTGCAGCCGACCTTCCTCCTGTGTGCCGCTACCCCAGCCCTGTTTTAGATGAAATACGTTCCCAGAACACTACACGTATGATGTTCGGACTTCATAGCCTCTGGGCAACTCTGTTCGTGCGCTCTCGTTGTGATGCCCTGCGGAATCAGAAAGCTGCATAACTCACAGAATTGTACATTTTCTACATCGACCAGAAGGCGCACGACGTCCTGGAGTGATGAATCTTAGCTAGAGTCCCCCTCAAGTTTCATCTCAACCAGGGCAGTGGTGCGACCAGAGTCGGAAGGCGGTTGCATCTGGCTGGCGTGGGTCGCTTCTGGCGTGTCTGTAATACTGGCTACAGCGGCTGTCAGCTCATCAACAGGAGCAGTAGGTGGCAGGTAGACTGGAGGGCTCTCCGCCTTCGAGACGGTGGCACTGGAAACGTTCCTCCGCCTGTTCGGTAACTGCTCGGCCGGCATCCTGCATATAGTGACGTCTGGCTTCCGTGGGCTCTCTCTCTTTCTTTCTCTTTCTCTCTTTCTACCCTCTCTCTTTCTCTCTCTCTATCTCTCTCTCTTTCTCCCTCTTACTCTCTCTCTTCCTCTCACTCTCTTTCTCCTGTGTGCCGCTACCCAAGCCCTGTTTTAGATGAAATACGTTCCCAGAACACTACACGTATGATGTTCGGACTTCATAGCCTCTGGGCAACTCTGTTCGTGCGCTCTCGTTGTGATGCCCTGCGGAATCAGAAAGCTGCATAACTCACAGAATTGTACATTTTCTACATCGACCAGAAAGCGCACGACGTCCTGGAGTGATGAATCTTAGCTAGAGTCCCCCTCAAGTTTCATCTCAACCAGGGCAGTGGTGCGACCAGAGTCGGAAGGCGGTTGCATCTGGCTGGCGTGGGTCGCTTCTGGCGTGTCTGTAATACTGGCTACAGCGGCTGTCAGCTCATCAACAGGAGCAGTAGGTGGCAGGTAGACTGGAGGGCTCTCCGCCTTCGAGACGGTGGCACTGGAAACGTTCCTCCGCCTGTTCGGTAACTGCTCGGCCGGCATCCTGCATATAGTGACGTCTGGCTTCCGTGGGCTCTCTCTCTTTCTTTCTCTTTCTCTCTTTCTCCCTCTTACTCTCTCTCTTCCTCTCACTCTCTTTCTCCCACACTATCTCTCCCTATCTCTAACTCTCTGGCTCTATCTCTCTCTCTCTCTTTCTCTTTCTCTCCCTCTCTGTCTCTTTCTCTCTCTCCCTCACGCTCTCTTTCTCTCTATCTATCCATCCCTCTCTCTCTCTCCTCAATCTCTCCCCTCTCCCTTTACTCCATCTATCTCTATATATATATACATATATCTCCCTCTCTAACTCTTTCTCTCTCCCTCTGTTCCTCTCTCTCTCTCTCTCTCTCTCTCTCTTTCTCTATCTAACTCTCTCTCCCCCTCTCACTGTCATTACTGCCAGATTATCTCTCCCTATCTCTCTATCTCTATCTCTCTCTCTCTTTCTCTCTTTCTCTCGCTCTAGCTCGCTCTCTCTCTCTCTCTCTCTCTCTCTCTCTATCTCTCTCTATCTCTCCCTCCCTATCTCTCTTTCCCTCCATCTTTCTCTCTCTCTCCCCTCTCTCTCTCTCTTTCTGTCTCTCTTCCTCTCTCTCGCTCTCTCCATCTCTCTCTCTTTCTCTCTTTCTCTCTCCCCTTCTCTTTCTCTCTTTCTCCCTCTCTCTCTGAGTAGTTGATAAATGGGCATACTAAACAATATATAATAGGCATTCTAAAACAGTATCGTCATAATGCGTCATGGCTGCTTAGTACATCCATGGGCATACTAAAACAGTGACATAGCCACATGGTTTGAGATGACCTATGAGGCCCCAATTAATTCAAATTGAAGGAGGACAGACAGACACCTCCCCAAACGTACAAGCTCCGCAACTGTTCTTAAGCAGAGGACTCATAGCCACATGGTTCGAGCTCACCTATGAGGCCCCCTTAAATTCAAAGGGTTATAAAAAGTGGTATAAAAAATCCGCCCCTTTTAAGCACTTTCCACACTCTCATGCATACACACACATATACCAACACCATGACACGTTTAGTTTATTTTGTATTAGTGGGTGGCCGCTCTGAAAAGAGCAGCAGTGGAGGTCTTAATTCGGTCTTCACTTCTTGGTTCCGCTGCCGCCGCTGCCTTCCTTGCAGGGGACCTTCCTCCTGTGTGCCGCTACCCCAGCCCTGTTTGAGATGAAATACGTTCTCAGAACACTACAGGTATGATGTTCGGACTTCATAGCCTCTGGGCAACTCTGTTCGTGCGCTCTCGTTGTGATGCCCTGCAGAATCAGAAAGCTGCAGAACTCACAGAATCGTACATTTTCTACATCTCCCAGAAGGCGCACGACGTCCTGGAGTGATGACTCTTTACTAGAATCCTCCAGTTTTATCTCAACCAGGGCAGTGGTGCGACCAGAGTCGGAAGGCGGCTGCATCTGGCTGGCGTGGGTCGTTTCTGGCGTGTCTGTAATCCTGGCCACAGCGGCTGTCAGCTCATCAACAGGAACAGCAGCTGACAGGTAGACTGGAGGGCTCTCCGGCTTCGAGACGGTGGCACTGTTAACGTGCCTCCGCCTGTTCGGTAACTGCTCGGCCGGTATCCTGCATACAGCGACGTACTGCCTTCCGGGTGCTGGTCATCTTGACTGGAGTCGCTTTCTTGCAGGGCGACGGATCCGTCAACTTCACAGTTGAGTCATGCCTCAGCCGTTTGTGACTCTCCTCCTCCGCCCTGCCAATACGGTTGTACCCCTGGTTGGTAGCCGTCAGTCGTTGCCTCCACTTTTCGAGCATGAAGACTTGATATTCTATATAAATTTCCTCAAAGAGGTTGACCTTTTTATCCGCGAGAAAAAACCTCTGCCTCCTCTCAGCGTTAAAAAACTCTAGGCCACTGGGTCACCAACTCCATATGTGAGTAGTATGAAAAGGCCAGTTCGCCATTCACTCAACAATTACATTGCCAAGACATCATGGAAACGTCTCTGAAAGCAACTTCAGCAAGCAACATGGAAATTGATAGCTTGTTCGGGAACGAAACAACGGCTTTAACAGATACAGTCTTAACAGCGGAGGAGACTGCTGCGTTCCTAAGGGGTTCCGTCAGACGTGTCTACAGTACAGTAAAGGAAACCTGAGGAAGCGTTAGATGCTCGTCCGACGTGTCTACAGTACAGCAAGCAATGCCAGATTCTGAGGGATCTGACTACCCGTTCTGGGTTGCAAATGCGCTTGTAAATGGTAGCGCCAAGCCACTTAGCACAAAGTTAAAGGCACATCTAGAGCATCTTGAGGAAGAAGTGGTCATGTCAAGCGATGACGACAACGACGGCTACAACGACAATGACGGCGATGACGACACCGACGATGACGACGAGCATCTCAAATCTAAATTTGAATTGAGCAAGACCATTCCTGTTACTGAGGAAGACGTCACGCTGTTGAAACGAAACTTTCAAGCAGTGCTTCCTCTGATCGATTGCAACATTTATTGCGTTTATGTGAAGAAGGCTTTTTCGACCAACACATGAACATGTATCTAACGGAAGACATGAACACTGTCATTCAGCTTATCTATATGTTAGAAGGAAACATACAGCATCTTCCCGCGTCAGAGCTACAGTTCTCCGAAGCCATGACCCGACGTTTCGTTCAACTTATTAGAAGCCTTCAGAAGGAACTTTTTAAGACTTTGTGTTTACCGGCGCCAAAGTGTGTTGATGCTCTTTGAATGGATAATAGGTAGTCGCAAACGAGGAAATTTTTAGTACTCGTCATGAGACAATCTATAACAGATGGTTTTCCAGCAGCTGTTCTTGATGGTTTCAACCAGATGACTCAGCAATTTTACAAACATCTCAGGAAAACATGCATATGATGTCCATATAAAAGGATCGAGGTGCGAAGTGAAGTCATCATTCAACTCCCAGCCATGGAGAAGACAAGCAGCTTTAAAATTAGTGCAAACTTAACCATTACTGTGGGGCATGGACAACTTGGGCTATTTCTTCGAATCATACGTGGAGAGAGATGGCTTGCTTTATCACCATCCTTGTGGAAGATTGTGTGTCTGAACTTAACAATATTACGCAACATTGGCTTCAAACTGTACTTAAAGCAAACGAAATAGCTTGAAGTCATTTCATACCAAGACATGCGCTATGGGATTTTTGTGCATGCATCACTGTTTGAAGGAAAAGAATATACGCGCTACATCAACATGAATGATGGTGAATGGGAAACATTGCTTCAGAAAATGGATAAGATCAACTCAGTCTTATTAGCCAAACCTGAGCCATGTACGGAATGTCATGGCAAGAAAACTCCTTTCAAGCTGCAAAAGGACAATCGGATGAAAGTGTCTAAGCTATCCAAGAAACAACTGGCTGAAGTTCGATTGGAGAATATGGACGTGCAAAATCAACTTGGACTTACTGATATGCTCAGGATTATTATTGTCACTGCCACAAGTACAACTGCAATAAGTGCGGCTCACTAAAAGTATCTGCAGAGTAAGACTGAGAGTCATTTACTTGTCAGCTGTCATAGTGTGCAGACGTGTTTTCTTCAACTGTTATATGGACATGTGAAACAAGGATGGATGTAGAAACGTGCTTCAAGGAGAAGTATGTGGACTACATGATAAGTGAACTGGCGCGATTTGGATCTATTAAACAACAACTGCAGCACTTTGACATCTATTGGAAACTTGCTCATTCTACGTTGAACGTGTCAAGCATATTGGAATGAAGCTAAGTATTATATTCATTTAGATAAAGTGTTAGATAATGCAAATCAACGTTGTGAAAAATATAGTGTAGATGCTATCACATTTGATAATTAAGTAGTTGGTTAATATACATTGAAGATCACTGGACTCCAATTATTTATACCATTGTATCAATACTTTGTAAGATATGTTAATTAAGTTAAAAGATATGCTGATTGAATTGAAAGACAAAATAAAATGCAAGATATGTTTATCAAATAAAATTTAAGATATTTTGTAAAATGCAAGATATCTTGACAAAATCAAATGCAAGATATGTTGACAAGTGTTGATCATTTACTGTTAACAGGTCGACGTGGAATGACTACTTTACCAATATTTACTTTAAGCCTAATCAACCCGGGGCATTTTGTGGTCCTAACAAACTTTATCCCATATTAAAAAAACATCAACTCATTCACAAGTGTAGAAATGGTTACAGGATCAAGATGCCTTCAGTTTACTACAACCTGTAAAATACAGGTTTAAAAGGCAATGTGTCATTTTACGTGGCATTGATGATATGTGGGATATTGATTTAGCTGACATGGAAAAACTTAGCTCCCTATAATGATGATACTCGCTTTTTATTGGTTATTATTGATGTGTTTTCCAAATATTTGTGGGTGCAGCCAATACCCAACAAATCACATACCAGCGTCATAGAAGCCTTTCGAAAGATTTTTCATGAAACACAACGAAGGCCACGAACTCTAAGGTCGGATAAAGGAACTGAATGTAAAAACAGATGGGTAAAAGCATTTTTGAAGAAGGAGGGAATTCATGCCTATACGACAAAGAATGAAACCAAAGCAAACTTTGCTGAGGGAGTCATTCGTACTCTAAAGGCAAGGATGTATCGATATTTCCTACATAATAAAACTTATCGCTATATGGACATCCTTCCAGACTTGGTGTACAATTACAACCATAGACCTCATGGCTCCCTCCCTAATAAGTATGCTCCTGCAGATATTCGTAAGGACAACGAATCGAAAGTGTGTAAGTATATGTATGTAGACAAATTAAAATTGAAACCAAAGAAGAAGAAAAAACCCTACAAATTTAAAATTGGTGATCAGGTTCGTATTTCCCACATGAAATATGTATTTCAACGGGATTATCATATAAAGTGGACGCAAGAAGTCTTCATTATCACACATCGTTGTAAAAAGCAAGGAATACACTTGTATCGTGTGAAAGACTTTTTGGACGAAGATATTGATGGCCATTTCTATGAAGAAGAACTGCAGAAAGTAACAAAAGATATTGAATCTGTCTACAGAATTGAAAAGGTCTTGAAAACACGAAGAAGACGAGGTGGTAATGAATTATTTGTTAGGTGGTTAGGTTGGCCAAAGAAGTTTAACAGTTGGGTGAAAGAAACAGATATTCAAAAATGAAGTATCCATTCACATGTTTGGTCTCTGAACCTACAGACAGTGGTAAAACTTCTCTAGTTAGGGAAATTCTAAAACAAAAGTTAATTAAACCCTCTCCAAAAACCATTTCAAGGCTCTTTGGAGCAGATCAGCATTTTTACAGGGGAATGAAAGGTGTGGAATTTTATTCCAGATGACATTGAAGGGCGCTTTAACCAAAAAAAAAAACAAACTTACTCATCATTGATGACTTAATGACCAAATGTCATAGTGATGAGCGTATGACACATCTCTTTAGTGTTGGCAGCAGTCATCAAATTCGATGCATTATTTTTAGTGTGCATAATTTGTTCCATCATGGTAGAGAAATGCAAAATATTAGTTTGAATACACATTACATCATTCTGTTTAAAAATCCTAGAGACAGTCAACAAATAAGTACATTAGCGCGACAAATGTATCCTGGAAAATCTCCGTTTCGCATAGAAACCTCTCAAGGTGCTACCAGCAAACCTCATGGCTATTTATTAATTGATTTGAAGCCGAAGACGAATGATCATCTACGTATTCGTACAGGCATTTTACCAACAGATACACATTACGTATATGTTGATAAAGTAGCGTATGAACAAGAACCAAGTCACTTGACCATTCGCAGCCAAGATGTCTCGACATATTCAAGCTAATCAACCTTTTCTTTACTTGCTCGAACGCAGCGGACCTAAACGACGTAAATCCTTGCTATAACAAGCTACTAAGGAGTAATTAACTAGCTTGTTTGAAAGTTGTTTGAATATATTGCGAGGACATTTACCCTTAAGCTCAAAAAGGTATGAGGAATTCAAGCGTGAACGTCATACCCTACGCACACTGGCAGATAAGAAGATATCACTTCGAAGAAAGTTGGTTAATCAGAAAGGAGGATTCATTGGAGCTATTGCTAAATTTGCATCACCCTTGTTAGCTCAGCTGCTGTTAAAATGAAACATACTATGAAAATGGTCCTCATTCCTGAATATGAATATAAAATGTTCTTGGCCGTCATTAACGAACAATTCAGTCACATCAACAACAACGACAAAAGTCTGAAAGATCAGAAAAGTCGCAACAGTTTCTAAACCATTTTCAACCTATTTCTCATGTAAAACTAACGCAACTTCTGGCAGAACTTAAGAAATATGGTACGAGATGTACAGATAAAAATAAACTTGTTTAAAAACGGGTACTGTCATCACGAATTCCAACATTATTGATTTGTTGAAAGAAGCATTGGTTGCTACAAGAAGAAAAGAACGACAAGAACCACCACATGGTTGGAAGCAGTTTATTGAGGAAATTGTAGACGCTAATATTTCAAAAAATGTTTTTGGTAAAAAGACAACTCGTGAAGATATTACAAAAGAGATACAACAACGTCAACAAAGGCTGTTTCCAGAAGGACGGGAAATTTTTTAACATGGATTAAAGAGTTATGGTGTTGTTGTAAAGAAAATGAAAATAAAAATACTATTCCTGTAAAAATTAGGTGTTCTCAGTGCTTGTTGTCAAGGAGAAGTAGTAGATATCAATGTAGATCATGTAGATAGCAATTTAGACAACAATGTAGACAGCAATGTAGACAGTGTGGATGACGAGTGTCAAACATGAAGCAATGTATATACACATCTAGTCTATCTACATCACACAAACGATATAACTGCCATGGAGTCAACAATTTTTTACATTACTTTACCTAGTAATGGTAGTATGAACTATTATCCCAACAACAAGGCTTCAAATTATCAAATTCGTATGCCTCGAACCATCTATTTGAAAGGAAAATATGAAGTGGCCTTAACTGAAATTCAATATCTACATACATGGTATACGATGAGGCCTAACTTAGACTATTATGTGAAATACATAGCGGATAATCCAGGCGAGGGTGTCTTCAAAACAGTGTATATTGCTCATGGTTATTATAAAACCCGTACTGAAGTCATTCAAGCGATGAATCATGCCTTTAAAGATGCTTTCACCAATGATGAAGACGAGGTGTATCCAGTGAGATTAAACTGTGATAAAATTACAAGGAAAGTCTCTCTGATGTTAAAAGATAACTTTGCCTTATCATCTTCTGTAGGATTAGGAAAATTGTTAGGATTTACACCCTATTTGGTTTATATTAATGCGGCACCGCATATGCTTGATATTAAACATGGATTATATACTTTATGTGTATTGTAGTATTTGTGAATCGCAGGTTGTAGGAAATCATTATGTGCCTTTGCTACGATCTGTTGGAATACAAGGACATGATGGAGATATTATTATGAAAACTTATGGAGAACCTCATTATGTTCCTGTAAACACATCCAAATTTGACATGATAGAAATGAATATAAAGGATGACACAGTTGCAAACATCTTATTTAGGACTGGGAAAGTGATCTGTAAGCTTCACTTTCGACCAAAAGCATTGTGAAAGCATATACACACAATCCGTCTACATATCGCAACCTTTTTCTTCGTCAACTGGGTGGGGAATTGCCAGGGTGATGTAGTCGTAGCGTTCTGTAAGCTCGTCATATTAGCGAAATCCTACAAACACGTCGAGCCAGTTCTCAGTCACACGCACTTCTAAATCCTCTGAGAGCATAAGGAGAAAGCCAGGTATTCTCAACTTCTCCAGATGGTCTTTCAACACGGATTGTTCGTCAGGTGATAGAATGATATACTTTCCAAAATGTCTTAACACAATGTCATCACATTAGTTTCTCAGATATGAGAATCCATTTGTAATGGGTTCATAATCCGATAATAACTCTTCCATCTCGTTCAACAGTCAGATCAACTATGAGCTGTCTCCTTTTCTGCAAAGACGTTTTTATGCTCGCAAGATGGTGAAGAATGGATGTTGTATAGCTTCTAGGAATCGTAAGACTATTAAATTCTTCATATTCAAGTCAATCAAATCTGAATATGGAGTATCTGGCACAACTCCATCATAATCCTCTGGATAATCCTGTAAAAGATTTGTCTAGAATCTAACACGTATATCAGAATCATGTCCAACCACTCACACTTCAACTTTATTTTCAAGTCTACGTTCAAACCCAGGTGTAAGCGGTATGTTTTTAAAGTCTTTCCAAACTTCAGGTTTAAACCGATAAGCAGAACTTATTATCGCTTCATTCATATCATTTACAGCAAGGTAAGCACCAACGTTGAACACGAGTGCATTCATGATGACTATACCTTTTTATGAGCTGTCTTCTTGTCTTCGAAGCCTTTTATCCACTTCTTTCACTTGCTTCTTTAACGTTTTCTATTCAGGTATTCTTAGCAAAATTCCCTTTTTTTGTAGGACGGTTTCTTCCAGACCCCTCATCTCTGAGGTATTTTCGAATGTTTACCACTCCTTCATTGCTTTGTTACAAAATTTTAATGTACTTTCCATTTCCTAGAGAAATCATTCCATCCCACGACTGTGGTGGTGTTGGTGCCGTCTCCACTTTCAATTTCTTGATGGTTGTGGTAGGATTTTTAACTTTTAAGTCTTTAACTGTATCAGCAAGAGTATCCATATCAGTTTTATATCTCTTACGACTTCCACGTTCCATGTTAACGCTTCAATGTTCACACCTCAAATAACTCTTACGTTGGAGGACCTCCCCCTTTTTATAACGCAGCCTTATAATGTCAATGCGCTAAGGTGGAATAGTCATCATTCAACACGTATCGCTTGTCGTCATATGGGGAGAGGGCTACTTTCCTCAACTTCTCCGAGAAAAGCTGGTGAATATGACTTCGAAAAATGTGTCCTGTAGTCATCGTTTCAGTTTGGTTGAACAAACTGTCTCTATACTGCATATCTTCAATTCGTCTTTGACAAGCTCGAGTGATGCCTTTAGCAGTATGTTTTTCTTTCCCACCGCATAATAAAACTGTCCAACAAACTCTTCAATGGGGATGCATGCTGCCGCATCCTTCATTTTTCCAAGCACATTTTTGTTCACGTTGGAATATAGGAAGTGATCTGACGGATAGTCACTTGTGTCGAACAGGTCAGCATCTTGCTGCATATTCTTGTAGAAATCTTCCGTTTTTATGTCATAACATAGACTGTAGGTGTCGCTGAACAACAGCTTGGCATTGGGATACTTGACCATGATGTAGTTGCAACGAAAGTTGAATATAAGCACTTTACTGAGGTCGAGAATGGTGAAGCCAACTTTAATGGGTTTATCCAAAAGCAAATCCACTTTGCGCAAATGTGCGGTGGTCAAATCTTCGTTGAAAATGTGAATTTGTGGAAAGAAGGTTTGGCTACGAGTTTCTTGAACCGCTTTTCCTTGTGAACAAGTTCAACATTGATTCGCTTTCTCACATTTTCTATGGTTTTACCAAACACAGAGTTGTTCATCAGTTTGAAGAAGTCTTTCTCAAATGAGTTCTTGGCTAATTTCCTCTTTTCCGTGTTCAAGGTAATGTATTATGCTAGCCATTTATTCTGTTCAAACATGATGGCGCTATGTACTTTAGTGACTTTTAACCTCAGTGAGATATATTGTTTTAAATTCCTATAATGAAGCACATATTTCTTCTTATCACACAAGTTAGGAATGAGCTTTTCACTAGATTTGTCTTTCATGTTCAGATCTTCCCGTAGCTTCTGAGTGCACTCTGACAATTCTTCAACTTTGACACATTTCCGTTCTGGAGCCACTGGGTAGTGATTATGACGATCATGGATTGAATGTGGGTATTCTAAATCCACTTCCAAAATGAATCCAATGTCGTCATCTTCAGCTACATCCATGAAGTCGAGGGATTCTGGCTCGCTCACCCACATAAATCCTCTTTGTTGCATGCTTTGTGACATGGCCCAGCCATACAAGTTGTTTGCGTCGAGGTACATAAGGTAGTTGCTTGGTATCTCAGAATTGTAATCTGCTACGTAGGGGTTATTTGCTTTCGCATACTTGTGTGTGATCGCAGATATTTCTCCACGTATGCCTTGCTCAACCATTTGGTACATGTCAATGTCATTGATCAATTCTAACTTCACCTTTGTCGCTTTTAACATAGCATCCTGGCGCTGTATAGTAGTGATCCAATCCAATTCATACGTGTTGAGACACACTTGATGAAAATTTTCAAACACTTCAGCTAGAAATATCACATCTGATTTCAGGTACAGGTCGTGGTATTCACCGCATGTGGTACAGTTGAATGTATCCGACACCTTCTGTGCATGAGCATAATCCTCATCGCTAATGTCCTCTTTGCTGAGCTGACTATAAAACTTGTCCTTTGATGGTAGCTCCGTTTCAGCAAACTTGGATGGTTCGTCCAGGTAATCGTAGGGGTACACTCCCTTTTTCAGCAACAAATCTTGTTGGTTACTATCGTGAATGTGAGAGGTCATGTCGTAGAAGTGATCTTTTCCTTCTACTGCAAGGTTGGATACCAACTTCTGTACAGAGGTACTCATGAACTGAAAGCTGTCTGTAAATTTCAGCTTGCTCATGGTGAATGCAATATATTTCTCAATGGCATTGGGAATGACTGTAATCTTTCATCTTTGAATTTCCTCCATGATCAGATGACTGGCATAGCCTCGCAAATTGTGGGAAAACACAGGAATGATAAAAGAATCTTTATACCCCTGCTGATCTTTTCTAAGTCGAAATTGTAAGTTGCATTCACTACGCGATGCTCCGCGATATGTGCCATTGATGTGGTCATGATCTCTCACACGATCTGCTCCTAGAGGCTCATGACAAATGTAGCAATCAACAGTGTTCTTGAAATTCACTTTGTCTTCACGAGTCATCACAATCACCATATCCTTTCGCTGTTGTAAAAAACGCACAATACGATCACGTTCATTCATCATATGGTCTAAAAAGACTTTTACGGCGTTGTCTCCTCGATACACAACTGGTGCACGTGTGTCGTACTGACTAAGAACCAAATAGACAAAGCTATTTGGACCCTGATGCTGATACTTGTCTCTTTCTTCATGCTTTTGCGTGAAACGTTCAAAGTCGTCATAAATCACAAAAGGTGCTCGCTGCTGTTTGGCTACATTCTTGAACTTGATGAAGGGTTCCTTGGGAAATGATAAACGTTGTGCTCCATGCTTGCCACACAGTTCACGATGTTTATCTAAAAGCTCTTGTCGCACAAATCCGTGAAGACAGTTGGAACAATGAAAAGCTGCTCCATGATGCTTTGACCGATAAGTTATAAGTCTGCTGAAATTCATGATGAGGCAGTAATGCCTTTTCTTGTCATTGCTAATCAGAAATAACTTGATTTCTCTCGTACTGACGTTTCAACTGAGTTGTATCGGAACAACTACATCTTGTTCATATCCAAACACGTTGTTGGATACATCGTTCTCCTTTCACACATCGTGTCATACCGTCTACCTTAAATTCTTTCTCAAATCACGCGATTTGGGTTGTTTGTTGAAGGGTGAAGGTAAGCCAATACTGACCATAAGAAACACTTGTTGTCGTCATTCTTAACGTTTATCACACCCTTTGTTTTCTTCACTTTCTTCGGCAGTGGAATAAAACTACTCGCTTCCAGAGGCACCAACGTAGCTGTATGTACTTCAATGTACAGTATGTCATCCAATACCCAGCCAGAGCCTTGTCGCTCATGTTCGTCAAACTTGGTAAATAATTCTTTATAGGCTTCTGGCAGGTCCTGCTCAATATCTGCTGGATTGTATGCTGTATATGTTGGACTGCTGATAAATGCATTATCCACTTGTTCTGTCATTTTACGCAGTAAATCTGATCCATCCTCAGACTCAAACATGTTCTTCATGAGGCACATTTTCCATCTCAGCTGGTATGCATCCGCGTGATTCAAATGCATCCATAGAAACGCATCCATATTCTACATTGCATTTCATACAGAGGACTGGACCGTCATCTTGGTCCATCTTTACTCCTTTCCCATGCTATTCACGAGCATGTTTCACTATAGTTTTCATCTCAGCTTTACTACATGTATGTACCTCAAACGCATCCATAGATGGAAATTCTACATTGCATTTCATACATAGGACTGAACCGTATGTCCAAATGTCATCTTGCTCCATCTTTACTCCTTTCCCATGCTCTTCATGAGTATGTTTCACTATAGTTTTCATCTCAGCTTTACTTCATGTATGTGCCTCAAAGCATCAATAGATGGAAATTCCACATTACATTTCATACAGAGGACTGGACCATATGTCCAAATGTCATCTTGTTCCATTTTTCGTCTCTTTACTCCTTCACGCTCTTCACGTTTCATCTTACTAGTTTACATGTATGTGCTACAAACAATTCCAGAGATGGAAATGTCACATTGCAATCATGAAAGAAGACTGATGTGTCTGAATTAGATGCCATTGTTGTTGTTGTTACGTCAACTGCTAAAACTGAAATGCTGAAATGTAATCTCAGAATTCCCATTTTTATACACACTCATAGATAGACAGAATTTGCGTTTATTTCATAAGAGAGGATGGCCCTTAGAAGGGCCGAAAGATTTTAGTATGTTGGCTCTTCACCAACAAGTCGGGTTCCCGCAACTGCAATGAAATCTGTAGAATTGTTGCATGGTGAAAGATCTTCCCGGGCACTTGAAAGGGTGCAAATTATAAAAAACTTAATGCTTCTCAGTATCGGTCCGCACCACCAGCAGTCTGTACATGGTTCTGGTCCAGAGCAAACCGCCACAGTTATACCAGAGAAAACCGCCACAGGTTTTGCAACAGTATCGACGCGGTGCATTGTGGTGCACTGGGCAGTTGTGAGGCTGCCCTGCATATTCCAGCCACACCCAGCACTTATAGCATTCAGTTGTTAGCGTTACTGCCTTGCCATTCCTCATCACTGTGGGTGTGCGAGTTGTAGACATCTTGCCGGTTGTTTTGGGAAATGTGGCGTTGAACCCCCAATTTATACACTACTTTAAAGCGGCAATCCTCACAGTATATGCCGCGTGCAGGCCCCAGGGGATATTGGGGCCTGCCGGTCGGCCGGCGGGGGGGGGGGTTGGTATATCTTTGCTTGCCATCACACTTCAGCTTCACAACCGCTTACTGCTTTAAAAGATCGACATGGAGTTTTACGAAGCCATCAATCATTCTCTAACGCTGTCTGATATCTTGGAAGTGCATCTGCCTGTGACGCCTGCAGTGACCGAGCCTGAACGCACTTTCTTAATTCAACTGCTGCCGGACCCGGCTCACGCTACGGTGCTGTGCATCCCTGTTTTCTACAATAGAAGACTTACGCTTGGAGAAAGGTTAAGAGACATAGAAGACGGCCGCTACCGTCATGCTTACTTTAGATCGGCCGTGTTTGGAGAGGCGGTTACCTCCCGCCAAAAAGAGGAGGAGTCCCCATACTGGGGAGATACTTCCTCCACCAAGATCAAGAGTTCTGCATTGGCTGCGGGTGCATGATTAGTCCAGACCGGGTGATAGCAGCAGGCTGCGGCCACCAGCTGTGTCTCTTCTGCGCAGCTGTCTGGGTGTACCACACCGCTCTTCGCCACAACTACACCGTCAGATGTTTCACGTGTGGCCTGAAAACGGACCACTACATGTTCAACTGCCAGCAGATGAGCGAGTGCCTCAGATTCGTACAAGATATCGTAGCGGTCTTTTAAACCGAGGCCGGCAGCAGGAGAAACCTTCGGCCCTTTTAAGGGCCACCCACTAATAAGAAATGAAACGCTTTTCGTGTCATAGTGTTGTCGTTGTTGTTGTTGTTGTTGTTGTTGTTGTTGTTGTTGTTGTTGTTGTTGTTGTTGTTGTTGTTGTTGTTGTTGTTGTTGTTGTTGGTAAACCCAGGGTCTACATTCAAAAACCGAGTTATGATAACCATGATTTATATTGAGAGATGGGCTTTCATATGAGAGGGGTGTCCAAAAACGCCTGGTGTATTTTAGGGCCAAAATTTCAGTTTTTTTTAGTTTATACACTTCCCAATAGGGGGAGACCCACCGTGAGCGAGCACATGGCAGGTTAATTAAAACTTGGCCAATCAAGTGGTTTCCACATGGTTTGAGCCTATTTTCTCGACCAATGAATGAAGAACACTTGAAAAAGCACGTATTGGGCGACTTCATGAGATATGGGGGTGTCACATTTTTTGTTTACAAAATTTCCCAAGTCCTAGCAGCTTGTTTTCCCTGTAGCAGCTCATAAACGTATAACAAAGTGATAAATGGTGTTTATTTTTCTGTAAAACAGTGTTTTTTTATAACCTTTTACTTGGTTTCTACAAAAGTATATTTTACAATAGTTACATTCAAGGCTTTCACCCACATTGTGAAATGTCCGTTTTCACGGTGTGTGTGTACCTTTTCTATAACTTTGCATTATCCTTCTTTTTAAACTTCAAATTATCAACAGCTCAAGCTATTTCCATTGTACTTTTTTTACAATATATGTTTAAAATATTATTTTATCTCCATTAGAATTAGCTGTTTTTGGCGGTAATTTTTCTTAGAATTTACTTTTTGTGTTTGAACTGATGATGGATCCAGAAATGCTTGACTGACGGCATTAATTGTCCTTTATGTAAGTGCCGATTTGAATATATTTTTAGGTTAATGTTTTAACTGGATTGGTTTTAACGGTTCCAAACTGTGAACTTTACTTTCTCTTTATTCGAGTAGTGATTTTTAAACACTGATATTAAATACCACTGTGTTCATACCTGTTTGGTATGCGCACAGTGGTATTTTTTTTGTCAATGTATGGTGGCTGGATTCGACTGAATATTAAATTCCTCTAATGATTTCTAGAGGAGTGTGGATACACCACAAAACATGAAGAGAAATGGCTTGCGTTTCTCATAGATTGCTCTTTTTCGCCTGAAACTGCAGTCCTTATAATTACACATTTATTTCTTTTGTCTCTATTTCTATTAGCTCAGTTTGTCCGTAAATTTGGTTAGAATTGCTTTGCTTTTTTCAATGATAGATCTAATATCGCTTGTATGACGGCCTTAATTTTTTTTGTACTTAAATATTAAAGATTCGTCAACCTTAGATGTTTTTATGTGAGGAATAAGATAGACTTAACACTTTTAATGTCATGCAGCGGAAATTCACAAACCGCTTGAGAAAATGCTGGCTACACCCGATATTAAATGTTACTGTTAGAGTAATATTGTAACAAAAAAACTTTTAAGATCTAGTTACAAGGTTACTATAATAGTTTGCAGACTGTTTCTCATATTTGCATGCTATTTTTCACAGTTAACTTGTTATTTATCTGAATGTGCTATAGACGACATCATACATTTATTTTTCTCTTATCTCTATTAAAATTAGCTGTCTTTGCACATGCTTTCAGAATCTTCTAATTTTCCTTTTGAATCGATGGGCCCAAAACCGCTGCGAATGACTGTCTTTATTTTCTTTTCATTGGTGGTATGATCTTAAAACGCTTCAATTTTCTACAACTGCGTGGAAAAATATCTTATATGTGCGTTTTATTATTTGTTCGTGAAGAGATAGGGTTTGTATACTCTGGTATGTTACATTTCTCTAAAGTTTTTTGTTTGGACTAATTGTAACTGCGAGATACATTACCATTGTTTTTCTGATTGTACACACCAAGGTCTTCTGAAAATAGAAATTGTTATTGTTTATGACATAATCCTTGAAGCCACCCCGTCTCCACTTGATACTTCTGCTTTTGAGAAAGAAAAATATATTCTTAAAAAAATCGTGAAAGCGGATCCTTAGAATAAACAATCTTAGGTATCGCAACATTGATATGGGCTGCCTTAAAAAAGTTGGTCAAATATACTTTAAATTCACCCCCTCCCTACTCCCACCTACCCCAAGAACCAAGTTATTTATGCGGAGACATTTGAAACAATACTTTTAATGTCACGCAACGGAAATTCACAAACTTCTTGAAAAAAATGCTGGCTACGCCCGATATTCCATGTCGTACTGTTTGAGTGATATTGAATTAAACAAAAAAAGAACTTTTAAGATCTAGTTACAAGGTTTTAAGTGGCATGAAAGTGATACACATTTACAATTCAGCATTTATAAAATTGAAAAAAAAGAGAACAACAACTTTTTATGCTTGTAATGTGTGGTAAATTCCGGTTTTCAAACTGCGGAAGATTACTATAATAGTTTGCTGGCTGTTTCTCATATTTGCATGCTATTTTACACAGTTTATCTGAATGTGCTGTAGACGACTTTATACATTTATTTTTCTCTTATCTCTGTTAAAATTAGCTGCATTTACACATGCGGTTAGAATCTTCTAATTTTCCTTTTGAATCGATGGGCCCAAAACCTCTGCGAATGACAGATTTTATTTTCTTTTCATTGGTGGTATGATCTTAAAACGCTTTAATTTTTTACAGTTGCGTGCACAAATCTCTCATGTGTGCGGTTTATTATTTTTTTCGTAAAGAGATAGGGTCTGTTTACTCTGGAATGTTTCATTTCTCTGAGGAGTTTTGTTTTGACTAAGTGTAACTGCTCGATATATTGTCATTATTTTTCTGATTGTACACACCAAGGTCTGATGAAAGTGAAATTGTTATTGTTTATGACATAATCCTTGAGGCCATCCCGTCTCCTCTTGATATTTCTGCTTTTCAGAAAGAAAAATATATTCTTCAAAAAATCGTGAAAGCGGATCCTTAGAATAAACAATCTTAGGTATCGCAACATTGATAGGGGCTGCCTTGAAAAAGTGGGTCAAATATACTTTAAATACACCCCCCTCCCTACTCCCACCTACCCCAAGAACCAAGTTATTTATGCGGAGACATTTGTAAACCTTACTTTTTATGTCACTCAACGGAAATTCACAAACTCTTTGAAAAAATGCTGGCTACGCCCGATATTCCATGTCGTGCTGTTTCAGTGACATTGGATTAAAGAAAAAAGACTTTTAAGATCTAGTTACAAGGTTTTAATTGGCATGAAAGTGATACACATTTACAATTCAGTATTTATAAAATTGAAAAAAAAGAGAACAACAACTTTTTATGCTTGTAATGTGTGGCAAATACCGGTTTTCAAACTGCGGAAGATTACTATAATAGTTTGCGGGCTGTTTCTCATATTTGCATGCTATTTTACACAGTTTATCTGAATGTGCTGTAGACGACGTTATACATTTATTTTTCTCTTATCTCTGTTAAAATTAGCTGTATTTACACATGCGGTTAGAATCTTCTAATTTTCTTTTGAATCGATGGGCGCAAAGCCGCTGCGAATGACAGATTTTATTTTCTTTTCATTAGTGGTATGATCTTAAAACGCTTCAATTTTCTACAGTTGCGTGCACAAATCTCTTATGTGTGCGGTTTATTATTTTTTTCGTAAAGAGATAGGGTCTGTTCACTTTGGAATGTTTCATTTCTCTGAGGAGTTTTGTTTGGACTAAGTGTAACTGCTCGATATATTGTCATTATTTTTCTGATTGTACACACCAAGGTCTGATGAAACTGAAATTGTTATTGTTTATGACATAATCCTTGAGGCCATCCCGTCTCCTCTTGATATTTCTGCTTTTCAGAAAGAAAAATATATTCTTCAAAAAATCGTGAAAGCGTATCCTTAGAATAAACAATCTTAGGTATCGCAACATTGATAGGGGCTGCCTTGAAAAAGTGGGTCAAATATACTTTAAATACACCCCCTCCCTACTCCCACCTACCCCAAGAACCAAGTTATTTATGCGGAGACATTTGAAACAATACTTTTTATGTCACTCAACGGAAATTCACAAACTCTTTGAAAAAATGCTGGCTACACCCGATATTCCATGTCGTGCTGTTTCAATGGCATTGGATTAAAGAAAAAAGACTTTTAATATCTAGTTACAAGGTTTTAATTGGCATGAAAGTGATACACATTTACAATTCAGTATTTATAGTTGGTAGCCGTCAGTCGTTGCCTCCACTTTTTGAGCATGAAGACTTGATATTCTATATAAATTTCTTCAAAGAGGTTGACCTCTTTATCCGCGAGAAAAAACCTCTGCCTCCTCTCAGCGTTAAAAAACTCTGGGCCACTGGGTCACCAACTCCATATGTGAGTAGTATGAAAAGGCCAGTTCGCCACTCACTCAACAATTACATTGCCAAGACATCATGGAAACGTCTCTGAAAGCAACTTCAACAAGCAACATGGAAATTGGTAGCTTGTTCGGGAACGAAACAACGGCTTTAACAGATACAGTCTTAACAGCGGAGGAGACTGCTGCGTTCCTAAGGGGTTCCGTCAGACGTGTCTACAGTACAGTAAAGGAAACCTGAGGAAGCGTTAGATGCTCGTCCGACGTGTCTACAGTACAGCAAGCAATGCCAGATTCTGAGGGATCTGACTACCCGTTCTGGGTTGCAAATGCGCTTGTAAATGGTAGCGCCAAGCCACTAAGCGCAAAGTTAAAGGCACATCTAGAGCATCTTGAGGAAGAAGTGGTCATGTCAAGCGATGACGACAACGACGGCTACAACGACAATGACGGCGATGGCGACACCGACGATGACGACAAGCATCTCAAATCTAAATTTGAATTGAGCAAGACCATTCCTGTTACTGAGGAAGACGTCACGCTGTTGAAACGAAACTTTCAAGCAGTGCTTCCTCTGATCGATTGCAACATTTTATTGCGTTTATGTGAAGAAGGCTTTTTCGACCAACACATGAACATGTATCTAACGGAAGACATGAACACGTCATTCAGCTTATCTATATGTTAGAAGGAAACATACAGCATCTTCCCGCGTCAGAGCTACAGTTTTCCGAAGCCATGACCCGACGTTTCGTTCAACTTATTAGAAGCCTTCAGAAGGAACTTTTTAAGACTATGTGTTTACAGGCGCCAAAGTGTGTTGATGCTCTTTGAATGGATAATAGGTAGTCGCAAACGAGGAAATTTTTAGTACTCGTCATGAGACAATCTCTAACAGATGGTTTGCCAGCAGCTGTTCTTGATGGTTTCAACCAGATGACTCAGCAATTTTACAAACATCTCATGAAAACATGCATATGATGTCCATATAAAACGATCGAGGTGCGAAGTGAAGTCATCATTCAACTCCCAGCCAATGACTTGAAGTCATTTCATACCAAGACATGCGCTATGGGATTTTTGTGCATGCATCACTGTTTGAAGGAAAAGAATATACGCGCTACATCAACATGAATGATGGTGAATGGGAAACATTGCTTCAGAAAATGGATAAGATCAACTCAGTCTTATTCGCCAAACCTGAGCCATGTACGGAATGTTATGGCAAGAAAACTCTTTTCAAGCTGCAAAAGGACAATCGGATGAAAGTGTCTAAGCTATCCAAGAAAAGACTGGCTGAAGTTCGATTGGAGAATATGGACGTGCAAAATCAACTTGGACTTACTGATATGCTCAGGATTATTATTGTCACTGCCACAAGTACAACTGCAATAAGTGCGGCTCGCTAAAAGTATCTGCAGAGTAAGACTGAGAGTCATTTACTTGTCAGCTGTCATAGTGTGCAGACGTGTTTTCTTCAACTGTTATATGGACATGTGAAACAAGGATGGATGTAGAAACGTGCTTCAAGGAGAAGTATGTGGACTACATGATAAGTGAACTGGCACGTTTTGGATCTATTAAACAACAACTGCAGCACTTTGACATCTATTGGAAACTTGCTCATTCTACGTTGAACGTGTCAAGCATATTGGAATGAAGCTAAGTATTATATTCATTTAGATAAAGTGTTAGATAATGCAAATCAACGTTGTGAAAAATATAGTGTAGATGCTATCACATTTGATAATTAAGTAGTTGGTTAATATACATTGAAGATCACTGGACTCCAATTATTTACACCATTGTATCAATACTTTGTAAGATATGTTAATTAAGTTAAAAGATATGCTGATTGAATTGAAAGACAAAATAAATGCAAGATATGTTTATAAAATAAAATTTAAGATATGTTGTAAAATGCAAGATATCTTGACAAAATCAAATGCAAGATATGCTGACAAGTGTTGATCATTTACTGTTAACAGGTCGACGTGTAATGACTACTTTACCAATATTTACTTTAAACCTGGTCAACCCGGGGCATTTTGTGGTCCTAACAAACTTTATCCCATGTTAAAAAAACATCAACTCATTCACAAGTGTAGAAATGGTTACAGGATCAAGATGCCTTCAGTTTACTACAACCTGTAAAATACAGGTTTAAAAGGCAATGTGTCATTTTACGTGGCATTGATGATATGTGGGATATTGATTTAGCTGACATGGAAAAACTTAGCTCCCTATAATGATGATACTCGCTTTTTATTGGTTATTATTGATGTGTTTTCCAAATATTTGTGGGTGCAGCCAATACCCAACAAATCACATACCAGCGTCATAGAAGCCTTTCGAAAGATTTTTCATGAAACACAACGAAGGCCACGAACTCTAAGGTCGGATAAAGGAACTGAATGTAAAAACAGATGGGTAAAAGCATTTTTGAAGAAGGAGGGAATTCATGCCTATACGACAAAGAATGAAACCAAAGCAAACTTTGCTGAGGGAGTCATTCGTACTCTAAAGGCAAGGATGTATCGATATTTCCTACATAATCAAACTTATCGCTATATGGACATCCTTCCAGACTTGGTGTACAATTACAACCATAGACCTCATGGCTCCCTCCCTAATAAGTATGCTCCTGCAGATATTCGTAAGGACAACGAATCGAAAGTGTGTAAGTATATGTATGTAGACAAATTAAAATTGAAACCAAAGAAGAAGAAAAAACCCTACAAATTTAAAATTGGTGATCAGGTTCGCATTTCCCACATGAAATATGTATTTCAACGGGATTATCATATAAAGTGGACGCAAGAAGTCTTCATTATCACACATCGTTGTAAAAAGCAAGGAATACACTTGTATCGTGTGAAAGACTTTTTGGACGAAGATATTGATGGCCATTTCTATGAAGAAGAACTGCAGAAAGTAACAAAAGATATTGAATCTGTCTACAGAATTGAAAAGGTCTTGAAAACACGAAGAAGACGAGGTGGTAATGAATTATTTGTTAGGTGGTTAGGTTGGCCAAAGAAGTTTAACAGTTGGATGAAGGAAACAGATATTCAAAAATGAAGTATCCATTCACATGTTTGGTCTCTGAACCTACAGACAGTGGTAAAACTTCTCTAGTTAGGGAAATTCTAAAACAAAAGTTAATTAAACCCTCTCCAAAAACCATTTCAAGGCTCTTTGGAGCAGATCAGCATTTTTACAGGGGAATGAAAGGTGTGGAATTTTATTCCAGATGACATTGAAGGGCGCTTTAACCAAAAAAAACAAACTTACTCATCATTGATGACTTAATGACCAAATGTCATAGTGATGAGCGTATGACACATCTCTTTAGTGTTGGCAGCAGTCATCAAATTCGATGCATTATTTTTAGTGTGCATAATTTGTTCCATCATGGTAGAGAAATGCAAAATATTAGTTTGAATACACATTACATCATTCTGTTTAAAAATCCTAGAGACAGTCAACAAATAAGTACATTAGCGCGACAAATGTATCCTGGAAAATCTCCGTTTCGCATAGAAACCTCTCAAGGTGCTACCAGCAAACCTCATGGCTATTTATTCATTGATTTGAAGCCGAAGACGAATGATCAACTACGTATTCGTACAGGCATTTTACCAACAGATACACATTACGTATATGTTGATAAAGTAGCGTATGAACAAGAACCAAGTCACTTGACCATACGCAGCCAAGATGTCTCGACATATTCAAGCTAATCAACCTTTTCTTTACTTGCTCGCACGCAGCGGACCTAAACGACGTAAATCCTTGCTATAACAAGCTACTAAAGAGTAATTAACTAGCTTGTTTGAAAGTTGTTTGAATATATTGCGAGGACATTGACCCTTAAGCTCAAAAAGGTATAAGGAATTCAAGCGTGAACGTCATACCCTACGCACACTGGCAGATAAGAAGATATCACTTCGAAGAAAGTTGGTTAATCAGAAAGGAGGATTCATTGGAGCTATTGCTAAATTTGCATCACCCTTGTTAGCTCAGCTGCTGTTAAAATGAAACATACTATGAAAATGGTCCTCATTCCTGAATATGAATATAAAATGTTCTTGGCCGTCATTAACGAACAATTCAGTCACATCAACAACAACGACAAAAGTCTGAAAGATCATAAAATTCGCAACAGTTTCTAAACCATTTTCAGCCTATTTCTCATGTAAAACTAACGCAACTTCTGGCAGAACTTAAGAAATATGGTACGAGATGTACAGATAAAAATAAACTTGTTTAAAAACGGGTACTGTCATCACGAATTCCAACATTATTGATTTGTTGAAAGAAGCATTGGTTGCTATAAGAAGAAAAGAACGACAAGAACCACCACATGGTTGGAAGCAGTTTATTGAGGAAATTGTAGACGCTAATATTTCAAAAAATGTTTTTGGTAAAAAGACAACTCGTGAAGATATTACAAAAGAGATACAACAACGTCAACAAAGGCTGTTTCCAGAAGGACGGGAAATTTTTTAACATGGATTAAAGAGTTATGGTGTTGTTGTAAAGAAAATGGAAATAAAAATACTATTCCTGTAAAAATTAGGTGTTCTCAGTGCTTGTTGTCAAGGAGAAGTAGTAGATATCAATGTAGATCATGTAGATAGCAATTTAGACAACAATGTAGACAGCAATGTAGACAGTGTGGATGACGAGTGTCAAACATGAAGCAATGTATATACACATCTAGTCTATCTACATCACACAAACGATATAACCGCCATGGAGTCAACAATTTTTTACATTACTTTACCTAGTAATGGTAGTATGAACTATTATCCCAACAACAAGGCTTCAAATTATCAAATTCGTATGCCCCGAACCATCTATTTGAAAGGAAAATATGAAGTGGCCTTAACTGAAATTCAATATCTACATACATGGTATACGATGAGGCCTAACTTAGACTATTATGTGAAATACATAGCGGATAATCCAGGCGAGGGTGTCTTCAAAACAGTGTATATTGCTCATGGTTATTATAAAACCCGTACTGAAGTCATTCAAGCGATGAATCATGCCTTTAAAGATGCTTTCACCAATGATGAAGACGAGGTGTATCCAGTGAGATTAAACTGTGATAAAATTACAAGGAAAGTCTCTCTGATGTTAAAAGATAACTTTGCCTTATCATCTTCTGTAGGATTAGGAAAATTGTTAGGATTTACACCCTATTTGGTTTATATTAATGCGGCACCGCATATGCTTGATATTAAACATGGATTATATACTTTATGTGTATTGTAGTATTTGTGAATCGCAGGTTGTAGGAAATCATTATGTGCCTTTGCTACGATCTGTTGGAATACAAGGACATGATGGAGATATTATTGTGAAAACTTATGGAGAACCTCATTATGTTCCTGTAAACACATCCAAATTTGACATGATAGAAATGAATATTAAGGATGACACAGTTGCAAACATCTTATTTAGGACTGGGAATGTGATCTGTAAGCTTCACTTTCGACCAAAAGCATTATGAAAGCATATACACACGATCCGTCTACATATCGCAACCTTTTTCTTCGTCAACTGGGTGGAGAATTGCCAGGGTGATGTAGTCGTAGCGTTCTGTAAGCTCGTCATATTAGCGAAATCCTACAAACACGTCGAGCCAGTTCTCAGTCACACGCACTTCTAAATCCTCTGAGAGCATAAGGAGAAAGCCAGGTATCCTCAACTTCTCCAGATGGTCTTTCAACACGGATTGTTCGTCAGGTGATAGATTGATATACTTTCCAAAATGTCTTAACACAATGTCATCACATTGGTTTCTCAGATATGAGAATCCATTTGTAATGGGTTCATAATCCGATAATAACTCTTCCATCTCGTTCAACAGTCAGATCAACTATGAGCTGTCTCCTTTTCTGCAAAGACGTTTTTATGCTCGCAAGATGGTGAAGAATGGATGTTGTATAGCTTCTAGGAATCGTAAGACTATTAAATTCTTCATATTCAAGTCAATCAAATCTGAATATGGAGTATCTGGCACAACTCCATCATAATCCTCTGGATAATCCTGTAAAAGATTTGTCTAGAATCTAACACGTATATCAGAATCATGTCCAACCACTCACACTTCAACTTTATTTTCAAGTCTACGTTCAAACCCAGGTGTAAGCGGTATGTTTTTAAAGTCTTTCCACACTTCAGGTTTAAACCGATAAGCAGAACTTATTATCGCTTCATTCATATCATTTACAGCAAGGTAAGCACCAACGTTAAACACGAGTGCATTCATGATGACTATACCTTTTTATGAGCTGTCTTCTTGTCTTCGAAGCCTTTTATCCACTTCTTTCACTTGCTTCTTTAACGTTTTTTATTCAGGTATTCTTAGCAAAATTCCCTTTTTTTGTAGGACGGTTTCTTCCAGACCCCTCATCTCTGAGGTATTTTCGAATGTTTACCACTCCTTCATTGCTTTGTTACAAAATTTTAATGTACTTTCCATTTCCTAGAGAAATCATTCCATCCCACGACTGTGGTGGTGTTGGTGCCGTCTCCACTTTCAATTTCTTGATGGTTGTGGTAGGATTTTTAACTTTTAAGTCTTTAACTGTATCAGCAAGAGTATCCATATCAGTTTTATATCTCTTACGACTTCCACGTTCCATGTTAACGCTTCAATGCCTTCGAAGCCTTTTATCCACTTCTTTCACTTGCTTCTTTAACGTTTTCTATTCAGGTATTCTTAGCAAAATTCCCTTTTTTTGTAGGACGGTTTCTTCCAGACCCCTCATCTCTGAGGTATTTTCGAATGTTTACCACTCCTTCATTGCTTTGTTACAAAATTTTAATGTACTTTCCATTTCCTAGAGAAATCATTCCATCCCACGACTGTGGTGGTGTTGGTGCCGTCTCCACTTTCAATTTCTTGATGGTTGTGGTAGGATTTTTAACTTTTAAGTCTTTAACTGTATCAGCAAGAGTATTCATATCAGTTTTATATCTCTTACGACTTCCACGTTCCATGTTAACGCTTCAATGTTCACACCTCAAATAACTCTTACGTTGGAGGACCTCCCCCTTTTTATAACGCAGCCTTACAATGTCAATGCGCTAAGGTGGAATAGTCATCATTCAACACGTATCGCTTGTCGTCATATGGGGAGAGGGCTACTTTCCTCAACTTCTCCGAGAAAAGCTGGTGACTATGACTTCGAAAAATGTGTCCTGTAGTCATCGTTTCAGTTTGGTTGAACAAACTGTCTCTATACTGCATATCTTCAATGCGTCTTTGACAAGCTCGAGTGATGCCTTTAGCAGTATGTTTTTCTTTCCCACCGCATAATAAAACTGTCCAACAAACTCTTCAATGGGGATGCATGCTGCCTCATCCTTCATTTTTCGAAGCACATTTTTGTTCACGTTGGAATATAGGAAGTGATCTGACGGATAGTCACTTGTGTCGAACAGGTCAGCATCTTGCTGCATATTCTTGTAGAAATCTTCCGTTTCTATGTCATAACATAGACTGTAGGTGTTGCTGAACAACAGCTTGGCATTGGGATACTTGACCATGATGTAGTTGCAACGAAAGTTGAATATAAGCACTTTACTGAGGTCGAGAATGGTGAAGCCAACTTTAATGGGTTTATCCAAAAGCAAATCCACTTTGCGCAAATGTGCGGTGGTCAAATCTTCGTTGAAAATTTGAATTTGTGGAAAGAAGGTTTGGCTACGAGTTTCTTGAACCGCTTTTCCTTGTGAACAAGTTCAACATTGATTCGCTTTCTCACATTTTCCATGGTTTTACCAAACACAGAGTTGTTCATTAGTTTAAAGAAGTCTTTCTCAAATGAGTTCTTGGCTAATTTTCTCTTTTCCGTGTTCAAGGTAATGTATTATGCTAGCCATTTATTCTGTTCACACATGATGGCGCTATGTACTTTAGTGACTTTTAACCTCAGTGAGATATATTGTTTTAAATTCCTATAATGAAGCACATATTTCTTCTTATCACACAAGTTAGGAATGAGCTTTTCATTAGATTTGTCTTTCATGTTCAGATCTTCCCGTAGCTTCTGAGTGCACTCTGACAATTCTTCAACTTTGACACATTTCCGTTCTGGAGCCACTGGGTAGTGATTATGACGATCATGGATTGAATGTGGGTATTCTAAATCCACTTCCAAAATGAATCCAATGTCGTCATCTTCAGCTTCATCCATGAAGTCGAGGGATTCTGGCTCGCTCACCCACATAAATCCTCTTTGTGGCATGCTTTGTGACATGGCCCAGCCATACAAGTTGTTTGCGTCGAGGTACATAAGGTAGTTGCTTGGTATCTCAGAATTGTAATCTGCTACGTAGGGGTTATTTGCTTTCGCATACTTGTGTGTGATCGCAGATATTTCTCCACGTATGCCTTGCTCAACCATTTGGTACATGTCAATGTCATTGATCAATTCTAACTTCACCTTTGTCGCTTTTAACATAGCATCCTGGCGCTGTATAGTAGTGATCCAATCCAATTCATACGTGTTGAGACACACTTGATGAAAATTTTCAAACACTTCAGCTAGAAATATCACATCTGATTTCAGGTACAGGTCGTGGTATTCACCGCATGTGGTACAGTTGAATGTATCCGACACCTTCTGCGCATGAGCATAATCCTCATCGCTAATGTCCTCTTTGCTGAGCTGACTATAAAACTTGTCCTTTGATGGTAGCTGCGTTTCAGCAAACTTGGATGGTTCGTCCAGGTAATCGTAGGGGTACACTCCCTTTTTCAGCAACAAATCTTGTTGGTTACTATCGTGAATGTGAGAGGTCATGTCGTAGAAGTGATCTTTTCCTTCTACTGCAAGGTTGGATACCAACTTCTGTACAGAGGTACTCATGAACTGAAAGCTGTCTGTAAATTTCAGCTTGCTCATGGTGAATGCAATATATTTCTCAATGGCATTGGGAATTACTGTAATCTTTCATCTTTGAATTTCCTCCATGATCAGATGACTGGCATAGCCTCGCAAATTGTGGGAAAACACAGGAATGATAAAAGAATCTTTATACCCCTGCTGATCTTTTCTAAGTCGAAATTGTAAGTTGCATTCACTACGCGATGCTCCGCGATATTTGCCATTGATGTGGTCATGATCTCTCACACGATCTGCTCCTAGAGGCTCATTACAAATGTAGCAATCAACAGTGTTCTTGAAATTCACTTTGTCTTCACGAGTCATCACAATCACCATATCCTTTCGCTGTTGTAAAAAACGCACAATACGATCACGTTCATTCATCATATGGTCTAAAAAGACTTTTACGGCGTTGTCTCCTCGATACACAACTGGTGCACGTGTGTCGTACTGACTAAGAACCAAATAGACAAAGCTATTTGGACCCTGATGCTGATACTTGTCTCTTTCTTCATGCTTTTGCGTGAAACGTTCAAAGTCGTCATAAATCACAAAAGGTGCTCGCTGCTGTTTGGCTACATTCTTGAACTTGATGAAGGGTTCCTTGGGAAATGATAAACGTTGTGCTCCATGCTTGCCACACAGTTCACGATGTTTATCTAAAAGCTCTTGTCGCACAAATCCGTGAAGACAGTTGGAACAATGAAAAGCTGCTCCATGATGCTTTGACCGATAAGTTATAAGTCTGCTGAAATTCATGATGAGGCAGTAATGCCTTTTCTTGTCATTGCTAATCAGAAATAACTTGATTTCTCTCGTACTGACGTTTCAACTGAGTTGTATCGGAACAACTACATCTTGTTCATATCCAAACACGTTGTTGGATACATCGTTCTCCTTTCACACATCGTGTCATACCGTCTACCTTAAATTCTTTCTCAAATCACGCGATTTGGGTTGTTTGTTGAAGGGTGAAGGTAAGCCAATACTGACCATAAGAAACACTTGTTGTCGTCATTCTTAACGTTTATCACACCCTTTGTTTTCTTCACTTTCTTCGGCAGTGGAATAAAACTACTCGCTTCCAGAGGCACCAACGTAGCTGTATGTACTTCAATGTACAGTATGTCATCCAATACCCAGCCAGAGCCTTGTCGCTCATGTTCGTCATACTTGGTAAATAATTCTTTATAGGCTTCTGGCAGGTCCTGCTCAATATCTGCTGGATTGTATGCTGTATATGTTGGACTGCTGATAAATGCATTATCCACTTGTTCTGTCATTTTACGCAGTAAATCTGATCCATCCTCAGACTCAAACATGTTCTTCATGAGGCACATTTTCCATCTCAGCTGGTATGCATCCGCGTGATTCAAATGCATCCATAGAAACGCATCCATATTCTACATTGCATTTCATACAGAGGACTGGACCGTCATCTTGGTCCATCTTTACTCCTTTCCCATGCTATTCACGAGCATGTTTCACTATAGTTTTCATCTCAGCTTTACTACATGTATGTACCTCAAACGCATCCATAGATGGAAATTCTACATTGCATTTCATACATAGGACTCAACCGTATGTCTAAATGTCATCTTGCTCCATCTTTACTCCTTTCCCATGCTCTTCATGAGTATGTTTCACTATAGTTTTCATCTCAGCTTTACTTCATGTATGTGCCTCAAAGCATCAATAGATGGAAATTCCACATTAAATTTCATACAGAGGACTGGACCATATGTCCAAATGTCATCTTGTTCCATTTTTCGTCTCTTTACTCCTTCACGCTCTTCACGTTTCATCTTACTAGTTTACATGTATGTGCTACAAACAATTCCAGAGATGGAAATGTCACATTGCAATCATGAAAGAAGACTGATGTGTCTGAATTAGATGCCATTGTTGTTGTTGTTACGTCAACTGCTAAAACTGAAATACTGAAATGTAATCTCAGAATTCCCATTTTTATACACACTCATAGATAGACAGAATTTGCGTTTATTTCATAAGAGAGGATGGCCCTTAGAAGGGCCGAAAGATTTTAGTATGTTGGCTCTTCACCAACAAGTCGGGTTCCCGCAACTGCAATGAAATCTGTAGAATTGTTGCATGGTGAAAGATCTTCCCGGGCACTTGAAAGGATGCAAATTATAAAAAACTTAATGCTTCTCAGTATCGGTCCGCACCACCAGCAGTCTGTACATGGTTCTGGTCCAGAGCAAACCGCCACAGTTATACCAGAGAAAACCGCCACAGGTTTTGCAACAGTATCGACGCGGTGCATTGTGGTGCACTGGGCAGTTGTGAGGCTGCCCTGCATATTCCAGCCACACCCAGCACTTATAGCATTCAGTTGTTAGCGTCACTGCCTTGCCATTCCTCATCACTGTGGGTGTGCGAGTTGTAGACATCTTGCCAGTTGTTTTGGGAAATGTGGCGTTGAACCCCCAATTTATACACTACTTTAAAGCGGCAATCCTCACAGTATATGCCGCGTGCAGGCCCCAGGGGATATTGGGGCCTGCCGGTCGGCCGGCGGGGGGGGGGGGGTGGTATATCTTTGCTTGCCATCACACTTCAGCTTCACAACCGCTTACTGCTTTAAAAGATCGACATGGAGTTTTACGAAGCCATCAATCATTCTCTAACGCTGTCTGATATCTTGGAAGTGCATCTGCCTGTGACGCCTGCAGTGACCGAGCCTGAACGCACTTTCTTAACTCAACTGCTGCCGGACCCGGCTCACGCTACGGTGCTGTGCATCCCTGTTTTCTTCAATAGAAGACTTACGCTTGGAGAAAGGTTAAGAGACATAGAAGACGGCCGCTACCGTCATGCTTACTTTAGATCGGCCGTGTTTGGAGAGGCGGTTACCTCCCGCCAAAAAGAGGAGGAGTCCCCATACTGGGGAGATACTTCCTCCACCAAGATCAAGAGTTCTGCATTGGCTGCGGGTGCATGATTAGTCCAGACCGGGTGATAGCAGCAGGCTGCGGCCACCAGCTATGTCTCTTCTGCGCAGCTGTCTGGGTGTACCACACCGCTCTTCGCCACAACTACACCGTCAGATGTTTCACGTGTGGCCTGAAAACGGACCACTACATGTTCAACTGCCAGCAGATGAGCGAGTGCCTCAGATTCGTACAAGATATCGTAGCGGACTTTTAAACCGAGGCCGGCAGCAGGAGAAACCTTCGGCCCTTTTAAGGGCCACCCACTAATAAGAAATGAAACGCTTTTCGTGTCATAGTGTTGTCGTTGTTGTTGTTGTTGTTGTTGTTGTTGTTGTTGTTGTTGTGTGTGTGTGTGTGTGTGTGTGTGTGTGTGTGTGTGTGTGTGTGTGTGTGTGTGTGTGTGTGTGTGTGTGTGTGTGTGTGTGTGTGTGTGTGTGTGTGTGCTCCTGTCTTCACGGCGAAGTCAGAGCTTGTGGTCGTAAGCTCAAAGTGAAACCGGAGCTTTTCTGTGAAACCGGACCCAAAACTCAGGGTCTACATTCAAAAACCGAGTTATTATAACCATGATTTATATTGAGAGATGGGCTTTCATATGAGAGGGGTGTCGAAAAACGCCTGGTGTATTTTTGGGGCAAAATTTCAGTTTTTTTTTTTAGTTTATACACTTCCCAATAGGGGGAGACCCACCGTGAGCGAGCACATGGCAGGTTAATTAAAACTTGGCCAATCAAGTGGTTTCCACATGGTTTGAGCCTATTTTCTCGACCAATGAATGAAGAACACTTGAAAAAGCACGTATTGGGCGACTTCATGAGATATGGGGGTGTCACATTTTTCGTTTACAAAATTTCCCAAGTCCTAGCAGCTTGTTTTCCCTGTAGCAGCTCATAAACGTATAACAAAGTGATAAATGGTGTTTATTTTTCTGTAAAACAGTGTTTTTTTATAACCTTTTACTTGGTTTCTACAAAAGTATATTTTACAATAGTTACATTCAAGGCTTTCACCCACATTGTGAAATGTCCGTTTTCACGGTGTGTGTGTACCTTTTCTATAACTTTGCATTATCCTTCTTTTTAAACTTCAAATTATCAACAGCTCAAGCTATTTCCATTGTACTTTTTTTACAATATATGTTTAAAATATTATTTTATCTCCATTAGAATTAGCTGTTTTTGGCGGTAATTTTTCTTAGAATTTACTTTTTGTGTTTGAACTGATGATGGATCCAGAAATGCTTGACTGACGGCATTAATTGTCCTTTATGTAAGTGCCGATTTGAATATATTTTTAGGTTAATGTTTTAACTGGATTGGTTTTAACGGTTCCAAACTGTGAACTTTACTTTCTCTTTATTCGAGTAGTGATTTTTAAACACTGATATTAAATACCACTGTGTTCATACCTGTTTGGTATGCGCACAGTGGTATTTTTTTTGTCAATGTATGGTGGCTGGATTCGACTGAATATTAAATTCCTCTAATGATTTCTAGAGGAGTGTGGATACACCACAAAACATGAAGAGAAATGGCTTGCGTTTCTCATAGATTGCTCTTTTTCGCCTGAAACTGCAGTCCTTATAATTACACATTTATTTTCTTTTGTCTCTATTTCTATTAGCTCAGTTTGTCCGTAAATTTGGTTAGAATTGCTTTGCTTTTTTCAATGATAGATCTAATATCGCTTGTATGACGGCCTTAATTTTTTTGTACTTAAATATTAAAGATTTGTCAACCTTAGATGTTTTTATGTGAGGAATAAGATAGACTTAACACTTTTAATGTCATGCAGCGGAAATTCACAAACCGCTTGAGAAAATGCTGGCTACACCCGATATTAAATGTTACTGTTAGAGTAATATTGTAACAAAAAACTTTTAAGATCTAGTTACAAGGCTACAGTTGGCGTCAAAGTCTCACACCTTTCAAATTAGCATTTCTACAATTGAAAGAAAACTTTTTATGCTTGTAATTTCTGGTAAATTTCGGTTTTCCGGTTTACTATAATAGTTTGCAGACTGTTTCTCATATTTGCATGCTATTTTTTACAGTTAACTTGTTATTTATCTGAATGTGCTATAGACGACATCATACATTTATTTTTCTCTTATCTCTATTAAAATTAGCTGTCTTTGTACATGCTTTTAGAATCTTCTAATTTTCCTTTTGAATCGATGGGCCCAAAACCGCTGCGAATGACTGTCTTTATTTTCTTTTCATTGGTGGTATGATCTTAAAACGCTTCAATTTTCTACAACTGCGTGGAAAAATATCTTATATGTGCGTTTTATTATTTGTTCGTGAAGAGATAGGGTTTGTATACTCTGGTATGTTACATTTCTCTAAAGTTTTTTGTTTGGACTAATTGTAACTGCGAGATATATTACCATTGTTTTTCTGATTGTACACACCAAGGTCTTCTGAAAATAGAAATTGTTATTGTTTATGACATAATCCTTGAAGCCACCCCGTCTCCACTTGATATTTCTGCTTTTGAGAAAGAAAAATATATTCTTAAAAAAATCGTGAAAGCGGATCCTTAGAATAAACAATCTTAGATATCGCAACATTGATATGGGCTGCCTTAAAAAAGTTGGTCAAATATACTTTAAATTCACCCCCTCCCTACTCCCACCTACCCCAAGAACCAAGTTATTTATGCGGAGACATTTGAAACAATACTTTTAATGTCACGCAACGGAAATTCACAAACTTCTTGAAAAAAATGCTGGCTACGCCCGATATTCCATGTCGTACTGTTTGAGTGATATTGAATTAAACAAAAAAAGAACTTTTAAGATCTAGTTACAAGGTTTTAAGTGGCATGAAAGTGATACACATTTACAATTCAGCATTTATAAAATTGAAAAAAAAGAGAACAACAACTTTTTATGCTTGTAATGTGTGGTAAATTCCGGTTTTCAAACTGCGGAAGGTTACTATAATAGTTTGCTGGCTGTTTCTCATATTTGCATGCTATTTTACACAGTTTATCTGAATGTGCTGTAGACGACGTTATACATTTATTTTTCTCTTATCTCTGTTAAAATTAGCTGCATTTACACATGCGGTTAGAATCTTCTAATTTTCCTTTTGAATCGATGGGCCCAAAACCTCTGCGAATGACAGATTTTATTTTCTTTTCATTGGTGGTATGATCTTAAAACGCTTTAATTTTTTACAGTTGCGTGCACAAATCTCTCATGTGTGCGGTTTATTATTTTTTTCGTAAAGAGATAGGGTCTGTTTACTCTGGAATGTTACATTTCTCTGAGGAGTTTTGTTTTGACAAAGTGTAACTGCTCGATATATTGTCATTATTTTTCTGATTGTACACACCAAGGTCTGATGAAAGTGAAATTGTTATTGTTTATGACATAATCCTTGAGGCCATCCCGTCTCCTCTTGATATTTCTGCTTTTGAGAAAGAAAAATATATTCTTAAAAAAATCGTGAAAGCGGATCCTTAGAATAAACAATCTTAGGTATCGCAACATTGAAATTTGGCTGCCTTAAAAAAGTTGGTCAAATATACTTTAAATTCATCCCCTCCCTACTCCCACCTACCCCAAGAACCAAGTTATTTATGCGGAGACATTTGAAACAATACTTTTTATGTCACTCAACGGAAATTCACAAACTCTTTGAAAAAATGCTGGCTACGCCCGATATTCCATGTCGTGCTGTTTCAGTGACATTGGATTAAAGAAAAAAGACTTTTAAGATCTAGTTACAAGGTTTTAATTGGCATGAAAGTGATACACATTTACAATTCAGTATTTATAAAATTGAAAAAAAGAGAACAACAACTTTTTATGCTTGTAATGTGTGGCAAATACCGGTTTTCAAACTGCGGAAGATTACTATAATAGTTTGCTGGCTGTTTCTCATATTTGCATGCTATTTTACACAGTTTATCTGAATGTGCTGTAGACGACGTTATACATTTATTTTTCTCTTATCTCTGTTAAAATTAGCTGTATTTACACATGCGGTTAGAATCTTCTAATTTTCCTTTTGAATCGATGGGCGCAAAGCCGCTGCGAATGACAGATTTTATTTTCTTTTCATTAGTGGTATGATCTTAAAACGCTTCAATTTTCTACAGTTGCGTGCACAAATCTCTTATGTGTGCGGTTTATTATTTTTTTCGTAAAGAGATAGGGTCTGTTCACTTTGGAATGTTTCATTTCTCTGAGGAGTTTTGTTTGGACTAAGTGTAACAGCTCGATATATTGTCATTATTTTTCTGATTGTACAGACCAAGGTCTGATAAAAGTGAAATTGTTATTGTTTATGACATAATCCGTGAGGCCATCCAGTCTCCTCTTGATATTTCTGCTTTTGAGGAAGAAAAATATATTCTTAAAAAAATCGTGAAAGCGGATCCTTAGAATAAACAATCTTAGGTATTGCAACATTGAAATGAGCTGCCTTGAGAAAGTGGGTCAAATATACTTTAAATCCACCCCCCTCCCTACTGCCACCTACCCCAAGAACCAAGTTATTTATGCGGAGACATTTGAAACAATACTTTTAATGTCACGCAACGGAAATTCACAAACTCCTTGAAAAAATGCTGGCTACGCTCGATATTTCATATCGTACTGTTTGAGTGACATTGAATTAAAAAAAGGACTTTTAAGATCTAGTTACAAGGTTTTTGTTTGCCTTAAATTTTATATACTTTGCATTTCAGAATTTATACGATTGAAAGGAAAGAGAACAACTTTTTATGCTTGTATTGTGTGATAAATTTCGGTTTTAAAAGTGGGGAAGATTAATATAATAGTTTGTAGGCTGGTTCTCACATTTACGCACTATTTTTCACATTTTACATTTATTTTCTGTTATCTTTGTTAAAATAAGCTGTGTTTGTCGCACCTGTGGTTAGAGTTTTCTAATTTTTGTTTTTGAAGTGATGGGCCCAGAAATGTCTCAGTGACTGCCTTTATTATCTTGTTGCTTATATTTTGATCTTAAAACGCTTAAATTTTCTACAACTGTATGGATACATCTTACATATGCGCGCTGTAGTTTTTATTTGGTTAAGGCATGGGGTTCGGATACTCTGCAATATTACATTTTTCTGAAGCTTTTTGTTCAGACTTAGTGTAAATATTGTATAAATTGTCATTGATTTCCGTATTGTATGGAGCAAAGTCTTCTTAAACTAAATTATTTAGGGTGGGTTGCAACCCTGAAACCCCCCTCCCTTTGTTTCCGCCACTGGTGACAGTCATTGTTCAGATTTGCTTCCGCATTGCACGTAATTAAAAGTGTGAAGTTGAATTTCTTTTGAAAATGTGTTTGCCTTCTTTGATTGTGGTTCTTGTGCAGTGCTGCGGAAGCAGTGATAGAGAGACAGTGCAATGCATGGGGGGGAGGGTTAATTTACAGCAGCTTATGCGCATGAATATGGATTGAGTGCAAGCAAGTGATGTCAGACTTGTAATTGCCAGCCAATCAGCGTCTTTGAAATTCAGAAAATGCTGCATATTCTATGCCACGGGATTAAGTCATTTTAACGCGCAAAAACAAGACTCATCAAAGTACTTATTTTCTTTATTTCTTTGTGTGTTTTGTTTTACTATTGTTCAGATACAGTGAAATTTTGATCACATAACTGTTTTTAGCTTGAAAGATGAGCTCTTAAAAGGAGATATTAGAACTATTTTGGTGTCCGGATGCCGCGTTTTTATGATGTTAGTGGGCCGGCTAGCGTGGCTTGCATCCTTTGTTCGGCGCCATCAAGGCTGGAAAGACGCAACTTTTTACCAAAATAAGGATGGTTTATTGTGGAAGTGTTTTGTGTGGATAAAATATCATACTGAAGGTAAGTAATAAGAGTGAAAGTGCACTGTATTTGTCTTTCTTTTTTCTTTTTTTTTTTTTGCAGTAAAAGTGGTATTTTACCTTTGATAATGTTTGCGGTGGAAACTTTTGAAATATTTCAGTAAATTGAAAACTATCACCGGACTTTTTGTTGTTAATAACAATTAATAACAATTGCGTACTCGTTTAAAACAACGCTGTTCAAAGCCGTATTTTTTTTTTGCATAAGAGTGACTTTGGAAATTTCGGATTCAGATCTAATTTCTTCTTAAATCCGCAAATTGTTTCTGTAATTTTAATGCTATATGATCAATGAATTATACGGCAAGGTTTTTTTATCGTGGTTATGGTTATACTTTAATTCACAAAGTTCTCTTAAGTCCAGGTTCGCTGAGATTAAAATGACACCCCCAAGAAAAAGTTATCTCCCTCTTATGTGTTGTATTTCTTCTTTTTTTCCAAGCAGCGCAGTTATATCAGTTTTTTTTTTTGTAAAATGTAAGGGCTAGACTCAGCTTGGAGTTATTTTTGGCAGAGTTTTGGAGGAAAGTGTCGTGCTATAAGTTAAAAACCCATTGCCCGTTCCGACTTTGATTTCTGACCCTTGTGTGTGTGTCAGGGTTCGCGCTGGGTTCTCAGGAAAGTGAGTAAAAAAGGAAAGTATGGATCAATTGGGTCCAGAAAGACTCGGTGGGTTCCGAAAAAGTGAATCATTTCGTAAAAAATGCCCAAAAAGTGGACAAAAACCCCGTCAACGCAAACCCTGGTGTGTGTGTGTGTTTTTTTTTTTGTGTGTGATTTCTCTGTGTTTTATATGGCAGGGCGGCGAATGTTGAGCTTAAACCTCTTTGCTGGACTCGTGTGCAAAGTAGTTAATTGTAATCCTGATTCCATTCAGTCAGATGGCTGTACTATGTTCTTTGTCAATTACTGCAATCAGGACTTGATTAGGAGTAGTTTGATTATCTTTGTAAATTGTTTAAACCCTTTCTCCTGGGGTCCAATTGGAGTGGAATTTTTTCGCTTACCTATGCATTTTTGGAATAATTAAAGAGGGTTGTGTTTTGTTTCAATGTGTGTAAAGTTTATATATTCTTTGAAAGTAGACCTCACGGCTTTGGCATGAAACTGGCATAAACAGGCCATATACAGTGGCTGTGTAAGGGTTGCAACTAGTTTTTTCCTTTTTGGAGAGATTTTGATATCACCTGCATTTTTTATATTCTATTCAGGGTTCGTGTTGGCGGGGTTTTTGTTCACTTTTTGGGCATTTTTTAAAAGAAATGACTCTGGACCAAACCGAGTCACTTTCCTTTTCTAATTCACTTTCCTGAGAACCCAGCTCGAACCCTGCTATTGTTTGCCAAAAAGGGTTCTTAAACATTTGTATCATTTTTGGAACGGTGCTTTCTTTTAAACCCGGAATTACTTTTGGGTCTTAATTTGCCCTATATATATATATGTATCCTTATCACAAACAAAAGTATATTTGTGTGTAAAATATACAGATTCTTTCAGATGCCAAAAAAGAAAGGACTCAAGAGGCAACCAAAGGCCCACCACCTCGAAATAGAGGAATACAAGGTTGGGGACATCATCCTGTTCCAAAGGAAGGCGGTTTGGTGGCCTGTCAAAGTTACAAAAGCCTCGGGGGTATCATGACTGTGCAGTACATTGGCTATGAAGAGGGGTAAGTGCACAAGTTTTTATAGCAACTTTCCTATCTATTTCAGATTGTCCTGCATGGATTAATGTTGTGCAGTGATGTCATTTTTATTAATTTTGCGTTGTTCTAAATATTTCTTTTCAGCTTCCATGTGAAGGCACTAATTTTTTTGTCCATTCTTTTCCTGCATCGTCTTATTAGTGTGTTTTATACTTTGCCAGTAAGCTCTGCTTTCAATGTAAAGATTGGTGGTGTTTTGATGTGTAATGTTCTTGCAGGATTTGAAGTGTTAGCTTTGTATATGTCTTTCATAATGCTTTTTATTAGGGATCTCACTCACGTCGTAACAAAACCCAGACTGGTGAAACCATGTCCAAGCGATGTGGATATCTGTAAGAATATTAGTCAAAGCTAGATCGTTCTTATTAGAGTAACAGTTCATTTGAGATGCATAATGTTTCGAATGTGATGTGTTTTCCCATTTATTCTAAAGCCCATTTAAGATGCAGTTCGTTTCATTGTTTCTTTTGCCTGAGAGGTTTTTGATTGTGTGTAGTTGTATTTTACATTTTTTTCATAGTTTATAACCCTTGTAGTGTACAGGAGTGGAGCTTAATGTCTGTTCCCTCTTCTCCGAAAAAATCGTTTTTGACCGATCGTCTGCTCGGGACCTCGGTACCATTAGGTACGGAGGTCCCGGCGTGGCACTGAGGACCCGACAAGGTTTTTCATATGAACTCCCCCCCATCTTTGATTGTGTCTTAAAATCGCTGCTTCTTCCTCCCCCGCCCCCTCCTTCCCAAGCCGCGGTGCAGCGCATTTTCTCATACAAGTTATGTTGCCGCCTATGTTACTTTTTTGTGCTCGAGCGGTGAAGGACCAGGGGTGACGATAAAACTGGAGCTTGATGGAACAATAACAAAAGTGAAGTTGTATTTCTAAAAAAATACGAGTGCTGTCACTGAAACCACTCCCTCCACCTCCCCTAACCATGGTTGCACTGAGAACCCAGTTCGCTTCCTCGGTGCCACTTCGGGACCTCATCACTGGTGGTACTAAAAATCCCGAGCAGACGGTGACCCTGCCTCAGCCCTGGTGTGTTATGTACAGTTTTCTCCCATGCTCGAATCTTTAGATTTACAGTAGATATGCAACGTGTTAAACCCTTGCTTGCCCTTTGTTTGTAGCCCCTCCCCCTTTTCTTTTTTCTTTAACTTGCAATATATTTGCATTGTGCGATAAAATATTTTATTTTTTATGTACGAGGTTTTAATTTTGTATGACCGACCAGTAAATCATTTAAGGTGTAAGGATTCCAAGGACCAATTTTAACTTTTATATTTTGAAATTGTCCTAATTCTTCCTTTATTACACAAGAAATATGTATTTTTATGTTGATTTAAAGAGTTTTTTTTTAAATTGAATGTGAAATATAATTTTTAGAATCTGTGTTCGAAAAAAAAAACTTTGACAGTCTTCGTCAAATTTAAGTTTCTTTGCCTCCTGTCATTCATTGTGGTCCTTATACCTTAAATGCGGAAGAGCAATGCCTCAAATCGCAGTAAAAAATGGAGACTTAAGGACATAATGCATATGTTGTTATTGAAAACGACTAATTGCGCATCTATCTAATCTAGGTACAATGATTGTTATTTTAAAGACAAGGTGAACAAAAGACCAACCGGCACCTACCGCACGGTATGGGCGCACGCCCGACGCAAGCATGCCTTGAGGGATCATAGTCACCTCTATGTTGCCCTCGGAGGTGGGTTTTAGATTTCATGTAATAGTGTGCTTAGTTTGTTTCACACTTTTTATCGGTTTTAAATTTATTATATTCAGGGTTCATAGCAATCCTTGAAATCCTGGAAAATCCTGGAATTTTACCTCCAAATGTCCTTGAAAATCTTGGAATTTGACGTCTGGTTTTCTCTATGAACCCTGTATATTACTTTATGGTTGAATAATTAATATGACATGTTTGCTGAAGTTCTGGTTTCGAAGAAAAGTAGTATATTTTGACAGTTAAATATGTTTACCGGCGAAAAAAGTTCACTTGAAAACTGTAAGATCAGTTTTTTACAGACAAAAACATAAGTTGAAGTTAATTTTTTTTAATCAGAATTGATCACGCAAGCAAACGTTGAAACAACTTCAGACAGTGATGTTGTATTCATGGGGGAGGAAATCCCAGAGGTGAAGAAGGAGATAGTCCCCAAGACAGAAAAGGATTTTTTGGCAAGTTTCTGTCATGTACAGTTAAATAATTTGAAAACGCTCAAGACCGTTTTATGTGGATCCTATGAAGATGGAGGAATTTTTTTGTCAAGTTTCTATCATGTACACTAAATATTTGGAAATCGCTCAAGACCGTTTTATGTGCACTCTACCAGAAACTTGAGAACTCATCTCCTTTTGACGTGCTTGCATTGAAAGTTGAGAGTCACAAAAGTTTAACACTTGCATTAGAAATGTAATTGTAAGGACTTGTAAGGACTGGAAATAAGTGTCTTCTGTTATTTATTGTACATAAACAGGCGAAACTTCACAGACAGGGCGGAAAACACGCGCCAGTGAAACGGTATCCCACGCGTCACCAAACCCAGTTTCTACTAGTTGTAGTGCAATTGAAGTTGCTGCGAAAAGTGCTGAAAGTATACCCCAGGTGCCAGCTATTTCTGCTAGTCAAAGTGCAATTGAAGTTGCTGCGGAAAGTGCTGAAAGCGTACCCCAGGTGCCAGATATTCCTGTTAGTCAAAGTGCAATTGAAGTTGCTGCGGAAAGTGTTGAAAGCGTACACCAGGTGCCAGCTATTCCTGCTAGTCAAAGTGCAATTGAAGTTGCTGCGGAAAGTGCTGAAAGCGTACCCCAGGTGCCAGATATTCCTGTTAGTCAAAGTGCAATTGAAGTTGCTGCGGAAAGTGCTGAAAGCGTACCCGAGGCGACAGATGTTCCTGCTAGTCAAAGTGCAGTTAGAGTTGCTGCGGAAAATGTTGAAAGCGTACACCAGGTGCCAGATATTCTTCCTAGTCAAAGTGCAATTGAAGTTGCTGCGGAAAGTGCTGAAAGCGTACCCGAGGCGCCAGATGTTCCTGCTAGTCAAAGTGCAGTTAGAGTTGCTGCGGAAAGTGTTGAAAGCGTACACCAGGTGCCAGATATTCTTCCTAGTCAAAGTGCAATTGAAGTTGCTGCGGAAAGTGCTGAAAGCGTACCCCTGGCGCCAGATGTTCCTGCTAGTCAAAGTGCAGTTAGAGTTGCTGCGGAAAGTGCTGAAAGCGTACCCCTGGCGCCAGATGTTCCTGTTAGTCAAAGTACAACTGAAGTTCCCCCTAGTGCATCTCAACCTGGTGTGCAAAGAAGTAAACCGAAATGGATACCAGCGTTTAGATTCAGTACAAGCCCAACTGAAGAGGCGCCGATTGCCGCTGCTGTGGAAGACGTGTCAGAATTCAGTGTCATTCACATTCGAACCGAACCTACACAAGAAAAAGTACTCGCAATAAAAGGAGACCCAGAGAAGAGCGGTGAATATGCAAACACTGCAGAATATCAAACGCGTGCCAGTGAAGCATCCAGACCCCAAACCGCCTTAAGTGAAGACCTGTTCCAGTCAGAGAGTAAGAACGCATTCAAGTAAATTTTAAGTAACGAAAGTATTGGTATTGCTTTTGGTGTCAAGTAAAGGTTTTTTTTTCTATAAAATATGGTGCCTGATTGAGTCTAAATACCAAAATATTATCTCCAAAATATGTTTGGCGAAACCGTATTTCACTCAAAACATTGATAAAAATACAATTTCTGAATTAAAAACAGTTGGAGTGTAAGCGGTAAAGTAGTGTGACAGTCGGAATCAAACACTAATGATGGTAGTTAAATTATGTGGCCAGTAACGCTTTCTAGATGCGTAAATCAAACTTGTGCATCAGTACAAATTTTTCTGCCTGTTATTCTACAGGTGAAGAAGAGCACAAGCCAAGTTTTAAAATAGAAGTCAGGGATTCGGACCTGGCAGGGACTCTACTTGGGCTTGCCAGTGCAGTGAAGCCGGGAGGGGTTCGATTTATCCATGGCTCGTCACCAGAAAGTACGTATGAATTGGATTTTTTACAAGCATTTCTTCCTTTGTCTAAAAGGATTTGGGGAATTTAATTGTCATTTTTTTATTCCCCACAGGGGGAATATATGTGATCGACCGCGGGTCGGTCTGTTATCAAGAGCTTGTCAACGCGATAACTTGCTGCAACTGCTGCAAGTATTTTACTAAAACTTGGTATGTGGCTTCTGTGGGAACAAACACAGATCGATATTGTAAATGGGCCAGGTTCGTCCAAGGAAAATGGATTAGCTGGACTGAAAATTTCAGTTCTTGATTGCCTATTGATAGCCGTGTTTAACTGGTGGGTGGGGGGAGGGTTGTGGGGTATGTGTGGGCTATGCACACTGCTCCAGTTAATTTTGTCATGATTTCTATGTTGTTTTTGTGTTATCTCGGACCCTTATAGGACTGCTTTAACTGGAATTAATGAACTTAATGTTTAATAAATGTTTATAATCCAGATAATTTTTTTGTATGATCAGAGAACGATAAAACTAACACCATTATTTTATTGTTGTCTTGCTTGTAGCTGCTGCAGATATTACATCAGGTAAAAGATAAGAAAAAGTCGGCGTTTTATTTGAAGTTCCAAAAACAAGTCCACAAGCAGTTACTGGAGGCGCAGCCATCGTTGAAAAGCTTGAAACCGGTGCCACTTCAACGAAACCCATGCCTCTCTTCCTTGTTCAGCGTGAGTATTGCTTAAATGTTGTTATTTCAGTTATCTAAAAGTTAGTGCGTCTTGGTTTCATATTCGGGGGAATGGTATTCCTACACACGAAGGGTTTACGTTTGTTGTAAATGTGTACTTGGGGTTTTGTGTGTGAGTGCATGGATATTTCCTTAATGTATAATATAAATGTCCTTTATTATATGGCTGAAAGTCTGTAATTAAAAACAAAAAAAAAAACAAAAAAAAAAAAATAACAAAAAAAAAAACCAACAACTCTCAAGTTTAATGCAGTTCTGTCTACAGAACTAAACATTTGGCCATTTTTAACGTCTGGGTATTTTAACTTTCTTGAGAAATTAGTTTTATCAGTAGGAAATGGTGATAGTAACACTATTGAGAGTCGTATTTGCTGGATAATTGTGCTTCATAGCTGAAAAAACGATGCATAGTCTATCTCTTTTTAGACTCCAACCTGGTGAAGCCGAAGGGGTCTACAGTATTGACCTCTGTCTCTGTCCGTCCGTCCGTCCGTTCGATCTTTGTACGCGCTATATCTCTGGCACCGTTCAACCGATTTTAATTTCCTTTTGCACACAGAAAGACCAAGTAGTGGAGCTGTGCGACGAAGCGTTGTTTTTGGATTTCTCGAAAAATTACAAAAAATGCGGAAATTTTGAAATTTTTTTGCGCTTGACACTGATTATTGTGTCCGGTTTGGGTCTGCGCCTTCGACGATGGCTTATCTATTTTTTTTTTCTTTTTTCTTTTCATCAGAATATGGGGCGAAGAACTGGTGCAAATTGATGAAAGTCGCAAACGCAAACTTGACGCAAGAGCACCATATATAACATCTATAACACGGTTACCAAGTGCAAGTGCAAGTGTTGCTTTCGACGCTGCTACCAGTGCTGAAGAATTAGTTCCAAGTACTACTTGGCCATCCCCTATAGGTACAATTGTACAAACCCAAACACTCCACCCTGAAATTTTGACAACACCTGCCGTGGATGTGCAATCGATCCAACAAGTAGAATGTGTTCCCGGGCAACCACAGCAACTCATAAGTTTAGAGCCACATTTAGAGGATCCCGCTTTTTCTGATCCTGAAGTGATCGGCCCATCCGATATCGAACTCCCTGAAAGTGTAATGAGTTCAATAAGCCGACAAATTTCACGACGCGAATTAATAGGCACCACTCGCAAACCAAGAAAAACAATACGCAAGACAAGAAAAGCCGTGGTATACACAGATTCGTCAAGCGACGACCATGGGCAAGAAGATCCCGATTATTCTATTTCAGAATCCGAGGTCACTTCTCCTGCACCCACCACAATTCTAAAGAGAAAAAGGCGCCGCCACTCTTCTGAACGCAACTTAACTCCATGGAAAAAATCGTCCCCTTCCACTCATTCCGGACCTAGCACAAGTAAAAAGAAAAAGGTACAACAAACAACAAGGACACGCAAAACCTAAACCAAAAGGAAACTACAGGTCGACACAGAATCATCCAGTGAGAAAGAACAAGCTCCACAAGTATTGCCTACATCCATTGCTGGTGCGACAGAAGAGACAGACACAAAACAGGAAACACAAGAAGAGCTTCCAAATTTGGAAAATTTTAGGACCGCCAAAAGAGTTCATGTTTGCTTCCTTTGACACAAACCCTACCCAAAACTGGCCAGGCACTTTAAGCAGAAGCACAAGAATGATACCGAAGTGAAAGCCATACTTTCTTTGCCAAAGGATACTCGAAATAAAAGACTCTACCGCCGGCGATTGTGGCAAGCACTGAAAGCGAAGGGAGATTTTTGGTACAACGTAAAGGCAAAAAAGATGGGAATAAAGAAGATCATAGAGAAATACAACAACCCTGATGGAAGAAAGAAAGGTGCAAAAGAGAAAGTGCTTTTACCTTGCTTGTACTGCAGTGCGATGTTAAGTCAGGAGTACCTGTGGAAACACCAATTAAATTGTATATTAAACCCAAACAAGGAGGCTCAACAATGCAAAGAAATGGCACGCCCCAAAAATGTGGTTCAAGTAGCCAGAGAAAGGTTTATGGCAAGCCAAACCGATTTGAAAGCCGGCCAAAGAATTTTGTCAAAAATGCGTCAAGACGAAGTATACAACGTCATTATTGAAGATTTCCTTCTCATGATTTTTTTCGAGCATCGTTGCAAGAAGTATGTTTCCTTGAAATTAACGACAACAGAGTTTCACAACATACACGAGAGCTTGCTAAATTTCTGATGACCTGTAGACAGCATTTTCCGGAACAGCTGAAAGACTTCTTGTCTATCCTCAATCCAGCGAATTTTGATATTTTTATGAGATGCGTCAGGGTCCACTTTCAAACCGAGGACGCGACCCACATTAGAACCCCCTCCGTAGTGTTGAAGTAAGGCCACTACATCAAAGATGTGGCTTCTGTGTATAGTAACCATCTGTACAAAACCGGTGAATTTGAATAAGTGCAAAAAGTTGCAGCCTTCTCAAAGTTGATGGAGAAAGAGTACACCTTCGAAAGCAGTAAAGCGTTGTTCATTTTGACGAAAAGAAGATTCAACAAAGATAAAATAATGCCTCTTTTCAAGGATATCGAGACAGTTATGACACACATAGACAACAAATTACAAGCGCTGACAGGAAAGGATGGAGAAGATGCTTATGTGCAATCGACCAAGTACAACATGTGTAAGATCATTATGTTTAATAGGAAAAGAAGCGGAGAAGTGGAGAGCATGCAGCTGCAAATGTTAATGGACGGTCTGAGAAGCACAGGTCAAGCTGACCAAGAGGTGATGGACAGCCTCGATGAATATGAAAAATTCCTCTCAGCAAGAGTTAGACACGTGGAATTCCTGGGAAAGCGAGCCCGAAAAGTGGCGATTTTATTAACGAGTTCAATGCAGAAAAGCTTGCTAGAAATGTTGGAACTGCGGTCAAAGTACGTCGATGCCGAATGCACTTTCGTTTTTGCTAGGCCTGGTAACTGCAACACTCCGCAAGTAGGCCTCAAGTTTATGAAAGAGGTAGCAGCGGAAGCAGGCGTAACCAACGTAGATGCATTCCGATCGACATGTCTGTGAAAGCATTGCGCAACTATGAGTCAAGTCTTGGCTGTAGGGGAATTTCAACAAGATATTCTGGCAGCATTTATGGGACATGACCTCAATATTCATCCAGACTACTACAGATTGCCCGTTTCATTGATTGAGAAATGTAAAGTCCTGCAGATACTTATGGCCATAAACAGCGGAAAGCTTCGAGACATGTTTAACAAAAGGAGTTACACAGAAATGAGAGAAGACCCAACGTTTGGAGAAGTTGTTATTATAGAATCAGGTCAGTGAATCGAGCGAAGTTGGACAGTAAATAAAAACTTCAGTTATTGAAAACGTAAGTAAATGAATCAGGTGAAATGGGACAGTAAAACATGTACAAGTACCAGAGAAGCGCAAGTCAGTAAATGAATCGGGCGAAATGGAACAGGCTTTGCTGTCAGATGTAACATTCAGTAGAAAGGAAAAACTAGAAAATTAAAGAACAATATGTTTCAAAGGCCTGGTTTTATGGTTATTTTAATACAGAGTCGGAAGATGAGGAGTGTCAAGAGCCGGAAGATGAAGCTGCTACTTCAAGTGTGCCAACAGCTACCAAAAAACGGAGAAAACCTAAATGTGAGTGCCATTCGGATTCTGACGATGGTAAGCTTTAACTTATGACTTTGACCTGTCTGTCCGTCAGCACACTGCTCAGCATTTTCTTTTATGCCGTAACTATTCTGTCACCAAGAGTTTGATTTCACGGTGAATTCCGTTCATTTCTGCAGTAAAAAAATGCTTCGAAAACGTCACGCGTTTCTTTATCGGGTTCATGTATGGCTTTCACAAATTTCACCCACTGTGCTCCTGGTGGTTCAATCCAGTTATGTCAGACAGTTTCATACATTAATTATTAACTTTTTAAAAGGAATACAAATCATGTGTGGATCAAGTGGGTTAATTATTTACTGTTAAACATAGGTCGAGAATGAAAGGTATTGTAAGTTTTTCAATTTTTTTAATGTTACTAGTACTAGGTTGCATTCAACTGAATAATAAGTATAACGTTTAAATTACAATGTGCATACACTGTTTAGTTTGCTGGGACTCCATATAATTCAATTAATTTTGCAGAAAAAAGCCGGAGTAGACGTTTGGATTTGTCTGACCTTGAAATCGCTGCGATAAAAGACAAGTTCCGAGATCAAGCAGTGTTCCTTGCCATCAATGGAAGTCATCATGGAGAAAATTGGAGAGTCGGAAGTATTAACAGTTACTGCTCCAGACGATGTCGAAAAATGCTTGACGAATCAAGAGTTCTGTAAGTGGTTTATTCGAGCGTGTTCCAAATGGGCAAACTGTTGCCCTGTAATAAAACTTGAAAGGATTTGCTAACGCTAGCTGAAGAGCCGTATTAACCGCGGTTAACTGCGCAGTTATCTGTACACCTCACGACACAAATAATATGATTACAATAAATTACAAGGTTAGTTTTTAGGTCAATTTATTTCGTTGATAATGTTACATTTATTAGTACATTTCTGAAAATTGTGTGCTACGGGCTCTGTTCATCGAATCAGTCAACTGTGCAGTTAACTTCAGCGAATACGGGTGCTGTACTGTGCATCGAGAGTATGTTAGTGTTGGCATATACTCTAAGTTTATTTGTATTCATGCAATCATCACGGTGTAAATATTCATTTCGATATATTTAAAAGTTGATTTGCTAACTGATAAAGGTGTATTTTAAGTGATCAAGAAAAACCTTAGATAGACGAGTATTTATTTCGCATTTGACATGATAAGTATAACCGTATTTGACCCGACCCAACATGAAATTTTAAATTAAAGCTTGGTTACTTAAAGTATACCTTTACCAGTGACACGTGTTCCAAGTGGGCAAACTGTTGCTCTGTAATAAAACTTGAAAGGATTTGGTAACGCTAGCTGAAGCGCCGTATTAACCTCGGTTAACTACGCAGTTATCTGTACACCTCACGACACAAATTCCATGATCAAAATAAATTACAAAGTTAGTTTTTAGGTCAATTTATTACTTGATAATGTTACATTTATTAGTACATTTCTGAGAATTTTCTGTGCATATACTTCAAGTTATTTGTATTCATAAATTGTGTGAATACGGCTCCTGGTGTATCGAGTGTATTAGTGTAGGGATATATGTCCAATTTAATTGTATCCTTTTGAATTTTACATTCTTTCAGAGTTTCTGGATCTAGTTCATATTTTCACTTCAATTTTTTCTGGTTGACATTCAGTTATATAGCATACTGAAATGAGACCTTGCTAAAAGATACGATTAATATTTGGATAAGAAAAATAGTTGACTTTTTTTTATAAAGAATGCTGTTTGGAATCTCTTGAGTGTGTGCTTCTTACAGAAGTGCAAAACTTGATATGGAAGCTCGAGTGATGTCACCGAATTAGATCTCCTTGCACTTTGATTAAGCGCAAAAAGAATGTATTGTTGGGTTTTTTCTCTGTTCTAGCGTCTATAAATATATAACTTCTTAAAAGGGTTTACGTTAAATTATGTAAAGTTAAATTGTATGTAACACTCTGCCAGAAGGAGGTGACAGTTACTAGGATGTTCGAATTTGAGTATATTATAATTTTTACCTCCGCGTTTTTAAAAAAGTCATAGACGCGCATGGTACCCAAATTTGTACGTGTTTCTAATACCTGCTCAGGGAAGGAGGGGTTGCTAAATAACCAAATAGCCAATGGTTAGATTGTGGTGGAATCTCGACAAAAAAGGCAAAGAATAATTTAGTTTTATGTATTATTCACTGAAATCTAATGTAATTTTTGATGTCAACATGTCTTATTTTGTTGTATGTGTTAGAAAATCATTTCTGTCACAAATGTTGTTTTAGTTATTATTAACCTAGCTGGACTCACGGGGCACCTTGCGAAAATAGCCGGGTAAAGCAAAAATACAAATAAAATCATGGCCCACATTTCCTGATTGATTATTCAAATGGCTTTGGTAATTGTTATTATAGAAGAGTATTCTCTCTTTTCCGCTACTCAAAATTATCTTATTGCAGTAAGAAATTCTTATAACGTTACGCCAATAAAAATGTAAACAAAAATTACAAAAAACATTAAAAACGGGTCTGCTTCAAACTTTCTTTTTTTTTCTTTTATAACGCGATCACTTAATAACCTCTTATAGCCCGTGCCACCTCAGGCTTACGCACAGTACAGCCGGCTCGTTTATCATGTATGGCTTATGTTGTATGTCCGCGTGTCTCATGCTCCTCGTTAATTTAAGTTCATCACGATTACCATCTGAGACATATGTTCAGTTTACTGTTCGTTTTAAAAGCATGAGAAAAGTGTTTGTAATATTTGTTGTCAACGTTCTGTCACGAGTTGTTCTGCAATGGGATGTGTCATCCGAAGGCAATCTGTTACTTGAGTTCTGTGACGCATTCTTCCACGAGGATTTCTCCGTCCTCTCTCGAGGATTCTGTCATGAAGCGTTCCCTTGAGAGGTGTTCCTTCACAAAGCGTTCCTTCCCAAAGCGTTCCTTCCCAAAGCGTTTCTTCACAAAGCGTTCCTTCACAAAGCGTTCCTTTACAAAGCGTTCCTTCCCAAAGCGTTCCTTCACAAAACGTTCAATCACGAGGCGCTACATACCGAGGCACTCTCTTACGAGGGTTCTGTCACGAACCCAACTCTTGTGAGGGGTTCCGTCACGAAGCGCTCTGTTACGAGCCCTTCTTTCACGAGTAGTTATGACCCCAGGCGTTCCTTCACGACGGGACCAACACGAAGCGATCGGATGCTAGGCGTTCTTCTATGTTCAGCTTAAGTTTTTCAAAAGTGACAAATTGTTTATTCAAATGGTTTTGGTTATTGTTACTGAAGAAGAATATTTTCTCCTTTGTCGTGATTAAGAATATCTTAATGGAGCAAGACATTTTTATTCTCTTATAACGTCAGGCCAAAAAAATGTAAAAAAAACCTAAAATATACTACTTACTGTTTACTTACATCACACTTGCCACGCAGGCAAACATTAAGACGTCAGAATGGTGTCGGGTCGGCGTCGTGATTCGAAGTTTCTGACATAGAACTGACTTGCCAGTTTTGGTAATATATCAAAATGGAACCGACGTTGGGTTTTCAACATCAGAATGACGTCAGTTTCCGATACGACGTCAGGTTTTGGTTTAATATGAAATGAAACCGACGTTGATTTTTCACAACACATTGACGTAGGAATTCTGACGTCAATTTTTGGTTCAAAAAACGATATTGGAACATATGTTAATAGTGGCAACACACTAAAACATAAAACTCCAATCGTCTATTTTTTTGACAACATGACCCAATGTTGATAATTTGAAAACGATATTGGAACATATGTTAATAGTGGCAACACACTAAAACATAAAACAAATATATTAACTAAAACACAAAACTCCAATCGTCTATTTTTTTTTTGACAACATGACCCAATGTTGATAATTTGAAAACGATATTGGAACATATGTTAATAGTGGCAACACACTAAAACATAAAACAAATATATTAACTAAAACACAAAACTCCAATCGTCTATTTTTTTGACAACATGGCACAATGTTAATAATTTCAGCTCCTGTGGCTATAACAAACACAACAAAGCAATTGTGTGATATAGTGTGATATAGTTTGGAGGATGACATGCATTTTTGAATATTTTACATTATAATGAAATAATATATTTGTAATATAACCTTTGCAAAAGAAACATTGATTATTTGGGAAAAAGTCGAAAAAAAACGTCGGAATGACGACGGATTCAGGTCATATACATCGCGCCAAATCTGACATTTATACGACGTTTCAAAAGTTCAAGTTTGGTTGTACTGACGTCGTGACCAAATAACAACCATTTTAAAACCCCAAGAAGACTTTGGATGTTTGCTGGGCATTTTACTTTTTACAATGAGATTACTTATAAACAGCTTAAAGGCGTTTATAATCAACACTGATTGATTATCATTATTGTTGGCAGTGCAAGAAAAAAATTAAGCGTGTAACCTGCAGTGGGCATTTTAAAACGCATTGCTCTAATATTAATAAAACAATGGAATATTTAATATATTCAATATAGTTATATGAGTAAAGTTTTTGAAAGATTATCCAAAACCGAATAATTTATATCAGAGACATTTCACAGATATAAACAAAATTAACCGAAAACAGATTAACTGAATGACTGAAAAAAAACTGAAAAGAGCACTCAGGTATCAGAAAATGATCTACCTTGTTTTTAAACACTTCAAATCAAAGGCACTGTTTATGGAAAATACTGTATTCAATTTACACTTGTTAACTATGTTATCAGTACGTGATTTCCGTTTTAGATAAGGTTTTACATTTATTTTAGCACCCTAGATTATTGTTTTTATCTGTTATCTGTGTGTGGCAAAAGAATGTGGGAGTATGGGTGTTTTAAGGCATGGGGGGGATTGTGTCGAGTAAGTCTACTTTAAGCAGCTTGAGGTGCCTATATATTTTGAAAACTCAACCCGCGCACTGTCATCCACTTCTGAAAAATTCCTGTATTTTGCCTGAGGCTGTTGTGTGCGATGGTGGAAAGTTGTATCTACCTTTATTTTAGTTTTCACGCGAAATGGCGAAAAGGTTTAAGGAAAATGAAGAATTCATGTGGAAGGAAGGTGGATGGGGGTTGTAGGGGTTTTTCAGATGGGGAGGGGGTTAACATTGCAGAATGTGCTTTATGCAGACACCCAATGGCAACCAGGTTAGCTCGCAACGCAGATGATATACCTGCAACTCTTTATGACCACTCAGCTCTTGGGCATTCCATAAGCATCACCAAAAAAATTTACTGCTGAGATTTTGGTAGGAACAGAATAATAATAATAATAATAATAATAATAATAATAATAATAATAATAATAATAATAATAATAATAATAATAATAATAATAATAATAATAATAATAATAATAACAACAATAACAACAATAACAATAACAATAACTAAGCGCGAATATTTTAAGGCAACACTGCGTATTTCAAGACTTAACCTTCATTCACCGATAGTTTCCTTGGTGTCTATTAGAACAAGAATATGTGCAATAAACACAAAAAAATAAGAAATAACAAAAGATGATGCAATCTTTCACGTCTTTTATGTGGCTCTGCGTGTCTTATATGTCATTTGTGTGGCTTTACGTGTCTTATATGTCATTTGTGTTGCTCTGCGTGTCTTATATGTCATTTGTGTGGCTCTGCGTGTCTTATATGTCATTTGTGTGGCTTTGCGTGTGTTTCATGACTTTTCAAGTAGCTATGCGTGTCTTTCCCATCTTCCATTTGTCTCCAGATATTCGCTCCAAATATACGGAGATTACAACTGGGAATCCGTCATAAATAACATGTTTCATCTCATATGCAGAACCTGTACGAATCATACATCTGTCATAATGGCGAGAGCATTATGTTACAAATGTCGCTAGATACACAAACAATATCGACCTTAGCCGTGACTTTATTTTAAGATATATTCGTATATTACAAAATAAACGTTCAACACTTACATATTCCTGATTAAATATACTAGATAAAAAAAGTTTCTCCTTCTGAGAGCAACAGTATTTGCAGAAACCCGATTGATACCAGTTGGTTTCGCACAATTAAACAAGTCGAAGTGTCAAGCAACGTAATCAAGGAATGTTCCTTTTTAACGTTGAAACATATCTTCATAGCTAAAATATAAAATAGCTGTGGTCCTTTTGTTGCTACAGGAAACGGGTTCTATCTAAGAGTTATATATTTCTCGAAATGATTGAAGATTACCGAAACAATCAGACAATATGTCTTGTCTTTTTTTCGAAGTAAGTTAACAATAGATACGATAGTGAGGCTCTTTACTTTGTATGACTCATCATGACATCGCAGTATATCGTAGTATTCATCCGAGATGTCACCACACTGATCTCCTCCCGACCAAATGTGAACGATACACTAAGCATTTTATATTATTATTTTGGGGGGGGGGGAGAGGGACATGAGAGAGGCGTAAGTTAACACTAGACACGATGGTAGGGTTGCTTGATATTATGACTGATTATGCAATCTCAGTATTTTTTCAATATATGACAAATCTCTCCACAATGACCACCTTCTGATCATGTCTAAACGATATATCCAGCATTTTATTTATTTGAAGAGAGACGGGGATGGGGTGGGGAGTAAGTTGACACTATCACTGATTATGCCCTCGCAGTATCTTCTAAATATATCACAGATGTCACGATTTTATTTAATTTTGGTAGGTAACAGCTTGTCATTTCTTGTTTATTAGGGATTAAGGCTTGTGTGAATATAACCTGATTTAGTGCTAACTGAAAGAATGCTAACTGAAAGAATGACGTGTCTTGGTTCTATATTGGATCAAGATCCCGGTAAGCACACCCAAGTAAAACCCATGTAAAACCCAGGGTTATTTTTGGCCTTCCCACGTGAATCCCATGCAGGGATTTGCATGGGAATGAGACAAAAATCGAGGTAAAATCCATGGTCCGAATTCCCACGCATAATCCATGCATTTCCCAGTTGGGATCCACCTGGGTTTTCCCCGGGTGGGATTTACATGGGCATTCCCATACATATTTCATGTGTATTTTACAGGGGGTTTCCAGGGTGGGAAAACCCAGACATTTCCCACCCAGAAATGGCTTCTTTCTCCACGGGATTAATATGGGTTTTCCCCTTTCCCACCTTCCCATACAAATCCCAATTAAAACCCATACGTATCCCACATGGGAAAATTTTTCTGTGCTTACTGGGATTCCAGCCCCCCCCCTCCCCCACGGCAAACAAGATCTGAACTCTAAATGCGAAGATTTACAGTTTTAAAGCATTTCTCTTCGCGCATGCGCGCTAGAATTTGTCTCGTCTTTCTTGCCAATCAAATTTTATATCACTGTGGTCAAAACTAAACGAGGTATGCTGGATGGGGCGCCACCTCTGGAATGGCACAGGTAAAAATGTGTACAACTAAACGTGAATAATCTGATGGCACAACTGTGTATTTCAAGAATCATTAGCCACTGATAGGTACCTTGGCTTCTATAAGAACAAGAATATATGGAATAAACACACAAAAAGTAACAAAGATACCAAAAGATGATGCATTCAATCTACAAAAGCATAAGCAAAGATAGAACTGGCGTGTGTCTTTCATGTGGCTTTGTGTGTAGCTTCCGCTTACGCTTTGCGTGTAGCTTCCGCTTCCGCTTTGCGTGTAGCTTCCGCTTACGCTTTGCGTGTAGCTAACGTCCATCCTGTATCTTTTCGCGTCCTTCACTTGTTTCATGTGGTTTTGTGTGCTACGCAAAAAGGTATATTCGCCCCAAATAGAAAAAGGTTGCAACCCGGGAAAGAATCTTCACAAATAATATGTTTAGTTCTCAAATACAGAACATGCGTGAATGATACATATATTGCCATATGGCAATAGCATTATGCTACCAATGTCTCTTGCTACACAATCAATATCGACCTTAGCCATGACGTTCTTTTTAACACACACTCGTATATTACAAAATATACGTTCAAGGCCCATATATTTCTGATTAAATATGAAATAACAAAATTTCTCCTTCTAAGAGCAATAATTTTTGCAGAAACCATATTTATACCATTTGGTTTCACCCAGTTAAGCAAATCGGAGTGTCAAGCAACGTAATAAGGGCATGTTTTGTTTTAGCGTTGAAAACACATCTAAAATGAAAAAAAAAAACTATGGCTCTTATTACCTAAAAAGGATTCTGAGTTGTATAATAGGAATAATCAGACAATATGTTATGGTATTTTTTGAAATTTTAAAAATAATTTCCGCACGTCAAGTTTTCTGCACTTCTGTTGTTGCGAAAAAGAGAAAAAGAGTCTTCTCGAATAGCAATGCATTCCTGAACTGGTACAAAATGATTATTTCTGTGCATCAAGTTTGGCCAGTATTATCTGCATCTGCGAGGAAAGTTCCTGCAGCTTTCTATCTTTGTCATCATTTTCTAGACTCAGTTCTGATAACACTTTAAAAACACTTCTGAATGTTTTCCCATTTTCTATTTGTTGTCTTTCAAAGTATTCCTTATTCTTCTCTTCACTGTGAGTTATTTTATCTTCAAGCGTTTTTATTTTATGATCGAATTCACATTTTAATGTTGATATTTCCCATTCTTCTGATTTTCTATATTCGTTGATTTGGTGACCCATCTGTTGTTGAGTAATCTTGTGTTGGCTTCTCTGATGAGGAATTTCTTGAACGTTTCTTGAATGTGGCCAGCAGGTGTTGTTGGAATTTGACACAACTTCCTCGAGTTGAGATAATCGAAGCGAATGCTCATGAAATAAGTGGACATGGCTCATGAATTTGCGGTCAAGGCCACTCATTTTGTCATGCTGACACACCACATCTCTTGTCAATACATCAACCACTGAAATATATTTATAAAGTATAATTAAATATTAAAATGTCAAAGTTTTAATAATGCAATTCTTTTACTTTGTAAAATATCGTAATATGACTGGTGCCCGACGTCTCACACGTCACTCAAAATATTATATCATAACTATTAATTATTTTAAAAAGCCAAATATTGTCAAGTAGGTTTAAGTTTAAGAGCAAAAATTAATAAATAAATACTTTACTTTCTTTTGTTGTTTTACGCCGACATACACTTTGGGATTTTCTATTTTGTGCAGTACTTGGCATCTTGTTGATCAGTGCTGATACTTGAGCTGTTGGTATTTCTTCATGAGACGTGGTTGGTTTGTGAGTGTCACTGTTAGTCTTTAGTAGTGGACGGGTAGAGGCGCCATCATGCCACATGGATTGGGAAGGATGCGGTATCACAGGCACACTAACACTCGGTGGCTGTGACTCCGGATATTCCATCACGTGGTGTGTTTTGGAAGTGCTGCTTGTGGTTACAGATTCCTTTGGCAGCACATCAGATGTGTGAGGAGAAGACTCAGTATTACACAATGACATCGATCTACCTTTCTGCTGTGTTGATTTTGATATGACGGAATCCCCTTTGCTTGTTCCAGCTTTTGCTTGATTAGGCGTTACAATTGTGTCAGCTTTAAACAGACTGGGATCTGCTCCTCTAGGCAGTGAATCAAAACGCTTTGAGTTACAGTTGTTTGGTACTGGGACTTTGATGTCGTCTAGATCGTACATGAATTCAATTTGTTCCTGTGCATCATCTGTAAACCAAATTATCATGACTGTATGAAGTGTATATATTAACATAATCCATCCTGGGGTGCAGACCGTAGACGGAATGCAGTGGGTTAAATCACATATCACGGAACACCATTTTTATGGTCATTAATTAAGGGACAGAATAAGAAAAATAATGATAGGCACCCAGTGAAGCTTACAAGGCGTGAGCAAAGTCAGCTAATCTGACACAAGTTTATTGTCAAGTATTATAATGCTAAAACACCACACGAGCTGGTAGGCAGATCCGAAAAGCCCTCCCACAGCCTGTAACAATGGTAGCACGAGTCTGAAAATGGTAAAACGAAGTCTTGCAAAGAGTTATATGCTTTGGTATTAGGGCACTTGTGAGCTTTTCATCGTAATTAAAATGAATTGTTCAATTGCCAAGTGTTCATTTCGCTAATAGGTTGCGAAATCGGTTCTCGTTATGTCATGGGTTTGGTGCAAACATATCCTCTATATTATCAATGTCAAGTACTCATTTTCATTAGTGCGAAGCTTGACGCTTTCGATGTTTATACCTGTCGGGCATCTTAAGCAGTCAAAATACTACAATTTCTTTTCTGTGCGTGCCAGCGATCATTATATAAACTGTTTTATATGTTATAATCACGTTTCAACTTGCATGGGGTTGTGGTTAGGTTTGAGGTAGAGTATTCATACTTTACCATATTTTGCTAACAGATATGGACATTTATTTTATCAAGCAATTATTTTACCTTGGATTAAATTGAATATCTAGTGACATGATTTCTATACAACCTGGAATTTCTGGTCTTTATGTGCGTAGATAATTTAATCACCTGTACTAAGGGAAAAAACCAGAGGTCTGCTCCTGAAGAGGCAAGCGGGTATTCAAAACTCTGGCACAAGGAACTCGGATTATCAAGACCCAGAATAATAATCTAGTACACATCAAGCCTGCAATTATTCCTGAACACTCCAATAATTTTTTGTTAAACGCACAGTCGGTCTGTAACAAAACTGACCATATTTCGGATTTAATCTCTTCCAATAACACGGATATAAAATGCATTTGCGAAACATGGAAACATGGATAACATATATTCAGACCGATAACCAGATCACGCCTAATGGATATGTGTCACATCACGTACCATCATTTGACAAAAAGGGCGGCGGTGTCAAGGTCATTTGTAAATCATTGTACAATCTCAGTGCACCACAGTCAAACAACTACGATTGTTTTGAACAAGTAACAGTACATCTAATTACTGGTTCGGTCCACATAAGTGTAATACGTCTCTATCGGCCACTCGGGACACTAAGCAGCCTATTCTATTTTGAATTTACCGCGCTGCTGGAACTTAACGTACTTAGTAAAGTTAGATTACTTCTCTGTTATGATTTCAATATTCAAATTGACATGGAAAACAATTCAGCAACGATCAAGTTTAGCGACCTCGTGGAGAGTTTTTAGTTACAACAGCGTGTGTGTGTGTGTAGCCACACACCTCCGACCATAGTCCCGATCTCGTCGTAACTCGAAATAATGACCCTTTACTAACAGCACTACTGGCTGCAAAACCGGTGTCGAATCACATGATAATTACCTTCAGATATCTTTTTGGACAGCAACCATTGGAGTACAAAGTAATCCCGGAACAACAAATAATAAAAGACATTGATTTGCAGAGTTTTTACATGATGTTTCAAGTTTAAACAGCTCTCAACAATGATATGCATATATCGATACCGCATCACTAAAAGAAATTATGGATAAACACATTCCTCCAAAACAAAAACGCACTAAACTCACACCCCTGCAACGATGGTGTGATAACAAAATTCGCACAGAAAAGCAAAACTAGAACACGCCTAGCTAATTATCCCATCCGCAGCCAACCTGTAGAAACTTAAAATCCAGAAAAATAAAACATAATGCCTTATCAAAAACGTGAACAAGAATCTAAAGCCCTGTTTCAACTGGCAAACAAAATTTGTAATGAGCAGTCAACAACTAAGTATTCCATTGCTGAGAACGATGAAGCCCTTGCAAATGAATTCGCAAACTTTTTCAAAAGCAAAATAGACAAAATTAGTGAGTTTCTTGATAATTTCACACAACTAAACAGGGATATTGCCAGCTACACTGACCAACAGAAGTTGACAAAAAGTGCTTTTTCAAGCTTCATGACTTTGATGAATGAATAGAAATACAAAGTATATCCTAGCGTCTCCACCGAAATCTTGTTCACTAGACACAATACCCGAGGAATTACTAAAGCGCCATCCATCTTAATCATAGTACACAGATCCCTTACGGAAGGATACATGCATAGAAACAGGAAAGAAGCCTTGATAACATCAGTTCCAAAAAAAGCTCACGACACATCATACAAGAACAGCCAATTTCAAACTTATCCTTTATTTCTAATGTTATACAAAATATAGCAGTAGAGCAGCTTACAACTTATTGGGAACAATATAACTTAAATGAGTGATTCAATCTGCATACAGTCGCAGCCACAGCACGGAAGCAGCGTTGCTACAATTAACCAATTGATATTTTAAATAACCTGGACAATGACAAAATAACCATACTCACCTTTTAGGATCCCAGCGCTGCTTTTGACACTATTCTACACAATATGTTTGTGGAACGCTTAGAATCATTATTTGGAATAAATAGGTCAGCAAAATTTTAGTTTCAACCTTATTTTAAAGACAGGTTTCAGAGCGCCCAAATTTGTAATGCAAAGTTAAACCTGTGCGGCTTACTACCGGAATGCCACAAAGCTCGGGCCTAGGCCCCTGGGGTTATACCATATGCACAACACCACTGGGCAGTATCATCCATTTACTCTTAATAGTGTTTCACATGTTTGTTGGTGATACGCAATTACACACGGAGCTAAATCCAAACTCTATAGATTAAAAATGCAGGCAAGGCTCTGTAGAAACATGCATAGAATAATTATCAAACTAAGCCGTGATAAAATGCAATTTACGATGATTAGATAAGCCCCAGTTACTAAAAAGTCGTACAATAACGTAACAGTTGGTCATGAAAATATTAGCGCTAAATCGTATGTCCGTGTTCTTAGAGTTATGACTGAGAATGAATTAAACATGTCGTTTCACGTACAGTATATCATTCGAAAATGCTATGCCAACATACGCCTCATGCGGTCCAAACAGACATACCAAACATGCAACACGAGCACTTGTTCAGGCATTACTTACCGCAATGTTAGATAACTGTAATGGAACGTTACATGGAATTCATGAAAACTTTTAGATAAATTGCAAAATGCAGCAGCGATACTAGTACCTGGTCTCCGAAAATATAATCATATACGCCATCGATTATTTAAACTTCTTTTGTTACCTATCCACTATAGAATAGGGTTCAAAATTGCCTTAATCACACACAAAACTCCCAACTGAGGTACCCGATTACCTTTGTGAACTGTTAATCGAATAACACAACACAACACTAAGGTGCCAAAGGCTAAGCTGAAAAATACCGGTGCCCGTGCGTTTGCCCACACAGCCCATGTTATACGGAATCAGATTCTCAAGGCAGAAAGAAAAAAACTCACAACAAACTATTTTCCCAAGGCTTATCCAAAATTTTGCAATATGAATTCCCGATAATGAACTTGTGAAGCGCACTGAGCAAGTTCATCACTTGATTGCGCTATAGAATAGCTACGATGTGATGTGTGATGTATTCAGTCAGCTGGTCTATACAAGAATCTTGGTTCCTTTCCAGTTCGAAGTGAAAAGCGGATAAATAAGGTTCGCTTCAATTATCTGAGCCAAGCGAGTTAGTAGGTAGATCAGGAGTCTAGGCTCAAACCCCTCTCCGACCGAAACCCCCTCCCGTACCCTACCCCCCCCCCACGTCAACCCCACCCCCCAACTAAATCCTCTGGGCGGCCTAAACCCGCCCGCTCGACCGAAAACGCCCCGGTTCTCAGGTCTATTTTTATATTTTGTAATTGCGATTCAGCCACTTTGTTAATTATACTTAAAATGCCCACGGCGTTTAAAATTGAAATTTCTGAACCATTGAAGGGATTGACCATCATTATAAAAGAAAATTCATACATCCATTGATGATAGCACTCAGTTTTTAAAATTGCAATTGCTCTTACGATTATGAGTGTGAACACATTAAAAATTGCAATTCATATGCCGGTTGCGAGATCAGTCGAGTTTACAAATTACAGTTCCTCTTGCGATAGATGTGACTTATTTCCATTGTAATTTACTTGAATGTTTAATTTAGTAAATAGCTTCAATACTAACAAGTCCTAAAGAGATCAGTTGCAGTTCATCGACTCCGAGTTCCGGAGTAGGTTTGCAGGAACGTATAAAAATGACCCAGATTGCTGTGAAAATCATACTATCATCATGCAATACATCACATCTGCTAAAGGGTTAGTGTAGTTTCAGTAATCTTCAGTAAAGAGTTCCAGAATTCAGCTTTTGTAGTTTGAGAGCTGAAATGTTAGCTTTGTCATGATGTGTAAGCGATTAGGAGAAAATGAAAATAAAAGAAGAAATTATCATTACACATTTTCTTTGAGAGCGCAGGAGGGGGGGGGGCGGGGTTGGGTCGGGGGATTTGGGCCTTCGGGGGGTTTAGTAGGGGGTTTTGACGGAAGGGATTAGGGCCGGGGAGCGTTCGGCCAGGGGGGAGTTTCGGCCTCTTCCCGTAGATCAGTTATCATGGAATTTAAAATTAACTCCCACCGAGTCTTGCAGCCACCCCTTTTAAAATTAAAGACTGCATAATTTAAATGTAGCTATAAATAAAAGCGAGTATTTTAGTAGATTTACCATCAACACAGTTATCTGTTTCATCTTGTTCCTTGCATTCTTCATCATCTGTCTGTTCACAATAAGCAACTAATTGCTTGATTCCAGTGGTTGAATTCTCTGTCTCTCTAGAAAAAAATTATCCCTATTAAAGGTCTGTAACATACTTACAGTAACATACGTGCAGAATCTTGTATGTGTTATGTCTGTAGAGTATAACATAAATGTCAGAAGTAAGCTTTTTAGGAATTAATGTTAAACTTAACCCTAATGGTTGCGTAATATCGCAGTCTTAATATATTAAACACAATGCATTATACTGCCATGAAATTTAATTCTTATTATTTACCCAGGTATTTCTAGATAGCTTTTAAAGCATTGCTGTTCAGTCATACTGTGACTCAGGGTACGAGAAGATATGTCTTTATGCGGTTTTCTGTGATCTGTTGCTGTGAGATTCCCTGTCTTTCCCTTCTCTTGGCTTGCTTTATCCTGCCTTTCTAGCTGTTCTCGCTCTTCGCCGGTTGCTGTTTTGGTCGCCTCCACACTTCCTTCCTCTGTGCTTCGCTCGTCCTGAAGCATACTTTGTTCTGTTGGAACTTTTCTCAGTAAAAAAACTGTTGTTAAGTGAAAGTCAGAACAGTACAGAAAACGAAGGTCTGGGCAACTTCTATAAGGAAGTTAAACATATTTAGCACAACAAATTGAGCAAGTTGACCGACAAGGAGAACATTTTTCTGTCAATTCTCCAAAAGATAAGGTCAAACTGATGATTTTTGAGATACATCGGCCACAGCATCTGCAAGTCAACCGGTCCGGAGATGAAATTGCCTTTTATATAATTCTTTATACAGCAAGAGAATTACTGCTTCATATTGTTTTATTAGTAATGATTTTACTCTTGTCCTGTGATCAAAAGCATAGATATTTAAAAATAGGCGTATACGAGCACATACTTTTTAACAGGATACATCGCACACAGCCAAAGCAAGCATATACGATCATATAATGTGATAAACCATACACTACCACACAGCTCAAGCAGGCCTGTAGGTGCTAACATTTTAAAATGACATACTGATGCACAACAACAGAACAAAACAATTTATAGCTTTCCTAAGAAACTAGATATATAAGTACACAGAAGTATACGCTAGCACAAAAATAGGAAGGATACGAGGACACAAAGAGCAATCAGAAAACCAGCAAAAGTATCTACGGCTTGCCATACCAAATTTACCTTAAATTTAAAGCAATTCTCTTCATTCGACTCCCTCAGGATGTGTCTGCATAATATGTTTAAGTCATGTAACTGTACGTTTTCAGCCGCTGTTAAGAGATTCACAATGGCTGATTTTGGTAGTTTTACTTCTCCTACGTAGATGAACTCCAGAAGGTAGCACAGTATTTTGTGAGGAATGGACTGACAGTCGATGGAGAAGGAACCTGTCAATTTTAAAAATAATATTTTTATAGCTGCTCTGTTTTAAAAATATAATATATGTTTTCTTTGATTATAATAGCTGTTAACAGCAAAATATAGTACTCGGTGTTTCAATCGATATTTGATCAATATACTGTTGATCGAGTTGGTAAGAGTTTGTTTAATTCTTTTAGTTATATAGACCCTGCTGAATGCTGGTTCTGAACCCAAATGTATTTCAGTTTCAAAGAAGAAAAAGGCCTTGTACACTAAACTGTTTTCGAAAAAAGTGTTAAGCTACTTTAACTGGTTTTTATTTAGGAAATGAGCCCCTTGATTCTTTTGAAAGGTTACCGTTTAACCGATCATCACCTTCTAAACTGTTTATTTTCTCCACTAATCAGAACCTTTTTTGTTTTATCCATGTTCTTCTAGATTCTTTATTTTCTTCCTTAAGTTACCTTGTTCGTCACTTTCTAGATTGTTTATTTTCTCCCTGAAGTAATCGGAACTGGAATGTAACACCACGGCATGGGCAGGAATGATATGTCCTTCTGCAGAAACCAGATGGATGTCACAAAATTTTTCACGTCTCTGTAGCTCTAGCATTTGATTCATTTGCCCGTTACGATATCTAAAAGTAAATATTTTCATCACCTGCATGAACTTTTTCACAAAATAACTTTTGTTTCAAGCTCAAAATACTGCATAGTTAATGAAGTGTGGATGCTATATGCTTAATAAAAGAAAGCCACGGACATCTTGGAATGGCTTGCAAGTGCTTAGAAGTGTTAAACATGAGAACAATATTGCCAGGACTCACTTAAATAAAAACTTAAGGTAAGGTTTCTACTATAGCCTGAAACTTTTTTACAACACTGATTATTACGTAAGATAAAATGCTAATACGACACCTAGCTGACTGGATTAAGACCGTGCCACTTGAATCCATACTTGCAGAATTTTACGTGATATGTTACAGAAAGATTCCGTTGATGAATGGAATGAATCGCTTCTGTCTTCTAAACAGCTATCATCATAATTGTCACAAACGCTGAAATCAAATGAGTCTTAGTCTGATTAGAAGCATCAACGTCAGTATGAAAATATTAGGACAACCTACTATCGCTTCTGGTGGCAGTCACGTGCAAATTAAGTACCATGTCTGTCCAGGACTTTCGTAAATGACAGCTGAACCCAGAGTGCAAAATACCCCTTTTTGTCCAAGTGAGGAGAGTCCCCTAAACGCGGAATGTTCAAATAAAAGTGCTTAAATAAACGGTTAAATAAAACACAAACATTTGACCAAATTACATATCTGTGAGTCTACTCGCAGCTAAAGCGAAGACTAGTGCAACCATAGAGCGAAAGCATAATCGATTACCGTAAGAAGTGCACGTGTAATATCTGGGTACTCTTTTTGGCCTCTGGTCCCAAAAATATCACCACCAGCGCACTCTTTCCAATCGTATTGTGGGCAAGCTTGGTATTATATATAATACCAATTGCCTCCCCCTCCTACCTAAGAGTTAATTTAATTGCAAAATAATTGACTTTGAATCTTATAATGATTGTGTCTGAGTACTACAGCAACATGAATACCGCTTTGTACCTTTGTATTCATGAAAAACAGACTCGGAATGATGTTTATCTCGAAAGGGAAGGGATACTTACGTATTACGTTTCTACATTGTCCACCTGGCTTCGAAATTTTCCCCTTATCTTTTTAGAAAATTTTAAAAGTTTTTTCATATTTCCTATCAAGATAACATCCACTCATTCATACAAAAACAACGCGAATTTCACATCATTCTTGGCAATATTTTATTTTAAAAAGGTACCATGAGAGGCGCGTCAAAATTTCGCTTCAGACTTTATTAATTTTTACTTTTTATGTTATGCCATGTTAAAAAACTATTCTTGCATTACTTTTTATTAAAGCCGGTCAAAATTTGACCCGGCCGACCAGAGATCTTTAACCCGGCCGACAGAAATCTTTAATTATTTTTTTTTAACATATTGAGAGGATCGGCCGATTGGTTTCTTGCTCGTATTTTATTTGGAACCGACCTGACCACTTTTTCATTTGTTATTTTAGTTCCCTGCCTTCGGATAAGAAATCGTTTTATTTGCCTTAGTGGCATATCCTCTGATATCTAAATACTTGCAAGACAGCTTGGAATACTTGATTAAACAAGTAAACAATAATATTATTCATCGCAAGCTGTATTAACTTCCTATTGGTACTGGGGTCTTACTTCAAGTGTACTTTCGTAGTAAGCTTAAATAACAAAAAGTGCATTACTGTAGCACCAAGTCGTGATAATATCCGTCAATAAATGCTGTCAGCTTATTGGTATCTACATCCACTCTAGAGTACTTTATTTACATTACACTTATACTGAAAGTACATAAAATATATATACATGTGCCACTGTGGTGTTCACATAAAGTGCTTTTAAATAGATCTTGAAAGTGGATCAATACAAGATATTTAATATCTGTGATTTTGTATAAGCTGCAGTTCTAAACTCTTAAGAAATAATTTTAACAGCTTTGAATTTATGTTTTGCTCTGTTGTTGTTATAAGTTTAGCATGGTGTATGCAAAAAGAATTTTATACCTGTGGCTTACAAACCCCTTCAAAACGCAAGAAGGGGGGGGGGGGTGGGGGGCTGGCAGCGGGCAAGAGTTAAAAGGTTGAGAAAGCTGGTAGGTATTTAGAAAGTATTTGTCTTGTACGAGGTGATTTCGTGAAACTCTCGGACGACACAAGAAAGAGCCTTTATTTTGCCGCAATGTTTGTTTATCTCAGAATGCGCATGCGTGTGGTGTCGCTCTCAAAAGAATACCATAACATCTACTCACCTTCTTATCTAAGACTCATAGATTACATCTATGTGAGTTTTTTTCTGTTGTTATTTGTTTTCTGTTTGTATATTGTACATTTTTTAATAGATAAAAAAATCCCACAATGATGAAAAATATCGCAAAACAGACTGACCAGTCGGAATACACAATTCATAAACTATATGTATCTATACGGGAGTACATGGCAAAAAAAACAAATATGACAGATATTATTCAAAAATGACTAATATGAAAAAGACCAAAAAAAAAAAAAACTAGAGCATATTGCCTCGAAAAATTATTTACGCCCCTCCCCCCCCCCCCCGAAAAAAAACAAAAACAAATACTAGTAAACGAGAGCAATTTTTCACTTTAAAGTAGATCTAAAGTAGAGTTCTACCTATATATATCCGACGTGTTTCCTTTACTATTCATAGTTCAGAGTCGAAAATGGAGCAGTGGTTTTCTCAAAGGCAATCACATGTCACATCCGACTTATAAAAATTAAACAAATTAATAAAATTAACTTGTAAACTTTCTGATAGTAAGACATACTTCAGTAGCGCATTATTTGCGCAGATATTCTACCAAAAACTTCCTATATATTTTTTTTTATTTCAAAACCGACTGGTCAGTCAAATCAAATGAGAATTACGACAAAATGCTGATTGGTAAAAAGACTAATAGACTAAACTGTTAAGTTAGAGGTCACGCGGGGTTTTGTTTAGTACTCCTACAAAGGGGCGTTTCCTACAAAAGGGCGCTTATTTGGGAATTTATCTCCGCGTTTGATAAAAAATGTAGTGTTATATCAAAGTTAGCTCTCCGCGTTTAGGGTTTGTTTTAAAAAATCATGGACATGCATGGTAATCAGTTGGTATGTGAGTGCCCCCCCTCCCAGGGATAATGAAGATGCATGAAAATCAGTTGGTACCTGCTAAACATAAGAACGTTTCTGTTTGGTTATGAAAAGGTTATAACGTTATACTAACCAAACCCCAACCTTTTTGGTTGCATAAAACGTAATGTTCAGCAACCAAATAAAAAAGTTCTTCTACAAACCCAAAACAAACCTATTTTGGTTGTAAAATCGTTACACTCATCAACCAAATAAAAACGTTTTTTTACAAACCTAAAACAAACGTTTTGTATCAGAACGTTCTTAAAATCGATTTTTAAATAACAAAATCAAATCAAAAACAAATGTATTCTATTAGAACGTTATTGATATTAATTTTTAAAACAGGCATATAGTGGGCATTTAAAAGGCATTTTAACACTATTTTAAAGTAATTTTAAATATCAATAATTTATTCGCAATAATAAAAAATTCAATGTCATATATTGGAACGTCAAGAAATTTTACAGGTATTTATATAGTTTTGCAAAGTAATTTTAGATATCAATAATTTATTTTGCAATTAATATACAGGAATCTTATATATATGAACGTCATGGAATTGCTATGAGTGTTTTAATATTAATGTAAAGTAAATTTAGATATGAACCATTTAGTCGAAATAACAAGAATTGGCCTTTAGATACTTCAAATCCAATTTCATATATATTTAATTAATTACTGTTATATATAACTATGCATTGAATAAAAAACACAATTAAAATATGTTATAGCTGTTATCTAAATGCCCTAAACTATCGTTGTAATTAGAACCGTATTTCGCTAGTGAAATGTTAAGCACTTAATTAAAATTAAAACTTCCTTCAATGGGTTATTTCTTGAATAATATAAAGTATTTTACAACATGCATACAATGTATTATACAACTATGTGCAGAGCTTATGGCACAGCATGTATGCCGCTCATAATATTCTAAAGTAGTGTTTTTTTTGTTGACTTCAGGTTTGATTGACTGATCAGGCATTCGCTGTGTTATCTGTTTACGTAGTGAGAGCTCGCACAAAGCTAAGCAACTGTGTGGTGTTCTGTGCTATACGTTAAATGCTCCGCATTTACTTGCACAAAATACACTCTTTTCACATGGCGTTTTAACACAGAAAACGAAATTGAAGTCAAAAATAAAAAGTAACATACACACCTTCAGACCAAGCTTTTCATAAGTCCCAAGTTTCATGCTCCTAGGGCCAATAATGTCAGAGAAGAAGACACAAAAAATCGGAAACATGTCAAGAAGAAAAAAGGACGAATGGCTGCTCGCACAAATTCATATAACCCTTGCAAGCCAAAGGCTTGTAAAGTGTTAAAAAAGCAGTTAGAAAATTTCAAAGCCATGCCTTAACCAGTTTACTTATTTGGAAAAAGAGAAATTTGGAAAAAAAGTTTAAGAATAAACGCTTTCAGTATTTATTGACAATTTATTGAAAAACTTTGAAATATAATAAATCAGTCCAGTCAAAATGCATTAATGTGTCATAATTAAATTTTTGTGAACCGAAATGAAACAGGTGGTAGCCAAATATTATCTACATTAACACGGATTCGTCGTGGCGTAGGTGTAAGTTCGTTGCTTTGGATGCGAAAGGTTCCCGGTTCAAACCCAGCAAGTACGAATATTCAATGCTAGTTATTAATAATAAAAACAATGATCTGATAATGTGAGCTTCAGAAATGTTTAGGGATAAAAGTTTTCAAAATTTTATTTTTAAAAGGCTTTAAAAAATTTGTTTTTTTTTTTTATTTTTTTTTTGGTATTTCATATACAACCTTTAGAAAACGTTTTTCAACATAAAAAGGTTCGTGGAAAAACGTTTTTAAAACGAAATTTGTTTTACGGATACCCGAGTAGCAACCCCCCAGGTATGGACATGCATGGAAATCCGCTGGTACGTTAGTGTCCGGTCCCCTGGGAAATTAGAGCATTTTAAAGCAAGGTTTACCCAGTCATTTAATTGTTACATTTAATACAATAAATTAGAGCAGTTCTTTAAGGGCTTGAACTGTGACTTTACCGTATATTCACCTGCACTATATAACTTCTGGAAACTGTTATAAACACAGCATCCTATAACTGTAAGAAAAAATAATATCACTGATTATTTAAATAAAGTAAAAGTATTTAAGTAAACTAAATTTAAAGTGACACAATAATTTTATCAGTTACTGGTGAAATAAGTGGCCTATTCAAGTTGAACCACATAGAACATCAAAGTTAGTCCTCGAACCCATTCTTCTTTACTTCAGTAGAAGCAATGGCCATGCAAAATGTCAGTTAAAATTCTCTGATTTGAATTTTCATAGTTTTACGTCTAAAGAAAACTTGTTTCGTGATTAATTATATACGGCTCAGTGATAGACCTAGAGCTCTAGCAAGACGGCACTTTGCTACTTGGAATCAGTTCTCGATCAGTGCTTAATCTTGGCTCTGGTATATTATCGCTCGAATTGTATTTCTTGAAAGTCACATTTGAGCTGTAATCTTTTGAGTAATTACGACAAATGTCTGTTCTTGGTATATCTGTCAGTAATCACGTGAAAGCATTTCTTCATCTATACTGAGCGATTATAGTGCGATTTGATCCTTGGTGTTGATCTTTCGGTAGACGATATCTTTCGGATTAGCTTTCACCAAGTCAAGTGGAGTTTTGTTTTCACGTGCCAGAAGTTAAAATGAGAGAGTTTCATTGATCGGGTTTTGGTGAACGGTGCATTAGCTGTTTTTTTTTAGCAAAAACTTCTTATGCATTGAGTAGTGTTCATCTTTCATTGGTTGCAAACTTAAATTTCACAAGTTGGCCGTTCACTATGCGAGGCCATTAGTCGATGGTTTATAGACGCTGGTTGTTTCGTGAACAATCCCAGGTAACTTTCGAAATTTTCAATTAGCCTCAAAGTAGAATGTTTGCAGCATTTTCCACACATATCACGTCATATATCCCATAAAACACTAAATATGTCTCACTTTTATCGTTTTCAAAATTAAATGTGCACCGACGATGATGACTTTAACTTTGAAACGAGCAATGGAAATCGATGTGTCTTCTCTTCTATGGTTGCTTCGGCCATCCCCATGGGTGAGTTTCATTTGATGTTAGGCCAGTTGCTTGTGAGATTGATAACTGATTAGTTAGAATAGTGCGATGACAACATTATGTAAGCTGGTCTCGCCATCATTTCCTGGTGAATTCAAAAAACGTGCGATAACACTCGTAGTTTGGGGGATCTGCTCGAATATTGGGAAACTAGGCCGATTTCGCCACCGAGTGACGAAATAAACGCTTGAAAACACTCTAAACCTCTGATTTTTGACTCAAACGCAACCTTGAGATCAAGGTCATCGAAATTTTTACCTTACGAAAAGGATGTGGAGGCCGAAAATGAGGTCAAAAGTGCTTTATCTCTTACCGTTTTCGAGATAAGGTGTAACTTCAGGCTTTTGACTCGAAAGTGAACTTGAGATCAAGGTCACCGAAATTTGTACCTAACTTAACGTCCTCAAGGAGCTGGAGGCCCTGCGTCTGGTGTGATTTTTGTGGTTGGTCTTATCTTTATTATCCGTGGACTGTTCATATTCATCAAAATTAAAAAATTCTTTGCTTTACGTTGAGACTTAAAATGGTCAGATCTAGCGTGTTTTTAATGTTTTTACGTTCTTCTTAGCTTTGAATCTACGCTTGATATGATCATTTTTATCACAGCTGGGGCAAGTCTACGTTTTGAAACGGCAATCGACAATCGGTGCTGTTCTTATCTCATATGAGGCAACGACTTCCAGTAGCTTTGTTCATTTTATTGACGCATAGCTGCTGAACCATTTCGGGTTAGTTTTCATGGGTATTTCCATTGCGACAGATATTTCGTTGGTCTTCTTAAGTCAGATTCTTCCTAGCAAGCAGTATTTTGATGGTGTGTTCGCTCTTAATTCCCTGATCTGATCCCTACGATCGTCCTGCCAGCACAATCGCAGTATTCCGTCAGGTACTGAAGCACTCCCAAGTAGTCCATTACCGTGTCACTTGTCTGTTGCGGGTGCCTACTGCTCAGTAATGACATTTGGCTTGGGACAAAAAAGTAAATTCTAACAAGGTCTTAAAAGCTTTAAACTGGATTAACATGTATTCGTATGTATAGATTATCATTAATTCTAGCGTTTTAGCGTATTCAAGATTTTATCGTATACTGACTTTTAATCAGTAAAGCGACAAAGTTACTAGGAATGACACAATATGACCTGCAATAGGTTGGCGGTGTCGCTAACCAAATCAACTAACTAACTAACTTGGGACTAAGATGATCTTGGAGAGCCGCACCCAGCTGTCCCAACGTCTTGATCGAAAGCTTATCAGGAGAACACAGGCTGTTTAACAAGGAAATGTTTTCTCTTCCATCAGACTCAGAGTAACAGTCTCAGTCCACTTCAGCCTCCTCAAAGGGTTTCAGGCTACCAGTTAAAGCAGCCATGGATAGCAAATGGACACTCGAGTCGTCATTGCTTCAGAATAGCGAAACAGGCACTATAATAATCCTCATCTTCACAAAGGTATAACAACATTATAGGTGCATCGTTGCACAATTTACTCTTCGCCATTTTTTGTGTACTATTTGGTTTTGTAGGAACTCTTGGAATACGCAGAAAAAAATCTTTATTTTACCTCCGTGTACTTCCATCGAACCGCGTACGCACTCAAAAGAACAACACAGTGGTATTTGTGGCTCATGTTTACAGATGCAATTTATTTTGATTAATATCATTTTCATCGTTTTAGGTACATAAATGTAGAGCTATTTTCATTACATGAAAAATATATATAATGACATAAACTTCAGCAAACATCATCATAATTCGGCTGTTTAATTTATCAGAAGGCATAGCTCTTAAGCCGCTGACAAAACTTAAATGCCTGCTCACTACAGCACCTTTGGGACAAGATTCAAGTGTACTAATACATTTGTGAACTTGTCAACACCCTGAGTTTCTCAGAAGACCAGGATAACCCCAGAGACGGTGCGGTAGGAGGACAAAATTTGGCAGAAAAGTACTTTAGCTTGTCTTTTTAATATTCCTATATTCTGTTTGAAATTCATATCCACTTTCAATTTTAAAACGACACTTGAAATTCATTTAAGTCTATTGTCTGGCCCCATACAATCTCAATACAGAGACAGAAAACATTATGGTCAATACCTGAAGTTTCTCAGCAGGCCATAATAACCCACACTGTACCCTGGGGATCGGGAACTTGGTTTCAAATGTGTTAACTTGTGTGTAGAAAAACTGCGAAGAAAGGGGGAACAGACGTGGTCGGCGTGAACTGCCAATTTCATTAAACAAGGTCACTCAATACTCCACATTTCTACAAGGGGGGGGGGGGGGAGGCGACGTCTTTCGGAACTGCACCACTCGTTTGATTAAAAAAGGGGGGTATTATTTCAAAAGTAGAGCTCAACATGAAGTGTTATTGATCAATAAGCGAATCTTGACCTTTAGACCTATTTTCATGTTGATTCAAAATAAGTCAATACATGTAAATAATGTGTTATATAACTTAAATGTAGGGATAGATCATGGGGCTGAGTGCTTTGTATGGGATTCGAGCACGCGTGGACGGCCTGTGAACGAACCGCGCAGCGGTGATTTCATTGGCCTTCCACAAGTGCTCAAATCCCATACAAAACAATGGTCTATCACTATTATAACACAAACGGGCAAACTCATTGCTTAAATGGCGAAAAATGGCCAAAAACTCGTTATTTTTTTCGTGGAAATTTGTTCTGCGACCTGAGTGACGCATCGCAAAGCCATCGTCATAGTTACTACGCGTCATGCCTATTGTTATTCTGTGGATTGGTTTCGCGACTTTTGTACGTAGTTAGAGAACGCTGACGTTTTCCTATCGTTTCTTTATACGGGAGTGCATTATTCAATCGGTGCGTGTTATGATGGGGTTATGATTACAAAAGAAAACCTGCAATATCTGTCAACCTTAGTGTTTCGGTCAGCATTGAAAAAAAATGCACAATTCAGATTACAGCATTTACAAAAGTCATGTAACAATGACTATATAAGTAGAGTTTGTGACTTTTTACAATATTTTTTCGTGTTGCACCCAGACGTGTAATTCGTCTTTCCTTAGCTCGATCAATTTTGGTTTTGAAATTGTGGGAACTCTAGTACAAATTGAATTATTTTTATTTCTCTGCCTAAGGCTTTTAAATTTATTACAAAGTATATGTTACAGGCTATGATTACAACAAGGAAATGTATACATTTCCTAAAATAATCAGGCTTTTTTACAATTCATGATTCAATCAGGCAATGTATACATTTCCTAGAAAAGACTAAGAAATGTACACATTGCCTGGTTTTGCAGCCAAAAATTTATAGTCTTTGCCTTGAAATGTCAATTGTGTGGTGGTTTTTTTTGGTTGGTGTTTATTGATGTTCATTGAGTATATACCTTCAATCACAACTTTAATCGCTGTTAATCTCTATGAAGATAAATCTCCTGCCTTCCTACCTGCAATCTTGCGTTCATCATATCTGTTGCTATAAATTGCCTTTAAATTGCAATTGAAAATTACCACCAAAATTGCAATTAATGATATACATATGAATGCAGAGATTATATCAGCTTACTCCTAACTCAAAATCAAATAACTACTCCGGTGTCTGATGGGATAATTTTTATTGTATCCTATATTTAATATTTCATAATCGTTTGTTCTCAGGTGTTTATACCAAAATCGGTATAAAATGCATCCGAAAATGAACAACTTCATTCACTCCGAGAATTCAAGTATACAAGATAAGCAATGGATACTGATATTGAGAGCAGTTTTACGGTGGAAATGAAAAAAGAATTTGACTCAAAACGAGATCAGGAAAAAGTACTTTAATTTCGGCGTAGGAATACGGAATGCGGATTAGTGAAATCTTAGAAGAGAAACAGGCTTAGACAAAAACGTTTCGGCAGTATGATATTCTGAAAAAGTGTGATGTCTTGGTTTGCGGAGATGTTCAAAAAGTAATCAAAAAGAAAGAGACACCTGATGAAAATACCTTGTATTATTTGGCTCTTGAAATGTATACCATGAGGTTTAAATTGGTTTGTAGAGCAATTCCATGCAGTGTGTTTGCTTTATAAAGTTTGAAATATGTATGGTCAGAAACGTAAAACTGTACTTTTGTTTGAACTAAAGTTTTAAGTAGAGAAAATAAAATTGAGTTTTTAAAGATTTAGAGCCATTTCTATATAGTATTTTGCTCTAAAGTTTGATTAATATAATATCAGAAACATAACTTAAGTAGAGGTAGTTCATAAATTGTAGTGTTATTGAAAATTGTTTTGATCAGATGAAAAAGTAAAAATTTTCAATAAATATTAATGGGAGTTTACTTTAACACACAAAATATGTTTCTGGCAAAGACTACAACTTTTTAGCCGCAAAATCAGGCAATGTGTACAGCTCATGATCTTTTCTAGGAAATGTATATATTGCCTGATTGAGTTAAAAATTGTAGACATAGGTTGATCATTTTAGGAAATATATTCATTTCCTGGTTGTAATCATAGCCTGTAACATATATACAAGAATCTTATTGTATTTAAAGGTATTTAAAAAAATCAATACTGTTAATTTGCAGTTTGCAGTTTCTTTACGTAAAAGTGTTTAGCCACTCAATTTTGCCATAGTGGTAGTATCTGAAGTAGTAGTAGTACCAGCAGTAGTATGAGTAGTAGAAGTAGAACTACTCCTTCTGCTACCACTAGTAATGGTAGTGGTGGTAGGAATAATATTAATAATAATAAAATTAATAATAATAATAATAAAATTAATAATAATAATAATAATAATAATAATAATAATAATAATAATAATAATAATAATAATAATAATAATAATAATAATAATAATAATAATAATAATAATAATAATAATAATAATAATATTAATAACCAAGATGCAATTCTAACAAATTTATTCTTAATGGCTGTCACATGTGTCGTATTAATTAAAAACAAAACCATAAAAGTATACCAAAATACAATAAGATAAGTCAAATGTAGTCTATTTCTTTTTAATATAAAATAGAGAAAAAATGGAGGAAAATAAAGAAGCTCAATAGTTACATACAACAGGAATCGCAAACCAACGCCAGTTAACGTCGATCAAAGCCATAATTAATCTGTTATTTATGCGACTGTTTATAAATGCAGTAGCTGAAGATTTTTTCCCCCACAGGTTTAATATTAAATGCTTGTGACTCAACAATAAATAATTACATGTTCATACTACAAATGAAAATAGAACCAATAGCATTCGGCTGGTGTGTGTGTGTGTGTTTCTTTTTTTTTTTTTTTTTTTTTTTTTTTGCAAAGTGTTTTTATTTCACACAACTTGCCAAATCTAGTTAATTGGGCTTTGCTGCGGGATGGGGATGGGGGAGAAGGGGAGGAGTGGGGGAGGGGCGCGGGGGGGGGGAGGAGGGGAGGGCATGTGGTATCAAATGGTTTACCATGCGTGTCCAAAAGAAAAAAAAAAAAAACGCGGGGAAATAGGGGTTAAATTTGGAGTGTGGATTTCGTTGAAAAAAGGGGAGGGGGGAAATTTTCATTTAGTACTCCTCGTTTCCCACAAAAAGGGGGTTCCTTCTGAACTGCTCTGTTTAAAAACGGGGTATTATTCCAAAAGCAGCACTCCGCGTTTAGGGGTCGTTTAAAAAAGTCATGGATACGCATGGTAACCGGTTGGTATGTGAGTCGACCATGGGACATTGCTATATGTGAGGAAAGTAACGCAAGGAGCAGGAACATCGTAGAAATAGGTCAACCTTACTACTGTGTACACACATAGAGTACTTAAACAACATCTATACGAGGCATGGGAGTATTTAATTATTTTATGTACAGACCAAGCCCATTGAGATGTTGGAGGGGGGGGGGGGGCGAGCTTAAAGTGCAAATCTTCAAATTGCTCAGACCCAACTGCCACCCAAAAGACACTGCACCCTTTTGAGGTTGCAATGACATAGTTTCGACGTTGGTAACCGATCAATTATTCGCTGAGAATGAAGGAACAAGGAAACTTAAGACAGGTCTAATCAGGCAGCATTATGTTTACTTTGGGAAAGCATGGCTAACCTCATTTGCTCACCCTTCTGATTTCATGAAAATTTCAGCGTATTTCCCTCAGAAATTTTTCGAAAAGAAAAAAAAAACAACAGCTTTTGTACACAATATCGAAAACAGCCGTTTGGTTGAGAAAAGCTTTCTTGGCTTTATAGATTTTTTACTCGCACCAGACATAATTCCCCCGGGGGGGGGGGGGAGGGGGGGGGGAGTGGGCACTTATCATGCGTGTCCTAAAAAACGAGGAGGGGGGGCGGGGAGGATATTATTGAAGCGAAACGCGGTCCGCGCGGAGTGATAATTTCGTTAAAAGGGGGAGTAATATTTATTAAGTCTTCCGCGTTTCTTACAAAAATTGGGGTTATTTCGGAATTTCAAGACGCGTATGATTAAAAAAGAGGTGTTATTTCAAAATCTGCACTCATGTTTAGGGGTCGTTTTACAACGTCATAGACACGCATGGTAACCACTTGGTGCGTGAGTCCCCACCCCTCCCCCTCCTCCCTCCCCCTCCCCCCCTTAATTCACAAGTGTAAGGAAACACCAGTTACTATTTATCACAGTTCAGTAAAATATATTCCTCCCATGATGCTCTGTTACAGTGTAGTCAGTACTTAGGTACTTGCGTCAGTACCTAGTACTTGGCATCAATGGTATACGGCGGAGGCGAACCGCTCGTGTACTGTGGTGGCTGCTGCAAGCTCTGTTTCTCGTCACACCCAGGGGCTAAAGAGAAAGAAAGGACAGACATTAATGTTGTAATATATAAAGTAAAAATCATATTATTTAAGTAAACAATATCGATTTTCATACCTAAAAAAAAAACAAACAAACAAAAAATTAAATAAAAAAACTAGAGCATCAGAGAGACACGATCGACAGTGTAGCGCGAATGTCGCATGAAATCGGTGTTAAAGTCTGTTTAAAAAATGCCATACTACTGCCACTTTCATCACGTTTTGTACTATTCTAACAGCTTTAAATTTTGAGAAAATCTAAGTTTCATATTTGAAAAAGATATTTTGGCAATTTTCAATATCCGTGTGTGAAATTAAAAAAAAAATCAGAAAAACAGTTTTGGAGAAAGCTTGGACTACACGTTCAATTTCACAGACAATTCTGTATCAAAACGCAACATAATTTTTACTACATTTTAAAAATACAAACATTTTTACGATTTTTCATGAATCCGAACAAAAATGCGACATTGCACACCTTCAATATGTGCTGTGTGTGAAATTTCCAAATAATCCGACGTATAGTTTCGGAGACATAACCCGGACACTACGTTCCATTACGTGACAAATTTGCATGAATGTTAATCTTTACCAAATTTCAAAATCCTGTCTTTTGACAATTTTTCATGAATATGAATAAAATTACAACGTTGTTTACCTTCAACATGTGCTCTATCCATGTGCATAATTTAAAAACAATCCGAACTGTAGTTTTTGGAGATATAGTCCGGGCAAGTATGCGGGCGGAAATGGCAGAAGGACGGATGGACAGACGGACAAGCTCATAATTATATCTCTCCGTTATATATATATATATATATATATATATATATATATATATATATATATATATATATATATATATATATATATATATATATATATATATATATTATGAGAACAAATAAATTAAAAGGAAAAGAAATAAAAATATCGTTTTCAATGGAAGATTTGGCTAACTGCATCGCTACGATGCTGCTATAGGAGGCTTGTTTACCTGGAGTAACAATCCGGTATCCAGCGGGTAACCCTACCGCTTGCTGTCCATTTGCGGTGTTCACTACCAGGAACTGGTTGGCCCGGTTGCCGCTTCCATTCTGATAAAATAAACCATAATATTTACTGAGTATATGACTTAAAATAAAGATTATGTAAATATAAATCGTGGTCAATAAAATACTGGGGTTTGTTGACGTTGTATTGACAATAGAAACATATTCGGCTTGTGTGAACCAAAGCAAGGGGAAGACCTTTTCGAGCAAGCATCCATCAAGCAATTGCAAAATCATAACGTGTGAAACTTTTCTATCCTCTTCCCGTAAATGTAATATTTTATGGCGTCATTATTATCATTATTTTATTATTATTATTATTATTATTATTATTATTATTATTATTATTATTATTATTAGCTTTTTTTTTCTTTTTTTTTTTTTTTTGGGGGGGGGGGGGGGGGGGGAGGGTCGATTACGTGACTTACGTGTGTCACTTGCGTCTGTCGTCTGCAGCAACACGCCACTCGGCAACACAGAACAGCCGCTGCTATGGCAACCACCAGCTCCGCCACTCCAACCACGACCAGCAGGCTCGAGACGGCAAGCTGAATTAATGTCGTGAATTTTAGAATTTAGAGTCCTTGATCTTAACAAAAGAGAGACAGAGACAGAGAGAGAGAATGACAGAGACAGAGAAAGAAAGAAAAAAAGAAAGTAAGAAAGAAAGAAAGAAAGAAAGGAAGAAAGAAAGAAAGAAAGAAAGAAAGAAAGAAAGAAAAAAGAGAGACAGAGTGAGAGAGAGAGAGAGAGAGAGAGAGAGAGAGAGAGAGAGAGAGAGAACGAATAAAATGAAAGATAGAACGAAACAACAAAAGAAAGAAAGAAAGAAAGAAAGAAAGAAAGAAAGAAATGAAAAGGAAAGGAAAGGAAAGGAAGAAAGAAAGAAAGAAAGAAAGAAAGAAAGAAAGAAAGAAAGAAAGAAAGAATAGGAACTGCAGATAAAGAACATGCTTGACATAGCAATGCAGTAATGACTAAAGGTGACAATACCCGTGCTTTGTATTCTTCCTCCTCCATCTCGGGAGCAACACAGTCCGCACAGATCGTCACAGTCGATCCCGTGTTTTCGTCATACTCATCGAAACATCCGCACACATCACTGTCGAAGTCATAATCCCGATAGTAGCGATTATGCTCCACGTAGGCGATCTGTGCAGCGGCTGTTGACAGGTAGCTACCCATACCTACAGCCGCTAGGATACTCAGTACCATCGTCGTAATGATCTAAAGCAAATACAAAAGTAGCGGGATAATTTTCATTCAGTACTCCGCATTTCGTACAAAAAGAGGGTTCTTTCGGAAATTCACTCCACGTTTGATTAAAACGGAGCTTTTTTTTCAAACTTATTTTTGGAAGGATAGCAAACTTTTCTTGTTGATTACAGAAAGAATTTGACGAAATAAAAAAAAATAAAAAAAAACAATAAATCTATTTCTACATTGACTTTTACAAAAGGCGAAATGTGTGTGAAAGACATAAAATCAGAAAGTCGTCCAAAACTCGTTTGTGACAAAATTTGATATCTCGTATGAAACTGGGCGAGAAAATAAATACGAGATTCCGACCATAATGACGAGTATTAGACGAGTATTAGACGAGATATAGAAATAAATGTTTGCTGGTATAGGGGTCGTTTTGGAAAGTCTTGGACATGCATAGCAGTCGGTTCGTGAATGTTTCCCCCTTCTCTCCCGCGAGTACTGGGTACTGGGTACTGGGTACTGGGTGCTACGAGCCCATGAAGGCATGTGCGAACAGTGCAGAAGGCTGTGGAGGGATTGGGAGGGGGGTGGGGGGGTGAGGGGAGGCAGGGTCTCCAAATAAGTCCAAGTGTCGCTGTGATTTGATTTCGTGATTCTGTGCGCAATTACAATGGATCATAAATTAGATATTTCTTGCTCTCCTCGAAATCTGTCATTTTTCCGTTGCTCAGTTACGTTGTCATAGCAATGCCAAGTACACACGTTCAGTAGTACGTAGCGTAACGTTTTCGATACTGGAATAGACGTGAGTACAGCTTACGTACCTACCTATCCATTAGTAAACATACTACTGTTTCCACTGTACGAGTACTGGCAATCTTGAAATATATATTCAGCTCTTAAATGACTCACCGTGCATGCGGTTTTGCGCGATGCCGACGCGATACCGAATGAACCCGCGATTATCCACTGAAAAAAAAGACAAAACAAAATGGCACTGATTTGTTTAGATTGTTATTTACAATGCAAATCAATTAAGTAATCTTTTACTGACAGGGTAGCCGGGATTCCCAGCGTCAGTACAATTGTTGTTTCGACGAGTGCGCAGGGATATAGGGTAGGGGTGGGGTGGGGGCAGGGTTTCGACTTTACTGGCAAAACCTATTTCTTTTACGCTATAGTGAAAAGTATTTAAATTTATATGATATCTATATGATTTATCTATTATAACCAGCGGTGGTTGTGAGGGGGGAGGGGTTTGGGAGATGGCAAGGGGTGGGGGTGGGGAGGGGGGATTTAAAGCAAAGAGAATACGTACAAATATCCCGCAGACGATCCCGTAGCCTGAATAAGCCGTTTCTACTTCCAAGCCGATGGAGGCGGAGGAGAAAACAATGGAGGCCACGGCTAGGACGATCTGGCAAATGCCGAGAACTCTCGCGGCCTTCCCATTGTACTTCTCGTAGGATCTCGGTGCTGAAAAGAGAAATGTCGAGGCTTGGAACTGATGCGTATAAGGTTTGTATAAATCTAACATATTATTGCCAATTTAGTCTAATTAAAATTCTACACACAATCAATTCCGATTGATTTTTTTTTTAATAGTACACTTTATTGAAATTTAACTTTTCATAGTTCCTCTTTTATTTAAATCTCGAGTATTTGTGAAATGACAAAGGTGGGATATACATTACAAATTCGTTATAGCGAAATGGCTGCAACCAAGAAATTATGTCGCTATATCTGATATGTCGTTTATATCAGATGTATGGTTATATCAGATGTGTTCTTTTACCTGATTATATTGTTATAACCGATATGCCATTATATCATATATGTCGCTATATCCAACATTCCGTTATAACTGAAAAGATTTACTGACACAACTTTTTGGGAATTAAACGATTATCCGTCAACGTTCCAGAACTTTGGTTTTGCGGAACTTTGTCGCGCGACATTTCGTAATAAAGTGGAAGACCAGACATATGATCACTGTACTAAAGTGGTCCAATTTCAAGATCGCGAGTGGTCCTTCATAATATATAAGGCAACTATTGAAAAGTGGTCCCTTTTAGCGAAGCGGTTCCATTTGCGGAGTTATCCCATTTGCACAGTGGTCCTATTTGCGGAGTGGTCCCATTTGCACAGTGGCCTCATTTGCGGACTGGCCCCATTTGCACAGTGGTTCCATTTGCGGAGTAGTCCCATTTAAATAATGGTCCCATTTGCGGAGTGTGGTTCCATTTGCATAGTGGTCCTATTTGAGGAGTTGCCCCATTTGCATAGTGGTCCTATTTGCGGAGTGGTCCCATTTGCGGAATGGTCCCATTTACACAGTGGTCCCATTTGCGGAGTGGTTCTAGCCCTTTGGGCAGGCAATTCATTTGCGGGGTGGCCCTACCCCTTTAGCCACGCATTCTCATTTAATTGCGGAGTGGCCCTGTCCCTTGGCGAGATGGTCCCATTTGCAGAGTGGTCATACCCCCTTTGTGTGAGGCAGTTCCACTTCCTGTCGGGGATTCCTTTTTAAATACATTTTTGATGCACAGTGTTAGACCAATATTTAGAGATGAAGACGAGAGAGCCCCCCCCCCCCCCTACCATCCCCCCCCCCTTCGCCCCCCCCCCCTCTGAAACAACCACTCATTCTCGCTTTTACTGACCTGTTGACCGCACAACCTGGATAACAATTGGCTGAGGGGCCGCAGACATGATTCTTCTTCCTTTACTTCTAAATACTTAAAAAAGACACACAAAACTTGATTACTTTGTACTGCTGTTTATATTCTTCTTGGCAGTAACCCGTTTATTTTTACAATAATTAAACCAAAAAAAAAAAAAAAAAAAAAAAAAAAAAAAACGATATTACGGTAATTTCAAATAAGTCAAAACGTCAAAGATGATACAACTTCTTCTCGTTTTCTTAACTTTTTCCATAAACTAAATCATGAATTTTCCAAAAGAACTTCCCTACGTACTTTTTTACGAACAAGTTTTTTCTCCTGTTATTCAAAATGTTTCCCGCAAAACAAGGCGGTAACCGACCAGGTATGTATGTTGCTGTAAAAAACTGTATCCTACAATATGCTGCGAATTTTAAAATGTATTAACTTAAGAATGTAGAACTGTTTTGAAGTTTGATAGCACGGTGTATTGCCAGCAAATATAGTGACTAATGCTGATTAAACTCACACCCTGTAATTTGTATGTTGTGAAACATCCTGTTTCACAGTTCAATAAACAGCAACAGCACCGGTTCCAGAACAGCCCGCCGAGGAGGGTTTCGGTTGGGGGTAGTAGAGGGAGAACGGGGGTTGTGCGCCTACTTCAAACATCAGCGTCGATTAAAGGGATGATGGAGAAAGATTGCCTCTTCCTCCCCACCAAACCCCCCTCCTACCCCCAAAACTGTTCCCACCTTAATTACCTCACACAGCTTATGATTATGAGTCATAAAAGTATACCGTTGGTTTGTTCGTGACAGGGACGATTGTATTTACCGTACGAAAACACATTAAGGATTCAGGGCATGTTTCGCTTTTACCTGTCATTTGGGGATTTTTCTAGCAATACACCAGCCAGCACCATAATTTAAGGTTGCCCGAGGCCTTAAGCGCTGACGTTTAATGTGCGTAAGCAAAGTGAAAAGGTCTAGCAGTAATTTAACGCCGAACAAAGACCCCCCCCCCCCCCTTCCCCAAGGCCACTGGGCTTTGAGGTCTTGTTTACAGGTAAACTCTCGCACTTGTTGTTTAAGTCGTCGCTTGGCCATCTTGGAATCAATAAAGGCTGTGTTTTGGCATAAATTCAATGCCATTCTCCTCAAGTGGGTTATACCATAAAAAAACGAATGGATTATCTTTCCTAAAATGATTTGTCTGTCTGTGCGTTTGTGTGTGTGTCTGGCAGTCTGCTTCACCTCTCCCCCAACCCCCGCCCACCCCCACCCCCTCTTTCTTAAGAATATCTGGAAATGGACTGAAATGATGTCGAGGGTACTATGTGTGGAGGCGACCTCCATATTATGAGATGTGACAAGTGAAATAATGTGGTTCTACCTGAGCTGCTGGTGAGAGGTGGTACCATTTTTTTGTGTTGTTAGGATGGTACCATTTTTGTGTTGTTGGGTGGTACCATTTTTTGTGTTGTTTGGGTGGTGCCAATTTTTGCGTTGTTGGGATGGTACCATTTTTGTGTTGTTGGGTGGTACCATTTTTTTGTGTTGTTAGGATGGTACCATTTTTGTGTTGTTGGGTGGTACCATTTTTTGTGTTGTTTGGGTGGTGCCAATTTTTGCGTTGTTGGGATGGTACCATTTTTGTGTTGTTGGGTGGTACCATTTTTTGTGTTGTTGGGGTGGTGCCATTTTTTGCGTTGTTGGGATCGTACCATTTTTGCATTGGCTCTTTTATTGAGATGGTCACACTTTTTTTGGGTGGGCACATTTTTGTGTTGGTCCCATTTTTCGGGTGGCCCTATTTTTAAGTGGTCCCATTGTATTGCCTCTTTTATCGAGGTTGCCCCACTTCTGTCCCACTCCTATTTTAAGGTTGCCGCATTTTAGCTGGTCCTAGTTTCAAGGTGGTCCTTTACCAGTCCGTTAAATACGATACTTTATTACATACTGGATGCCGAACAACTGGTATGAAAAAAAAAACTGGTATAAAAGTTGACAGCTGTGTGATAACTGAAATGTTAGTGCCTGCATTGGAATCGGCGGAGTAATTTCTGTGTTGGTGCATGGTCTGGGCTCTTCGAATTCCGTCGTACATAATTAGGCCAGGAAGAAAAATAGCTTTCTTTCTCATCCCAGTTTTTTTTTTTTTTTCTTTTTTTTTTTTTGAAAAAAAAAAAAAGTGTCGGCAATCTTTGGCTTTTTTCACTCCAAAGCATTAGACCCGGTTGCGATCGAACTCTTTTATTTTCGAAAATATTGATTGACCAGAATTCTAGTTTCTTTTTTTTTTAAAGATAGTTCAATGGTTTATAAAACGTATATATAGGAGCCTGAATTCCCACCCGAAAGGGAGTTTTCAGTGCTCGCTTTATGTGCGATTCATAAGTCAGTTTACTCACAAAGTTAGAACGGAACATGCAATTCTGTACGAGTACATTATGCACGGTTGTGCTGTGTGTAATGCATGGGTACGTATCGCTATCCAAAGCGACCAAAACCGTACAAAAAAATGCCAACTTTGCATAAGAATTCCACTTCACACGAATATCATGAATTATAACTATAAATAAAAGAAAAACATCCATCAAGTTCTACTTTATTTCAATTAAATTTAAAATAGAAGGAAGTCAAAATTGAAGTGCTGGGTTTACTAGAACTAGAACCTGGACACCGATTATAAAAAAAAGTAAAACGTTCCACTGCGACGCGGCTTATTACATATCTTTGCAAATCGATCATGTATTGTAACGTTCGAAAGATTCTGATGTCTTTAGACAGGAATTTCTTAACCGTTTTAAATGTATTACAAAAAGCAAAAGCCTACTAATTTTACCTCGCGCTGCTGATAGCCATAGCTCTTGGTATGTTGATAGTCAACATTAAAAACACTAATTTTCTACCTTCTACTCTCTGATATACTGTGTCGTTCATATCACTGGAACAGTCCCATAAGCAATAATTATAGCATTTCAAAGATCTAGTGCCATACCATCCAAATGTGATTAAAAAAAATGAAGATTTTTTTATTAAATAAAAAATCAAGATTTTTTATTTAAAAAAAAATCATTTTCATGACTTAAAAAAAATTACAAAAAAAAAAAAAAAAAACAAAACAAAAAAACACACGCACAAAACACCACTAATAAACACTTTGGCCTAATTTTTAGGCCCTGTACTCCAAAAAATGAAGTCCCCGGCATAAAAAGTGACAAGACACACTCCTATACGTGAGAATGCCGTGGGGGGGGGGGGGGGGGAGGGAGGGGGATTGGTTGCGAGGGGGAGGGTACAGGAAGTGATAACACACATCTATACGTCACGCCGGGGGGGGGGGAGGGGGCGGTGGGAGTTTGCTGTGGGAGGAGGCGGTGGGAGTTTGCGGTTGGGGGTGGGGCGGTGGGAGTTTGCGGTTGGAGTGGGGCGGTGGAAGTTGGCGGTGGGAGGGGGCGGTGGGAGTTGGCGGTGGGAGCTCAGTTGGCGGTGGGAGGGGGCGAGATATAACAAGAAATAGCACACATTTATACGTAATTGAGTAAAGCTTCGTTACCTTTCAACAGTAAACTTGGAAGTAATATAACAATAGTACGACATTTAACGATCGATAAAAAAAAATAATTAACTAATAATAATAAAAAAAAAAACAGAAATTTCTTGTAACAAACACCAATAATTTGGAATGTTTTCCGGACTCGGTGGATTCTTGTATCAGGGTTACAGTTTTCCGGCCAGCGGAAAAAAGTGTGAAAGAAATGAAGCGTGTTCTGAACGCTTAAACTCAGGCATCAAACTGCTACTCGTCCAAATCTGGCGGATTTTGGATTTCTTGAGGTAATTGCGCAAGACTGCGTTCACGCTTGAAGCTCCTTGGCAGCTGGAGGAGGGGGGAGGGGTGCTGTAAACCGCCAGAAAGTTATGGCCTCTCTTGTGGAACTAATAATAAATTTGAGCCAATGGCGATTTATAAGCAACCCAAAATCTGATTTGCTTTTCCAAATGAGTGGTTAGAGGGAGGTGAGGAGGGGGCGGGGGGGGAGGGGGTGGGTGGGGAGGGGGGAAGAGTGTAGGAGAGAAGGAATCAGGTGCGCTTCTTATTGAAGAATTCATCTCGTCTCTGACGTCATCGAAATCGAGTCAGAGAAGGAGAAAGAGTCCGCCAATGGGAGCATAAAGTTTAAGGCCTGATTCAGATTTCAAACTATCACCATTTTTGCTGATAAAATGCATAATTGCTACCACGTGAACTCCACTGTTTTCCTCGCCACCCAACCCCCCACTCCCCCAACCCATCTTTATCATGACCAAACGGCATACTTCCATTTAATTTTCAACAAGATCAAAACAAAAAACAAAATCAAAACTTAGCACCATTTTGCTGATAAAATATAAAACTTTCCAAGGTTTACATCCATGTTTGGCTCTCTCTGTTACTGCACGAACCCCCTCCCCCCCACCTTCCCCATCCTTCACTCACCCCCCCCCCCCCTCCTTCCCCCAACCATATCCTTATCCTGGTTATCTCTCATACCCTACAAATTAATTCAATTTAATATCAATTTGAACGAGATTAAAAAAAGAAGAAGAAAAAAAATCAATTTATCACCATTATGCTTCTAAAATATACAAGTTCTAACAAGCTAACTCTCATGTTTGGCTCTGTGACTGCACTAACTCCCCCCCCCCCCCCCCCCGCCCTCTCCGCGTTATTTCCCAGCAGACCAAATGAAAAACGTCTATTTAATATTAATTTAAAACCAGATTAAATTTTAATTTATCACCATTATGCTTCTAAAATATACAAATTCTAGCCACATTAGCCCCCCCCCCGTCTAGCTTCTCTCCGTAACTGCACTCACTGCCCCCCCCCCTCCCCTCCCCTTTACCCCCCCCCCGCCCCCCACCGCTCCCTTCCCTCGACTGTAGTAAAAAAGCAAAGCAATAAAACTAGATTTACTGTAAATAAGCCCACACTCCAACATTTTTTGACATCCCGAAAGTCCCTAATGGCAGTTTTCATCTGTCACTTTACACTCAGAAACACTTTATTTTCTCTACTTCCTCATAAGTCCTATGGAAATAAATCTTTTTTTTTTTTTTTTTTACAATTTCCATACCATTTGCAGAGCAATTTAAAACGTTTCCTGAAATTATCGTATGCATTTTAGTTGATAAATTGAAATTCGAGTGAATTACATCTTGGATGAGGTGGGGAGTGGGCGGAGGGGGGTGGGGGGGGGGAATTTTTTTTACACGTAGCCCCAGCGGACCCTACATTATCTTAGGACAGAAAGGGTCACAGTTCCTGTAATAGAAATGGCCACTGATCCTAATTTTCGAAGCTCTGGATCTTTCGGCGCACGTTCCAGGACACCGAGGTTCGGACTAGCACAGTTTTTTCTTTAAAATCACGCCGAGATATATCCTGGCGCATGATTTTAGACCACAGCGAAACTAGCAAAACTTGAGAGTAAAGAACTGGTTTTATAAATGTAAACTCACTGTTTGTTGTGGGCGATAATCGGGGATTCTGTATCCTGATCTCAAGAAAACATCTATTTTTCTCACGTACAAAATCGTTATTTGACCACAAAAAAAAAACTGTGCGCCGTAATTTATAATTGGGCCATTTATGTGATGCACCCTTTCCAAAATAACCCCATGGGCTTCCAAGTGGTGCGCCAAGATCAGCAAAACTGGCATCAATGACAAGCCATATCAGGGTTCGCGCTGGGTTCTCAGAAAAGGGAGTCAAAAAAGGAAAGTGTGACTCAGTTGCGTCCACAAAAAACTCGGTCGGTTCCGAAAAAGTGAGTCATTTCGTAAAAAATGCCCAAAAAGTGGACAAAAACCCCGCCAACGCGAACCCTGTCTATTATAGGAACTACGACTCGTGCTGTCATAAGAACCACAACAGTCATCTGGGGACTAGGGTTTACACAGAATACCTTAATCGTAAAACAAGTCTTTTTTTTTGGCTCATGTAAAAAACCTCAAATAAATGACAGTGACTATCTGAGGAAAATCTCGGGCCCATTATAATACATGACGGCGTAGTGCTTGCTTCCATCCAGGCGATGTTTTGAGTCCTTGATTAGGACATAGCAGCCATCCTCCACGTCCTCGTAATACTCGGGGTTGGGTACCTTGAGCTGGAGGAGCCAGATGCCAGTCTTGCTGTTCTGTTTCTGATTGACGTAGCGACACACCTCCGAGGCGGGCGTACCCTCCGGGAAGTACATGGTGCACACGTGTTTCCGGTTGTTATTCTTGTCTTTGCTGTCGTTGCCTGGCTTCTGAATATCGACCTGCAAAATGGTGTTGTTTTTTGTTTTGTTTGTTTGGTTTTTTTTTTTGGTTTTTTTTTTTGTTTTTTTTTGTTTTTTTTTGCACAGAAATAGTGACGAAAAAGCAGCATGTGCAACAAATAATATCATGTGTTACATGTACTTGGGTAAACGCTATAATCAGATCGGTCGTTTACCAAGTCACAATATTGTCAACGAGTAAGTCGATGGATAGTACAGTTATTTGTAATCAAAAGTTATGTACCAAGCATAAATTCACTTATTTCAAATCAACATAAGTTATTGTTGAGCAAATCCGAAAATGTTGACGTAAAATGTTGACGTAAAACTTCTCGCTGATTCAATATCGACTAATCGTTACCAATTTTTACCCCAAAAAAAAAACCAACAAACAAACAAACGCGACTTGATCTTATTAATTTGGGCTGTTTTTGATAGTGATGTGATCCGTCACTGATGGGTCCGGTTCGGTTTCGGTTTTTAAAGAAAAATCCGCGGTTTTGTCGGTTCGGTTTCAGTTTTTCAGGCTATGCAAATATATATAAATTAAAGATATCCGAATTAATTTTCTGTTTTTATTTTAGAACGTGATAAGTAAACACATTGCTTAACTAAAAAAGGAACTCATCTGGAAGTGTAAAATAATGCTGCGTAAAAATAGTGAACTGAAACATTCATAGCAGCTAAAAACGGTCCTGGGAAAAAAAAAATAATGTTAATTAAAAACCGAAAATGAACCGCGGTTTTCACAGAATACGGTTCGGTTTGACCGAACTGCATCCTTCACGGTTAACTGTCCCAAAAGGTAAACCGTCACATCACTAGTTTTTGAACGTAAAATCAAAATACTGCTTTAGGCAGTAATAGAACTCACGGGAATGTGTACTCCTTCCATTTTTATACAGCAGACAGACAGTCCGACGTCACTACAACACAACAAGAAACATAAATATACACCATGAATTCTCATGATTCTACAGATTAATAATTCTCTTTTTTTTCTCATCAAATCCAAGGCATTCTCGTTGGATAGCAGAACTCCCTGGAAGGTTTGGCATCATTTTTTTCCTCTTTACACGGTTGTTCGCAATCACATCACAGAATGTTTACGAAACTTTATGACAGAAAAATACGAACTCTATGAACGAACTGGGTTATCGCTTCAAGTCCTCCTTCTGAGAAGCCCATATTCAATGTTTTCTGTTGATGTCGTAACGGTCAGATTCCGACGCCTTTTTCACGCTTTCCACCTGACACCGATATTTGTCACCAAGTGCATTCTTGTAGCAGAATACCTTTTTTTTCTAATCAGTCGTTTTAATTTCAGCATGTAACTTTGTTGTGCTTAATAGAAATAATTTTGTTTTCCGCCCTAGGCCTTATCATTGCTTTTATTGTTTCACAATGAATATGGCGCCGTGATTGCCGGAAAAGGGTTCGACTTTAAAGAAGTAAAATATGCAGAAACATTTGAACTCATACTCAATAGTTTCGGTCTATGTGGTAACAGGAACATGCAGGCGTCATTTTGTCGGTCAACTTTACTCCTTGAAGAAAGAGTGACTTAATACCTTTTGCCAACTCACCGGTGCAGAGGTTTTGTCTGCAAACAATTGAATGCTTACAGATAAAAAGATTTTCCCCCCAACTATAAGCGGAGTTGTGATTAAAATGTTGTCGAAAAGTTTTGGCCTTTCGACGAAATAAGGTTGGGATGAAGGTAGTTAACTCATGATGGCTTTTTTTTTAAATTTAAAAGAGCACATGCTAGAAGAAAAGTAAGGTTTGAACTCATCATTTCTTATTAATTTTCCCCAAAAAATTACCCCCCCCCCCCCCCGCCCAAAAAAAAAAAAGTAAGTATTTGTGAAACACAAGCAGGCCCCAACCGTCCCCCGAATTCAAAGGGGTATAAAGCGATGACGGGCAGACGGACGGACGGACACCCCAAACCTATAGACCCCAATCCGAAGGGTTGGGGCCTAAAAAACGACAGTCGAAACGGCAATGCAGGGAAAATGCAGGGTTTTCATTTTTCTGTTTTGTAGCTCGCAGCGCAGCTTCACGAGAAATACGTAAAAGATCAAATAACAGCAACTGTAACTTTTGTCTACCGAGTTCCTACAAGCTCTATCAACTTATGCAATAATAAAAACTACCTGTGGGGAATGAAAAATGGTAACTACGGTAAAAGGGAAGGTGAATTTGGCAAATAAATGGTCTACCTGTAGCTACTCCGACACCTCGAACTTGCTACTTTGAAACAGTAGTTAACGTTGCACACTTTTTGTACAAAAAAATGCTTTAATTCATTTGATAGCGGCATGCTATTACCAATCAATGACACTGACTCTTTTTTCCTTGTTTAGATTCTATTTCAGGCATATGAACGGATACTTTCCATGTTTTCCCAATTCTGATATTGTAATTGAAGCGACATAAATGCTGATAACTGTAACGTTATTACTAGCAACCAGACCAAAACAATCAGTCAGGTGATCAGGTGATTAATTCAATGAGGCAGAAGAAATCTCTTGTTTCTAATAAAGAATAATATTAAGGGTCTCATAACGAACGTGATTACACGTGTCCCAATTACACGCAACATGTTTTATAACACAGAGTGTTTGCTCTCTCTCTCTGCATTGTTTTATCGCCCAAAAGTTCAATTTAACTTTTCCACCAATTTTACCTCGCTGGCAAATTGGCTTACTTCTCGCAAAGTCTCAGCAAGGAACTTCTGGACATTTAAAAGAAATACAGTCGGACCCGCGTAATATGAAGTCGTCGGGACCGAGCAAAATACCTTATATTACGCGAACTTCATATTACACGAACTTCACAATGCAATACCCGAGTGTTTGATTAGGATATTGGTACGCAATAGCTTTGAATCAAACGACTGTTTTATCTGCTCAAAGACTGCCAAAGTGCAACTGCGACCCTTTTGTGATCGCCCCATAATAATGCCTTTTATAAACAATAGCATTCCTTGTTGACACTTACTCAAAGTCTTGTGTGTACTTGGTTCTTTGTGTTTTTGTTCTTGGCCTTTTATGAAGTTCATATTACGCGAACAGATTATGCGGTAAATGTGGCCTATGGGACCTTATGCTGGACTTCATATTACGTGAACTTCATATTAGACGTGTTCATGTTATGTGAATTTCTGTCCATAGAAACCAAGGCATTTTACACTGGGACCAAGCAAATCACTTCATGTTACGCGAACTTCATATTAACCGTGTTCATATTAAGTGGGTCCGACTGTAGTTTGCTTTCTAATTGTCAGTTCTGTCATTGCTTGACCCATACAATAAGCGGATTCGTACTGTCACTTTTGCCTGAAAGGTTTCAACTGAATTCGGTTGGGATAATGGTATACAGAAATCCGATGAAAAGTAGCATAAACCGACCAAATTAGATATTACCAGAAACATATCCACAAGTTGCCTATTAAAAGGAATAATACGTAAAATAGTTTTCAAAAAGGCGCATGATGGCTTTTTTTCAATTCAAAAGCATACTGAAAGAAAAAATTGTTTTTTTTTTCTTATCATTTCTTTATAATTTCTCCCAAAACAAATGTGTGGTCAAACGACATTGCCATCGCAAAGGTCCGAAATTGCGAATATGTCAAATCACACTTTGGGCGTTCCGAATAAATTCTTCGTTTCGAACAAAAACTGACCGGATAAAACTTGAAAGAAATGACAAAGATTTCTCCTAAATGTCAAATTTCTCTTGCAAGAAAGTGTTTCGAACAACACATATGTTATTATAAAAATTTATTAAAAGTTTTAACAAACCGTTTTCAGTTTCTATTTCTTTTATGTTCCGAGTATAAGCGTTTTTTGCTACAACTCTTCTATCATTTCTTTCATTTTTTTCACATGGTTCCCTTGCATTCGAACTTCAAATTCTTGCGCATTTTATAAGCCAATTCGCACTTAGGGTCTTTCCGGTGGAGTTTTTGTTTCGACTGCAAATTTTTTGGGATAAATTTTAAAGAAATGATGAGGGGAAAACATTAAAATTCTAATTTTCTTTCAACATGCAGGCTTTCGAATTTACAAGTAAGTATTAGTGAAAACACGCAGGCCCCAACCGCCCCCAAATTTATAGGGGTATAAAGCGATGACGGACAGACACCCCAAACCTATAGGCCCCAATCCGAAGGGTTGGGGCCTAATAAAGCCATCATGTGATCTTTTAAAAACTTTTAAAAACATATTATTCATTCCCTCCAATAACCAACATTTGAATATGTTTCTGATAAAATGGAATTTTGTTGATTTTTCCTATCATTTCATTTCTACCTTATCCCAACTAAATTCAACCGAAACGCTTAAACTTTTCGGCAAAGGTCAAAGTGCGAATTGGCTTTCTCAAAACATCCATTGATTAGGTTTATTGGTTTATACCGTCATTAACGTAGGAATATTTGGTTCTATTTTGAAGAATTGGCAGCAAGAGAAAACACAGATCTTCACTGGATTTGAGGGTAAAATATTAGGTTCCTTTTTCTCACCTCTATAAAGCCTGAAAGCAAGACTTGACAGACCTCCAACTCCTTGTTTTGACCCAAATTCAAGCGATCAGCTTGGGGCTTTGTAAAATAATCAATGCTTCATCAATTTGACTTTCCCGATAACTTTAAATAGCGTTTGCTGAGGTGTTATTTTCTTCAAAAAAGCGATTTTGGTTGGCTTAGTTCTTTTAATTTCACGGCTTCCTTAAAGTTTTCAAAATGTGCATATTATCGCTCATTTTGCGACATCGCACCATTCTTTTGACCGAGTTTTTTTTTGGCCTGTTTTCATGCGTCTTAAAACATGCGCGAAAAGCTGCGCAGAGTTACTTTTGTCTAAAAACAGCCGTCCCAAAAAAAAACAACAAAATACTGTCTTAAGACAGAACATGGATGTCGATGACACTGGCGAAGCTTTACGTACAACATAACATTGTGATTCTTTAAATATTCAAAGTATCATGATAAATGTGTTCTACTGCAATGAAAAACGTCATAAAATCTAATCGGAATACACTGCAATTTGTTATTTAAAAACAATGTTGTTTGAATTGAATTGAGAGTCCAATTACGGCTTTTTACGACAATATGATGTGTCTCAAGCTTTTTCTCCCAAGATGTTTCAGAATGTCTTAAGACATTCTGAATCCCAAAAAAACATAAACAAAGGCCTCAGAATGTCTTAAGACATTCTTAGAGTTCCAAAAAAAAAAAAAAAAAAAAAAAAAAAACTCCTTAGATCATTTTTATATAGGCGTGCAATTAGAACGCCAATCTTAAAGTATCCTTAAATTAAAAGTTAGCTTTATTTAGCTAGAGGATGGAAGCGTATATAAAAATGTCATTTTTCAATTGCTTTCAAAAAGAACACTCGAATACTTGAAAATATAGCAGACGGACAGTTCACCACTTCAATAAACCGACAGTTTAAAATGAAAATCATATGTTCCAATCTTTGTTCTTCCAGATGGGGAAACGGGCAACTACATACACCAAAAAAAAAAAAAAAAAAAAAAATGTTGAAAAAATTTTGAAAAAAGGTGCACACCTCATATTCTGAATACTGATTTTGTATCGGTCTAAACTCATTAAATTGGTTTCCTCATTTCTTAGCCATTGTGTTGCAAACTTGAAATTTAAGTGGAATTAATTTATCTTGGAGTTAAACTGAGGGAAACTTTAAGTAACGGATAAAATGGAAAAAAAAATACGCCTCTCATAATGGGTGTCGTCAGCTATGCATTCAAGCTTTTCATGGAATATCCATCATTTAAGGAATTAACCTTTGATTAACCTCTCTTTGTCCAATAAGAAAGCCTACCATCCATAGGAATACAGGCATTTTCTGGCAAAGTGATACCATAAGAAGCTAAAACAGAAAGGACTTAAAACAGTCAATTTCTCTTTTCATTATAATATCCTAAAATGTTCTGCAAACACGACCTGCTGTTTTTGTCCAAAGAGACGATCATGTCGGACGCTCTTATGTCTCCCAAAGTAGAACTTGTTATTTTTTTCATGATGTGTAAGAATAAAATTAGAATGTGTCCATTAGGATTCTCAGACAACTGGACAAATAAGTAAATTACTAGCAGCCATCTAAAGGAGATTTTTACACATATCACATGAAAAGACAAAAATAATGGAGTACTTATATTCTGGTAGTAGTATGATAATGGGGGTTCTGGGTCACTTGATGACGTCATACTGTCTGGAAGTGACGTCATCATGTCTGGAAGTGACGTCATAGCGTCTGGACCGGAAGTGCTGTCTAGACCGGAAGTGCTGTCTGGAGTGGAAGTGACGTCATCATGTCTGGACCGGAAGTGACGTCATCATGTCTGGACCGGAAGTGACGTCATCATGTCTGGACCGGAAGTCATGATAAGCGTTAGGATAGGCGCGACCATCTGTGACGTCATCATGACGTCATACTGAGATGATGCTGTCTGGAGCGAAAGTGGTTTGGCCGAGTCAATCAACATGAAGCCAATGAACCCGACCTGTCAATCAGTGTAACCATGGCAACAGACCCCCCCCCCCCTCGAAATTGTGATTTTTGCATATTTATCCGTTTCAGACGATTCTGAACATTTTTCATTTTTTCGACCCCCCCCCCCTCGAAATTGTGATTTTTGCATATTTATCCGTTTCAGACGATTCTGAACATTTTTCATTTTTTCGACCCCCCCCCCCCCTCGAAATTGTGATTTTTGCATATTTATCCGTTTCAGACGATTCTGAACATTTTTCACTTTTTCGACCCCCCCCCCCTCGAAATTGTGATTTTTGCATATTTATCCGTTTCAGACGATTCTGAACATTTTTCATTTTTTCGACCGACCCCCCCCCCCTAGGACAGACTATGTACCCCCCCCCCAGGACAGACTTTGACCCCCCCCCCTAGGACAGACTATGTACCGACCCCCCCCCCCCCCAGGAGAACAAACTAAAAAAAAAATTGTGCTGAATCAGCATGATGAAATCGTTGATTCAGCATGATAAAATCGTATATAAGTGTAGTGTCTCGAGGCTTAGGCATCGTCAGACACACCAGCTATCAACATAGACATGGATGACTTTGAAACAGTTACTTTTGATGATACATTATTATCGTTGGAAGAGATAGATGCGTTCTTTGAAGACGCTGAAACAGCTTTGAAGGAAGCGTTAGTTGTTCTGCCAGATGTCGCTACAGTGCAACAAGCAATGCCTCAGGAGGTAGCGTTAAATGCACCATCAGATGTCGCTACAGTGCAACAAGCAATGCCTCAGGAGGAAGCGTTAAATGCACCATCAGATGTCGCTACAGTGCAACAAGCAATGCCTCAGGAGGAAGCATTAAATGCACCATCAGATGTCGCTGCAGTGCAGCAAGAAATGCCAGATCCTGAGGGGTCTGACTACCCGTTCTGGGTTGCGAATAGACTTATCAATGGTGACAACTCATAACTAAGTGCAAAGTTAAAAGCGCATCTAGCACATTATGAGGAAAACGAAGTGAGTGATGATGATGAGGATTCAGAATTGGACATGTCAAGCGATAATGAGGATTCAGAAGTGGACATGTCAAGCGATGACGGAGAAGACAAACAGCTGAAATCTAAAATTGAATCGAGTAAGACCATACCTGTTACTGAGGAAGATGTTATAATGTTGAAACGGAACTTTCGAGCAGTACTTCCTCTGATTGATTGTAACATTTTATGGTGTTTATGTGAAGAAGGCTTTTTCAACAACCACACGTACATGTATCTAACGGAAGAAGTGAGTACCGTCATTCAACTCATCTACATGTTAGAAGGAAACACAGAACATGTTCCGGCGTCAGAGCCAAAGTTCTCCGAAGCTATGACTCAACGTTTCATTCAACTTATTAAAAGTCTTCATGAGGAACTTTTTAAGACTTTATCTCTACCGGCGCCAAAGTCTCTGGATGAGGATCGTGAATTCAAATGTGCAAAGGTCATGTTGCATGGTTTCAAATACCTTGAAGAACGCATTCATGTGTATGATATGATGGCTTACCTCTATGAAAAAGGACATTTCACTATGTCAATGCTGTTTCAATGGATACTAGGGCATCGGACCCCAGGAGACTTTTTAGTGATTGTCATGGTACAATCGCTAACAAACGGTTTACCAACAACCTTTCTCGACGGTTTCAATGACATGACTCCGCGATTTTACAAACATCTCATGAAAACCTACATGTAACATCTGTATAAAAGGAGGTAAAACCATCTACAATGTCAACATTGCTTCTTCATCGATGTGTAGAGACCATGGATGACGTCTTCAAAGTGAATTATGCTGACTATGTGTTTTCAAAGCTTCCTGCTTTTGAATCGGATTGGATGCTGCAAGTGAAGAACTTACATCAGCATTGGGAAGCTGTTGGAAAGACCATTCCAAGAGATCGTTTCATCCGCTCGTTTCTACGTGAATGTGAAGATCTACATTTACCGTTAACTTATGACATTGATTTAGCATTTATCAACGTGAATACAATTTGGGCAGTTGAGCTCATGTTAGATGTGGCTGCAAGAATCATTTTACATTATGATGATGATGTTCCATTGAAGACGAATGTATCAGAGCTTGTCCGATTCAACCATGGACGAGTTGAAGTGAATTCAAAACTTTGCAAGTTCTTTGCTGACTTAGCAGATAGTTGGGTATAAAAGGGAGTGAACTCAGCAGAGTGAAGTCATTTCTCAGCAGACAGTTGGAGGGAGTGCATCATCAGTACATTGTAGCAGCCATGGAGAACAAGACAAGCAACGCAACGCAGCGCAGCAGCAGCTTTAAAATTAGTGCTAACTTAACCATTACTGTGGAGCATGGAGAATATGGGCCATTTCTACGCATCACACGTGGAGAGAGATGGTGTGCTTATTCACCATCTTTGTGGAAGATTGTATGTCAAAGCTTGAAAAATTTACGCGACATTGGCTTCAAACTGTACTTAACGCAAACGAAGTGGCTTGAAGTCATTTCATACTTGGATATGCGCTATGTGAGTTTTGTGCGCACGTCACGGTTTGAAGGGAAAGAATACACACATCACATCAACATGAATGATGGTGAATGGGAGACACTGCTTCAGGAGATGGACAACATCAACTCAGCCCTATCACCATGTGAGGAATGTCATGACAAGAAAACGATCATCAAGCTGCAAAAGGATGGTCGGATGAAGGTGTCAAAGCTATCCAAGAAAAGGCTGGCTGAAGTTCAGTTGGAGAACATGAACGTACAAAATCAACTTGGACTTACCTGTGACTATTGCGGTGCTTGTGGATATGTGGAGGATTATCATTGCCACTGCCACAAGTATAATTGCAAGTTGTGTGAACCAAGCAACTTCTGCGACAAGTGTGGAGTACTTAAAGTCAGTGAAGCAAAGTAAAAGCCCACAAGACACTGAAACAAGATGGACGCATGTTTTAAAAATGCTTATATTGACTTGATGATTGCTAAACTTGCTTGCTGTGGCACTCCAGACTATCAACTTTATCATTTGGATGCTTTTTGGGATGTTGTACATCATAGTCTTGATGTGATTGAACTGCATTCAAGATTTCTTGGAGAATGTCATAAAACTGGAATAGAAGAAGATCCTGACTTTGACTTTGATGCTGCACTTTATTCTGCTCGCACTGATGTGGAAGTATATTTCACCGTGGTTGATCATTTGAGAGATTGTTGTAAAGAAGAAGAGGAAACCGAGCAGCTTTATCAGGTAAGTTATATAAAACCTTTTTTAATCATGTTTATGACAACATAGTGAATTGTTTCTCAAAGACATAACCATGTTTTTCTTACTAGCAAATTTAGTTTTATGTGAGTGGTTTCAACGTAAACAAAGAAAGAATATGATAGAAGAGGCAGCAAATATATTAAAAGATATTTTATTACAGGAAGAAACCGACATGTCAGAATAAAGAAGCAAAGTCAACATGAAGAATCTTGTACTATTCAGCGGTCATAAGGACGTTCTTTCAAATATGTTTCCAACACGACTTGAAAAGTATGGACATGTGTTCAACTCAAGTGAAGCGTTGTATCAATATGAGAAAGCAGTGTTTCATCACCGTCAAGATATTGCTTCAGCCATTGCTTCATGTAGAAATGGATATGAAGCAAAACGTATTGCTAAAGTGATAAAGCCATGTCCTTTATGGCATACAGTGAAGAGAAGCAAAATGCAAGATGTTTTACAAGTCAAACTGGATCAGTGTGTATTGTTTCGCAACAAGTTGAAAGAATGTAAAGACAAAACTTTAGTTGAAGCAACGTATGATCATTGGTGGGGAGCTGGTGTGAAACAAGTGTCATCTAGATATCCTGGTCAGAATATCATGGGAAAGTTGTTAGAACTGTTGTGTGAGGGTTAGAGACTTTTTCATTTGCTTGCCAACCGTCATGGTGTGCAGACGTGTGAACATGTAAATTTGAAGTATGTGTTGCATTGATTCAAGACTGCACAATGGCGGACATGACACTGAGACAATATATTGTGCAAAAAGCTTATTGTGAAGAAATGTTATCCGCTGTAAAAAAGTTTGCATATTTAGTCTGTCCTGCTTGTCAACATGAAGAGTGTCAAGAACATACTTGTCATTTTGCATCTGTTTATACATATTGGAATGAAGCTAAATATTACATGCATTTAGATAAAGTGTTAGAGAATGCAAATCAACGTTGTGAGAAATATGGTGTAGATGCTATTACATTGGATGAACTCAGTCATTGGTTAGTGTTCATTGAAGACCAATGGTCTCCAGTGATTCATACCATTGTATCTATACTTGATTTGTAAAAAACTTGTTAGTTAAGTTATAAATGCATGTTAGTTAAGTGATGTTGGTTGAGTTATAAAATAAAAGCTGTTCTGTTGAGAAGGTGGTTTTCATTCGGTGTGACCATGTCGACGTGGAAAGACTACTTGACTGATATTTACTTCAAACCTGGACAGCCTGGAGCATTTGCTGGTCCTTACAAACTGTATCACATCTTACGAAAACATAATCAACCAGTCACACAGTCACAAGTGAAGAAATGGTTGCAGGATCAAGATGCTTTCAGTTTACTCCAACCTGTCAAATACAGGTTCAAAAGACAACGTGTCATTACACGTGGTATTGATGACATGTGGGATATTGATTTGGCTGATATGGGAAACATAGCTCCCTATAATGATGACATACGCTTTTTACTCATTGTCATTGATGTGTTTTCCAAATATGTCTGGGTACAGCCAATACCTAATAAATCACATACCAGCGTCATACAAGCTTTCCAAAAGATTTTTCATGACACACGACGAAGACCGCGAACTCTAAGGTCTGATAAAGGAACAGAATTTAAAAACAGATGGGTAAAAGCATTTTTGAAGAAAGAAGGCATTCATGCTTATACCACAAAGAATGAAACCAAAGCCAACTTTGCTGAAAGAGTCATTCGTACTCTAAAGGGAATGATGTATCGGTATTTTCTACATAATCAAACTTACCGTTATTTAGACATTCTTCCAGACTTGGTGTACAATTACAACCATAGACCTCATGGTTCTCTTCCTAATAAATATGCTCCAGCCGAGATTCGTAAAGACAACGAATCAAAAGTGTGGAAGTATATGTATGTCGACAAACTGAAATTGAAACCTAAGAAGAAGAAGAAGAAGTACAAATTTAACATTGGTGATCATGTTCGCATTTCTCACATTAAATATGTGTTTCAACGGGATTATCACATCAAATGGACGCAAGAAGTCTTCATTGTCACACATCGTTGTAAGAAGCAAGGAATACATTTATATCGTGTGAAAGACTTTTTAGACGAAGATATTGATGGTCATTTCTATGAAGAAGAACTGCAGAAAGTGACCAAAGATATTGAATCTATTTATAGAATTGAAAAAGTCTTGAAAACACGTAAAAGACGAGGAGGAGGTGTGAAAGAATTATTTGTCAAGTGGTTAGGTTGGCCAAACAAGTTTAACAGTTGGGTGAAAGAAACAGACATTCAACAATGAAGCATCCATTTACATGTTTGGTCTCTGGACCTACAGGCAGTGGCAAAACGTCTCTGGTGAAGGAAATTCTAGAACAAAAGTTGATTAAACCCTCTCCAAAAAGCATTTTATGGCTCTATGCAGCAGATCAGCCTTTGTACAAGGGAATGAAAGGCGTGGAATTTTACCAAGGCATTCCAGATGACATTGAAGAGCGTTTTAACCCGAAGAAACCAAACTTACTTATCATTGATGACTTAATGACGAAATGCCATAGTGATGAGCGTATGACACGTCTCTTTAGTGTTGGCAGCAGTCATCAAAATCTAAGCATTATTTTTATTGTGCATAATTTATTCCATCATGGGAAAGAGATGCGAAATATTAGTTTGAATACACATTATATCATTCTGTTTAAAAATCCGAGAGACAGTCAACAAATTAGTACATTGGCGCGGCAAATGTATCCTGGAAGATCTCAATTTCTCATAGAAGCCTATCAAGATGCTACTAGCAAACCTCATGGTTATTTATTCATTGATTTAAAACCAAAGACAAATGATCAACTACGTATTCGTACAGGCATTTTACCAAAAGATACACATTATGTATATATTGATAAAGCAGTGTATGAACAAGAACCAAGTCATTTAACCATTCGCAGTCAAGATGTCTAAACGTATTCGAGCGAACCAGCCGTTTCTTCACTTGCTTGCACGCAGTGGGCCTAAACGACGTAAATCCTTGCTACAGCAAGCTACAAAGGAGGAATTAACAAGCTTGTTTGAAATTTGTTTGAATATATTGCAAGGACATTTACCCTTAAGCTCAAAACGGTTTAAGGAATTTAAACGTGAACGTCATACGCTACGTACTCTAGCAGATAAGAAGATATCCCTTCGACGAAAAAAGAAGTTGATTAATCAGAAAGGAGGATTCATTGGAGTTATTGCTAGATTGGCATTGCCCTTGTTAGCCAAACTACTGCTAAAATGAAACATACGATGAAAATGGTCCTCATTCCTGAATATGAATACAAACTGTTATTAGAAAAGAAGGGTAAAGATGGTGAAATCAAAACGAAAGTGAATAAACTTTTACGTGGGAAACGAACACGTGAAAAGGCTATAGAAATATCTCAACTTCTTGGTCGTCATTTACAAACAAGTCAGTCTAGGCAGCAAAAGCCCTCATCATCATCACCACCTGAAAAGCCAGAAAAGTTATTTTTAAGTCATTTTCAACCTATCTATCATGGAAAAGTAACACAACTTTTAGCAGAACTGAAGAAATATGGTACGACATGGTCAGAGAAGAATGAACTTGTGTTGAAAACGGGCGATATTATAGCAAATTCCAACATGGTTGATTTGATGAAAGAAGCATTGGTGGCGACAAGAAGAAAAGAACGAGTCATACCACCGCATGGCTGGCATCCGTTTATCCAGGAAATTGTTGATGCTAATATTCCAAAAACAATGTTTAGTAAAAAGACCACTCGTGACGACATTACAACAGAAATGAAACAACGTCAACAAAGACGGTTTCCTGAAGGATGGGAAAATTTTTAACATGGCTGAAAGAGCTATGTTGTTGTTGTGAGGAAGATAAACCAACTATTCCTGTGAAGATCAGATGTACAAGCGCGTGTTGTGAAGGAGAAATAAAAGACCATGTGAATGAGGATGAGATTTGGCATACTTGGTCGAATGGCGCGCGCTATCGTGAAGTATATAGACAACGTCAACGCACCTATACCATTTAGTTCCCATCCATCATGGAGTCGACAAGCTTTTACATTACTTTGCCTAGCAATGCGAGTATGACCTATTATCCCAACAACAAGGCTTCAAATTATCAAATTCGTATGCCTCGAACCATCTATCTGAATGGAAAATATGAAGTGGCTTTAGCTGAAATTCAATATCCACATACATGGACAACGATGAGACAGGGCATGGACTATTCTATTCAGTATCGACAAGAACTATTCGATGATCCTATTCTTAGCACTCTCGATATTCCTTATGGGTACTATAGAACCATACAAGAACTATGTGAGGCAGTCAATGAAGAAGCGACTAATGCTCTGAAACTTACAGAAGCTATTCGACTAAAGTATGATAAAATTAGACGACGTGTGTTTCTATTTCTCGATTATGGTTATGAAGTGTCTTTTTCCACTGGATTGGCTGAGATTTTAGGATTTATCCCAGATCAATGGTATACTGAAACATGTACAGCTGACCATAAAGCGGATGTGAAACAGGGATTTTATACACTGTATGTGTATTGTAGCATTTGTGAACCACAAGTTGTTGGTGATTATTATGTGCCGTTACTACGTTCTGTTGGCATACAAGGCCATGATGGTGACATTATCATGAAAACGTACGGCGAACCGCATTATGTTCCTGTAAACACGTCCAAATTTGACGTGATAGAAATGAATATTAAGGACGACACAGGCTATAATGTTCCATTTCAAACTGGAAAGGTGATCTGTAAACTTCATTTTCGACCAAAAGCAATATGAAAGCTTATACACACGATCCGTCTGCATATCGCAACAATTTTCTTCGTCAAGTGGGCGGGGAATTACCAGGATTCAAAGGAGCGCGAATCCAGTATGGCGATGGTATTGGTTCAATACTGGGATCATTGGCTCGCAAAGCTATTCCACTACTTAAGGCTGGGGCTAAGATCGTTGCGCCACATCTTAAGAAGGCTGCAAAGAATGTCGCGAAAGATGTGACGGGCCGAGTAGCAGAACGTGTCTTTGGTGAACAAAAGCGTATGCAACCGACGAAACGTGTCAGAAGACGAAAAACAGCCAGACGGATAACATCAAAATATCGCAAAGATATTTTTTAAAGAAAAAAAAATGTCTCTCATTCATAATCATTCGTGTGAATGTAGTCTTTCTCCATTGGAATGGTTTCACGTACCACCAACGCAAACTGCTGTAGAGAAAAGTTATAATGTTGACTATCAACCACTTACAAGCATTAGAGAAGGCGCTCCAATAGAATTCTACATTCCTGCGAGTACAGAAGAATATCTGGATTTAAAGAACAGCAAACTTCATATTGTATGTCGCATTCTAAAGGCTGCTGGAACAGCGTGTGGCGCAGATGATAATGTCTCTTGCATCAATGATGTGTTTAATGGGTTATGGTCTAATATTGAATTGTTTCTGAATGATCGTTTGGTTTCGCATAGCAACAATACTCATGGTTATACCAGTATTATCTCTCATCTCATCCATGATTCGGAAGAAAGTCTACATTCTGAGCGCTCTATGCGTCTCATGTACAAGGATACTGCTGGGTCAATGAATAGCTATGAGGTGAAAAGACCTAATCATGAACAATATGTATCCGGGTTTCATGTCAATGCCGACGGCGGTGACTTGGCTGAGCAAGGCAATAATGGCTTACATCATCGTTATTTGCATACACGTCTTAGCCGTGATGTTATGCTTACTGGCGGTTTAAGGATAGATTTGTTTGAGCAGGATCGTTATCTTCCGAATGGCATCAGTTTGAAATTGCGTTTCCATAGACAAAAAGATGACTATGTATTGATGGCTGCAGATAATACCTATAAGGTAGAAGTGAAAGAGGCATTTTTAACCATTCGCAAAGTGAGGGTGAGTCCAGGTATTCAGTTAGGACATGCAGATGCATTGATGAAAAGTCCTGCCAAGATCATCATCACTAGAAAAGAATGTAAAGTCTTGGCTATTCCAGCAGGATTTCAGTCTTTTGTGAAAGATAACATCTTTTTGGGTCAATTACCAAATCGTATTGTCATTGGTCTGGTTCATAATGAAGCTTTTGGTGGATCAGTATTGAGGAATCCATATGATTTCAAACATTTTAATCTGGACTATATGCAACTGTACACGGATGGTGAACCAGTTCTATCCAAACCTCTCAAGCTTGACATTACACAGAACAAATACCTGAACGCTTTTGAAACGCTTTACAAATCGTTTGATCGGTTGAATGGTGAGAAAAGTTCCATTATAAAACGGGAAGATTGGCCTAGAGGTTATGCTTTATTTTCGTTTGACTTAACACCGGATTATGATGGCGATGATCATTTCCCCCTGATCAAGCATGGGAATTTGCGGCTAGAAATGAACTTTGCTACGGCTTTGCAACATACCATCAATGTCATTGTCTATGCTGAATTTGACAACATTATTGAGATCAGTGCAAATCGCAGCATCCAATTCGACTACCAGTCATGAACACGAAGCAGATTGATGCCATATTGAGTCATGATGTCATGACCAAAGACTTGTTTCAAGGCGTGTTTGCCATGGACCAGTTACCGTCTTTACAACGCGGCGCCTATGTGATCAACACAGACGATCAAGATGAACCAGGAGAACATTGGGTGGCAGTGTATTATGATAAAGACCCTGTGGAATATTTTGACTCTTATGGACTGTTCCCTCTCGATGATCGTTTAGACATGTTTTTAAGAAATGACTATATGTATAATTCTATATCATTACAAACGCCAATATCATCGTCATGTGGTTTTTATTGTGTCTATTATATATTACATAGAGCTCGAGGTCAGAGTATGTTTGATATTGTGAATATATTAAAAAGAAAGGATGGTGATTTTATTGTAAAGGATTTTGTATATAGACATTATAAACCATTGTTTTATTAATGTTGTTGTTGTTGTTATATTAGTTAAGTTGTTGTTGTTGTTATATTAGTTAAGTTGTTGTTGTTATATTAGTTAAGTTGTTGTTGTTGTTATATTAGTTAAGTTGTTGTTGTTGTTATATTAGTTAAGTTGTTGTTGTTGTTATATTAGTTAAGTTGTTGTTGTTAAATAAAACAAATCAAGTTTCAAACAACTGTCTTGTTTATTGTGTTCTATTTACAAATTCTTAACTACAAACACTATTTACAAAGTTTACAAACACTATTTACAAAGTTTACAAACACTATTTACAAACTCTTAACTACAAACGCTATTTACACTATTTACAAATTCTTAACTACAAATTCTATTTACACTATTTACAAACTTTTATTTACACTATTTACACTATTTACAAAATTCTTAACTACAAACTCTTAACTACAAAGTCTATTTACACTATTTACAAACTTTTTATTTACAAACACATTCATTTTTCAATACATTCATCAATGAATACCATTCATTAGAATCTAAATTGATATAGGTATCATAGACATTACATCCATGTTTGTAAATGCTATGAAAGCTCACATAACACACATCACCAAACTTTATCACTTTAACAGTTACATGTTCAGACAGTTTCAGTTCATATCCTTCTTCTAAGTCAATGTCCATCACACGCATAGGTTGTGTCAGCTCAATGGATTTGGTGCCTCGTGTAAGCCATATTTCTGTTTCTTTGAATTCAAGCGTTAGGTTCTTTCCAATCCAATGCTTGTAACAGAGCGTACCATTCCACTGTGTTGAGGGTGATGTAGTCATAGTTTTCTGTAAGCTCGTCATATTGGCGAAATTGTATAAACACGTCTAAGCAGTTCTCAGTCACACGCACTTCTTATTCATTTGAGACTGCCAGGAGAAAGCCAGGTATCCTGAACTTCTCTAGATGGTCTTTCAACACGGATTGGTCATCAAGTGATAGGACGAGATACTGTCCAAAATGTCTTAGCACAATGTCATCATATTCGTTTCTCAGATATGAGAACCCATGCGTAATTGGTTTATATTCCGTTAAAAAGTCTTCCATCTCGTTCAACAGTCAGATGAACTATGAGCTGTCTCCTTGTCTGCAAAGACGTTTTTTTATGCTCGCAAGATGGTGAAGAGTGGATGTTGTATCACTTCTAGGAATCGCAAGACTGCGCGCCAGTTCTTGATATCAAAGATGATCAAATCTGTATATGGTGTATCTGGTACAACTCCCTTATAATCCTTTGGATAATCCTGTAAAAGATTTCTACAGATTTCTACACGTATGTTAGAATCATATTCAGCCACCGTCACTTCCACTTTATTTTCAAGTCTACGTTTAAACCCAGCTTCAAGTGGTATGTTTTTAAAGTCTTTCCACACTTCAGGTTTAAACCGATGATAACTTGTCTTAGAATCTAGTATCACTTCATTCCTCTCATTGACAGTAAGGTAAACACCACCGTTCAGCATGAGTGCATTCATGATTGTTACCTTGTTATGACTTGTCGTCTTGTCTGCGAAGCCTTTTATCCACTTCTTTCACCTGCTTCTTCAGCATTTTCCATTCAGGTATTGTCAGCAAGATACCCTTTTTCGTTGGACGGTTTTTTCCAGTCCCCTCATCTCTGAGGTATTTGCGAATGTTTACCACACCTTCATTACTTTGTTTCATAATCTTGATATACTTTCCATTGCCTAGAGAAAGCATTCCATCCCACGACTGTGGTGTTGGTGCTATCTCCACTTTTAATTTCTTAATGGTAGTATCAGGATGTTTCACTTTCATGTCTTTGACTGTATCAGCAAGAGTATCCATATCCGTTGGTGCAGATCTTTTCATGTTGACGCTTCAGTGTTCACACCACAACTAACTCTCAAGTTGAAGTGTCTCCCCCTTATATACTGTAATGCCCATGCGCCAAAGTGGAATAGCCATCACTCATCACATATCGCTTGTCATCAAAGGGAGAGAGAGCCACTTTCCTCAACTTCTCCGAGAAGATCTGGTGGTTATGACTTCGAATGATGTGTCCTGTAGTCATCGTTTGCGTTTGGTTGAACAAACTGTCTCTATACTGCTGATGTTTCATCCGTCTTTGACACGCGCGAGTGATGCCTTTGGCCGTACGTTTTTCTTTCCCACCATACATCATACTATACATTTTCGGCCGAAGTCCAACAAACTCTTCAATGGGAATGCCCGCCGTCTCATCTTTCATTTTCCCAAGCACTTTCTTGTTCACGTTGGAATGTAGGAAATGATCTGGCGGATAGTCACTTGTGTCGAACAAGTCAGCATCTTCCTGCATGTCTTTGTATATATCTTCCGTTTCTATGTCATAACATAGACTGTCGGTGTCGCTGAACAAGAGTTTGGCGTTGGGATACTTGGTCATGATGTAGTTGTAATGAAAGTGGAACATGAGCACTTTGCTGAGGTCGAGAATGGTGAACCCAACTTGAATGGGTTTATCCAGAAGCAGATCCACTTTGCGTAAATGTACCGCGGTCAAATCTTCGTTGAAAATTCTAAATTTGTGGAAGGAAGGTTTGGCTACAAGTTTCTTGAACCGCTTTTCCTGGTGAACAAGTTCCACATTGATGCGTTTTCTTACATTTTCCATGGTTTTGCCAAACACCGAGTTGTTCATCAATTTGAAGAAGTCTTTCTCAAACGGGTTCTTAGCCAACTTTCTCTTTTCCGTGTTCAAGGAGATGTATTTTGCCAACCATTTGCTCTGTGCAAACATGATGGCACGGTGCACCTTCGCGACTTTCAATCCCAGTGAGACATATTGCTGTAAATTTCTATAATGAAGCACATATTTCTTCTTGTCACACAAGTTGGGAATGAGCTTTTCACTAGGCTTGCTTTTCATGTCTAGATCTTTCCGTAGCTTCTGACTATGTTTTGACAATTCTCCCACTTTCACACATTTCCGTTCTGGAGCCACTGGGTAGTGATTATGATGATCATGAATTGAATATGGGTATTCCAAATCCACTTCTAAAATGTATCCAATCTCGTCATCTTCATCCACATCCATAAAGTCAATGGATTCTGGCTCGCTCACCCACATAAATCCACTTTCCGGCATGCTTTGCGACATAGCCCAGCCATACAAGTTGTTTGCATCCAGGTACGTCAAGTAGTTGGTTGGTTTCGTGGGATCGTAATCTGGTACGTAGGGGTTATTTGCTTTCGCATACTTGTGTGTGATGACAGATATTCCTCCACGTAGACCTTGTTCAACCATTTGGTACATGTCAATGTCGTTAATCAATTCCAATTTCACCTTTGTCGCTTTCAACATGGCATCCCACGACAGTCCTGGCGCTGTATAGTAGTGAGCAGGATCTAATTCATACGTGTTGAGACATACGTGACGAAAGTTTTCAAACACGTCAGCCAGCAGCAACACATCTGATTTCAGGTACAAGTCATGGTATTCACCAAATGTAGTACAGTGGAATGTCTCCCACACCTTCTGCGCATGCGCATAATCCTCATCGCTAATGTCTTCTTCACTGAGTAGACTGTAAAACTTGTCCTTGGACGGCAGTTGTGTTTCAGCAAACTTGGATGGCTCATCCACGTAATCATAAGGGTATACTCCCTTTCTCAACAGTAACTCTTGTTGGTCGCTATCGTGAATGTGTGACGTCATGTGATAAAAGTTGTCTTTCCCTTCTGCTGCCAGGTTGGAGACCAACTTCTGTAGAGAAGTACTCATGAACTGAAAGCTGTCTGTAAATTTCAGATTGCTCATGGTGAATGCAATATATTTCTCAACGGTGTTGGGAATGACTGTAATGGTTTCATTTTTGAACTTTCCAATTTCTTCCATGATCAAATGACTGTCATAGCCTCGTAAATTGTGGAAAAAGACAGGAATGATGAAAGAATCTTCAACATCCTGCTTATCCTTTCGAAATCGAAATTGTAAATTGCATTCATTATGTGCAGCTCCGCGGTATTTGCCATTGATATGATCATGATCTCTCACACGATCTGCTCCTAGAGGCTCATGACAAATGTAGCAATCTGTGGCGTTCTTATAATGCTCTTCATCTTCACAAGTCATGACTATTTTCTTTTTCTGCTGTAGACCATGCACAATACGATCACGTTCATATACCATATGGTCTAAAAAGACTTTCACGGCATTATCGCCTCGATATACGACTGGAGCACGTGTCTCATACTGGCTGACAACCACGTAGGCAAAGCTGTTTGGACGATGATGTTGATACTTGTCTCCTTCATGCTTTTTCGTGAAACATTCAAAGTCTGCATAAATGACAAACGGCGCTCGCTGTTGTTTGGCTACATTCTTGAACTTGATGAAGGGTTCCTTGAGAAATGATAAACGTTGTGCGCCATGCTTGCCACACACTTCACGATGCTTGTCTAACAGATCTTGTCGTATAAACCCGTGAAGACAGTTGAAACAATAAAATGCTGCAGCCTTATGCTTTGATCGATAAGCCATCAGTCTGCTGAAATTCTTGATGAGGCAATAATGTCTTGTCTTGTCATTGCTAATCAAAAGCAAGTTGATTTCTCTGGCGCTGTTGGCGCTGGTGTTTCGACTGAGTTGTATGGGAACAACGACATCATGTTCATATCCAAACACATTGATAGAAACATCATTCTCCTTTTCAAACTTTGGAATGTCTGTAATCGGTGTGGGAAATGTCATGCCTTCCACCTTCAATTCGTTCTCAAATGGTGTGTAATGACTCACGCGGCAAGGACTGTTTGTTGAAGGGTGAAGGTGAGCCAATACAGACCATAAGAAGCACTTGTTGTCTTTATTCTGAATGTTTAACACCGCCTTTGTATTCTTTACTTTCTTCGGTAGTGGGATAAAACTGCTTGCTTCCAATGGTGCTGACGTCGCTGTATGCACTTCAATGAATAATATGTTATCCAACACCCAGCCAGAACCTTGTCGCTCATGTTCATCAAACCTGGTAAATAATTCTTTATAGGCTTCTGGCAAGTCCTTCTCAATATCTGTTGGATTGTATGCTGCATACGTTGGACTACTGATGAAGGCATTATCCACTTGTTCTACCATCACGCCTTCAACATTTGGTGTCATTTTCTTGAAGCGTGCATGCACGACAATGTACCATTTCATACCACGGTTTAACGTTTCTAGCAAATGTCTCTTGATTCGGTTCTCTTGTTGTCGCATTTCAAGTAGCAAATCTGATCCATCTTCAGGCTCAAACCGTCTTTCCTGCGCGTTTTCACCAAGACTCACTCTTCTGCCTCTGCCTACTTGCACTGTCTCTTTCTTTCTTTGTTCTTCATGAGACACATTTTCCATCTCAGCACATGCATGTGTCTCAAATGCATCCAAAGATGAAAATATCTTGACGCATTTACAGCAGAGGACTGGATCAGGTCTGTCAACACCATCTTGTACGGTCTTTCGTCTCTTGGCTTCAATCTGCTCAACAAGCTCTTCATGAGCACGTTTCATCCTAGCTGGTTTGCATGTATGTGTCACGAACACTTCCAGAGATGGAAATGTCACATCACAATCATGACAGTAGACTGGTGCCATCGTTGTTGCTTCTTCAACTGCTGGAACTGAAATGAAGTAAAATATACGTTTCACTCTTCCTTTTATACCACTTCAATGGTGTGTTGACTCAGCAGAATGTATCACTAGTTGACTAGTTGACATGTTTCACTCATGCTTTTATGCTACTTCCATGTAATCAAAATATGGTGTGTAACTTTTCAAACTTGTTCCAAAATGTTAAAATTGCTGACTCAGCAGAATTTTACTTGTGTATATGAATGTCTTACTTACAGTTGTGAAGTTGTACAGCTGCACTGCTACACAGCAGAGACATCTAGCGGTGAAGTTAACTGACGGTGAAGTTAATTGGTCTGTCAAATGGTATTCATCCGCCAAATGGTATTCATCCGCCAACTAGACCTGAAATGTGATAAAATGTATTCTCACACACACACACACACAAACATGTTTTGCTTCATTTCATAATATAGGATGGCCCTTAAAAGGGCCCGAAATATTTTAGTATATATCAGCAGCAGTTATGGGGTTGTCCCTCATATTCCAACCACACTTGACACTTGCAGTATCGTTGAGTCAGTGTTACTATGCGGTTGTTCCACATAAATGTAATTACTACGTCAGGCTTCACTGCAGTGATCTGAGTTGGAAATTGTAGCACCTCCTCCAAAGCATATGTAATATCAGCTGCTTCAGCTTCATCACGCATATTTACCCAGATGCAAACAGATTCATTCGCTTGAAACGCTGTTAAGTCATCAATGATGATAGCTGGTGTGTTATCCATGATGTGTCTGACAATGTCTCTAAGCCTTGAGACACCACACTTATATAGGATTTTATCATGCTGATTCGACAAAAATTTTTGGTGCTCTCCTGGGGGGGGGGGGGGGGTCGGTACATAGTCTGTCCTGGGGGGGGGGGTCGGTACATAGTATGCCCTAGGGGGGGGGTCGGTACATAGTATGTCCTAGGGGGGGGGGGGTCGGTACATAGTATGTCCTAGGGGGGGGGGGTCGGTACATAGTATGTCCTGGGGGGGGGGGGTCGGTACATAGTATGTCCTAGGGGGGGGGGGTCGGGTTCATTGGCTTCATGTTGATTGACAGGTCGGGTTCATTGGCTTCATGTTGATTGACTCGGCCAAACCACTTTCGCTCCAGACAGCATCATCTCAGTATGACGTCATGATGACGTCACACATGGTCGCGCCTATCCTAACGCTTATCATGACTTCCGGTCCAGACATGATGACGTCACTTCCGGTCCAGACATCATGACGTCACTTCCGGTCCAGACATGATGACGTCACTTCCACTCCAGACAGCACTTCCGGTCCAGACAGCACTTCCGGTCTAGACAGCACTTCCGGTCCAGACATGATGACGTCACTTCCAGACAGTATGACGTCATCAAGTGACCCAGAACCCCCATTATCATACTACTTCTGGTGTGGTGAAGTATATATATATATATATATCTTGCATTGGTTCTTATGGACTATATTAATTAAATTATTTCATTACTTTATAAATCTCTAGTGTTGACGCAAAAATGCTTCTGGCTTATCTGTTCAATCGAAATACACATATTTTAATCTCAAACAAACTTATCATAGCATTCCATACAGCAATTTTAAAGTAATGCAGCAAGTAATTCCTGAATAATACTCAGTAGTTAGGACAATAGATCTTCCTCCGGAGAATTTTATTATTTCGCTATAACTCGCCAAAGTCACTTTGGAAACATTGAAATGTTGCCAAAATTGATGTTTTGCAGAATAAAAACAGTTCAAGTAATGAAGTCCAATCGTAGTAATAACGTGATACTTAGTAGTTACTACTGATAGTATAGAGATGGGGGCTGTAGTGTGGGATCGTCTGTGATTTTTTGTTGTTTCCAACCTGCAACAGTCAGTAACAAAACCAACACCAAAGTCAACGTATTAATCTGTGATTAAATGAGCACAAGAAAACAACAAGGCACGGTATCGTAATCCTATTAATTTCGCGTTTCCGGCTGTCACTGTTACGCATAGGCCAGGAAAACCAACGTTGTTTCTCATTCTTCAGGCAGGTTCACTCAAATCGCAAATCGCAAAAATGTAGCGAAGCCAATAGTCCACAGCATGAATTTATTTTAAAACGTTTTCACTATCTCCTTCGATGGTTACACTTTCAACACATTTTGCATTTTTTTAAATAACAACAATCATATTTATAATATACTTATTATTTCACAAACTTTTCTTAATCAAAGAATTTAACTTTACGGGGGAAACAAAATAAGTATTTTAGCAAATGCTGGGTCAACGAATTTTCCAAAGAAAAAGGTAAAAAGGGTCACTTTGGCTTTAATAAATAAAAAGAAAACAAAAAGAAAAACAAAAAAATATATTTTTCTTCTATGCCTCGTGTGACCTATCTATTTAATCTGTGACCCATTATTTCTTTGCTTTGCTTTAAACACCTTCTTAATAAGGGCGCATTTCCAAAGATGCAAGAAGTGAATGATTAGTCAAGGAAACCGCAATACCTATCTAAACCTATTTAAAATTCACCAGATTATCCAATGAAAACGTACATATTCTTACAATATTAGCGCTATATGTGAAATAGAATTAAATATGTTTAAAGTTAAAGTCATTTTCTTCTCATATTGTAACCTTAAAAGACGCATATCACGGCCAGCATTGCAAGTAAACACAATGAGCACAGCACACTAAAGTACATTATTTTTCACACGTAACATTTTAATGAAAGTGGTGTGAAATTCAAATTGGGCTGACTCCTTGTTTTCGATTTTTTGCTTGTCATTATTTACTACTTTAGATATCTGTCTATACATTTCTTTGATAATTTGATTCATGTGATTACCTGGGGAAAGTACTTGATAACTGATGGGCATTTCAATATGTTGCCCATTTCCAGATAGTGCAAACTGATTGCTACTTTCTCCAACCTAGATTAACATACAATTGCCGTTACAAACTAAAATTGGAGAAAAATTAGCTTAACTATAAAATACCCAATGAGAATCAAATTTCAACAAAATATATGGATAGGTTGTGTGTATTTGGGGCATAATGATTTATTATGTGTTTTAGCCAAGATGAAAAGGAGGAAACCACAATGCTTTGTATGCTTCCTTACTTGGCTTTGGGGACGACCACAGCAAACGGCATGACAGCAAATCACCGATGCTACTATAACAACGACTAGCTCAGCTACTCCGACCAACAGATAGAGAAATGACAGCGACATCTATAAAGACAGTTCAAAACTTTTGAAACGTGAGAGAGCCTTTAGAACTGTAATACCTGCTTGTTTTCCTGATGACCTCAATAGTTATCTCATCAGAATTTTATAAAATTATGTCCCGGACATTCTGATTGGGTAGCATTCGATTAGCTAAAACGAGCAGCCTCACAATTTTCAATGATTGAATTGTTTTGGGTTCAAGTTTTACCGTGAGAAAATCAAAAGATAATAACTGTGTTATACGGCATATAATGAGCAGAACTATGTCGATTCTATATAAATCACACCAAGAGCACGTTTATCAATTTAGCAGAGAGGTAGCAGCCACTGTATGACAGCAGACAAATGAAGTTATCCCAGTTTCTTTGCATAAGATGTTAATATATAAGTATATATTTCAAAAGCAATAGACATTGGATTGCACTGTGGTATTTCAGCAGTAATGACGCACATGTAAAACCCGTTTCTGCGATGATCGTATGAAACGTTAAAATGTCAATATTACACATACATCGAACTGAAATTCCTCTACAATTCAGACTTAGAGCATTTAGGCTAATTTGATGTAGTTCATGTGGTCACCTGAGTGGCCTTCATAGCCTTGAACTTATCCATGTTGTCTCCAACGATACTGAGTTGAAGTATACCGTAACCAAGGTATCCGGGGATGCTGACTGCGATCAGAATACTAAGTACCATTGTTGTTAAAATCTGACATGAAGACCACACGTTGTTTTTTATTTTTATTATTATTATTATTATCATTATTATTATTATTATTATTATTATTATTATTATTATTAGGGCGGTAGATATGTTACCAGTAGTACTTTTAGTTTTACATTATTGGCCATGTAACGGCAAAATTCAGAGAATTTGTGTTGAATTCTGTTTTATAGCAGATGGAAGACTTGCAATGCAGGTTTACAGGTACTTTGTAATGGCATTTATTTTGAGCAGAAACGTTAGACGCCTGAGACAAGAACAATAAGAAAGAATGGTGGGCACTCACCAGACATGAGGATTTCCTGAAGGAGGACGCAATGCCGAAAGAGCCCGCTATTATCCACTGTAATACAAGAGAATCTTATATTTTATGATCGCCAGTGCATAGGTTACAAATATACAAACACTAGTATGGTAAACTTAATGTCGTTATATGAACGCAACAGCGCAACAGTTTGCAGAATAGTTTTCAGGATTTTGCGTCCATTCACACTTATACATCATATATACACCTGAACCACACTCTACATTTGGCACAGAGAGAAGGAGAGAGAGAGTACATGAGAGTGAGAGAGATAGACAGAGAGAGAGCAAGAGAGAGAGAGAGAGCGAGAGAGAGAGAGAGAGAGAGAGAGAGAGAGAGAGAGAGAGAGAGAGAGAGAGAGAGAGAGAGAGAGAGGGGGGGGAGAGAGAATTTTTTGCAAAAGTGCTTCATACTCCCGCTATCCAAATCATAATACTTGATTAAACGTTTGAAGTCATTCAATAGTCAATTGTGAATAATTTAAAATTGGCTTTATGTGTCATAATTAGGGCTTTTCTTTTGAAAGATAAATAAGAAAATATCGTTTATGTAGACAAAATGTTTATTTAGAAAAAAGTGACTGGGTTTTGTGACTTTAAAAAAAAAGCTACCAGAATGAAACAGAATAATTTTAAACACAAGACCTTCAAGCATTGAAATTGTTCAAATATTCCTGACCAATGCCATAGCTTGCTGTCCCTTGAATTTCAATGGTCATTAATTCAATCCAGAAAGTAACAATACTGAACATAAGGCCCATCAAGGACTGACATAGCTTACCATCAATGCCATAGGATATATGTGCTACTTACAAATATTCCTGAACCAATGCCGTAACTTGTTATCCCTGGTGTTTCAATGGCCAGCCATGCAATGCAGAATGTCATGGCTAAAACACCAAGAACTATCTGCAGAATGCCTAGAACTCCAGCAGCGTTTCCATGGTACTTTTCATAGGTTAGTCGCTCTAAATATATTGATAACGTCACATGTAATTGTATTTTTGATTACTTTCTAACAATCTTATTGTTTTATTATTATATATATTTTTTTATTTGTTTTATTATATTATATTTGTATTTGTTCAGTTTTTTTAAATAACAATACAGTGGAAAAGTATCGGTTTGCCGAAACTTAAATTTATAATGTTTATAACTGCGAAAAACGTACCATAGATTTATTGAATTAAGGCCCTAAGAAATATAAATACACAAGCCTTAACAAATCTATAGGTTTTGTTGATAGCCGTTGCCTTAAGTTTATTGTTCCGAAGGTTGGGTATTGTCATCTTAGTGAAATGTGTATTAATTTATGCATTAAAACCCAAACTGCTTAAAATATTTGAGTCCAGTCTTCATCATGAACGTTTGAATGACAGGTTTACAAGCATGGGTCAAATAAAAAGGTACAATAAAAAGGTCCTTTTAGTGGGTGATTGACAGCAATAAGGCCATGAAAAGTTGCAATAAAAGGGTCTTTGACTCTGTGACTGACACAAACAGGGCGTATGAAGAGATGCAATAAAAGAGATCCTTGAAGGGAGTGACTGACATACACTGGGCATGTAAAAAGTTGCAGTTAAAGGGACCTTTCAGTGGGCGATTGACAAGCATCGGATCCATGAAAAGTTACAATAAAGTAACCTTTGATTGGGTGATTGTTATGCACTGAACGTACAAAAAGGTATCCTAAAACACAAAAACCCACCAGATGTTCCAGTCATTTGAATGACAACTGGCTGAAGTGTATCAGTCTGTGATGATGGTATTGGTGGTCTCACCATGGCCTCAGGTATCAATGATTGTGTCGATGATGTCACTATGAGCCCAGGAACCACTGATGGTGTTGGTGGTGCCACCATGGTCTCAGGTACCACTGATCGTGTCGATGATGTTACCATAGGCCCAGGAACAACTGCTGGTGTTGATGGTGCCTGCTTTGGCTCAGGCACCACTGATGATGTTGATGATATCACTATGAGCGCAGGAACCACTGATGGTGTTGGTGGTGCCACCATGGGCTCAGGTACCACTGATCGTGTCGATGATGTTACCATGGGCCCAGGAATCACTGATGGTGTTGATGGTGCCTGCTTTGGCTCAGGCACCACTGATGATGTTGATGATGTCACTGTGAGCGCAGGAACCACTGATGGTGTTGGTGGTGCCACCATGGGCTCAGGTACCACTGATCGTGTCGATGATGTTACCATGGGCCCAGGAACCACTGATGGTGTTGATGGTGCCTGCTTTGGCTCAGGCACCACTGATGATGTTGATGATGTCACTGTGAGCGCAGGAACCACTGATGGTGTTGGTGGTGCCACCATGGGCCCAGGAACCACTGATGGTGTTGATGGTGCCTGCTTTGGCTCAGGCACCACTGATGATGTTGATGATGTCACTGTGAGTCTAGGAACCACTGATGGTGTTGGTGGTGCCACCATGGGCTCAGGCGCCACTGACATTGTGCTTTTCAGGTGTCAAAGCACACACGTGTTATAAGGATGAATGTTTATTAGTTAACTCATATAAATATTGTGTAAATAAGCGTTAAAAACTCATCAATGTAACGTGTTTGAAATGCAATTTGGGTGAACGAAAAATTTGTTTCCCTATCTTCATACCTAATGTAATAGGCTATTTTGTGATCTATATATTATACAAATATAACTTTAATTTAATTTATAGTGAGTTTAAGTTTGGCTTAAATTATATCACTACCTATAAACAATAAACATGTCAAGACTAGAATGCATTTTGATCATGAGCAACATGATCGTAGAAGAAGTCGCCCAAACATTTTAAATAAATCTCTTTCGATACATATCAGAAAGAGATCACATGACCTGGAGCTGGACGCTTTTTAAGTTCCCTTGGAGCTGTAGTCCAAATATAAGTTAAAATCGCTCTACCTTTAGAAGTTTTCTAGATACGGAGGTCAAGGAGGAGATACCCTTCAGCGTCCGGGTCAAATTCAAAGAGCGTCCGGGTCCAGGTCATGTGGTATATATAGCTCGTTTAATTTTACCCAGCTACTACAGTTTACTCTATTACTTTTAATCAATAAACGATATTTCTATTTTGTATGTGAACTGTTGTGATTACTGACTTACCTGTGATCAAACTATCAACGTGAATCGAATGATTCAGGCTTAATTTTCCATCAAAAGACCATAGTAAAGAATCCCTGACTTCTTTTAAAATAAACATGTTTAAATGATGAGGATTCATAATAAGCCATGTGTTTGCGGTTCTCGATTATTTCCAATCAATATCAGATATGCCACAAGCTGATCAATGAAGCAATTTGTCTTTACTGTTGAGAAAGCTCTTTTGTTAATGGCTTCAGAGTCTTGGGTGAGGGGCAGGGGGGGGGGGGTCACTCACGTACAAATTGTTAAGCATGCATGTCGATGACTTTTTAAAACGACCATTAAACGCAAAGTATTAAATGATGACACTTTTGTAACGAAACTTACAATTCCGAAAGAATACGCCCGCTCGTTTTTGCTAGAAATGTGGAGTACAGAATGAAAATAAACGCGTCTGACTTCAAAACTATTCCAATTTATCGGCGTTAAATTGGACATGCATTATAACACATGTCATAACAAGTGGTCCGCCCTACCAGTGGGGGGGGGGGGAGGAGGCAGTGTAGACTCGAAGAGCAAGCTAAATTACCAACCCCTGTCATCGTGATTCAGATCTTCGCAAAATAAACAGATGATTGCTTCTTGACAAAAAAATTTCATTTTACGTTTCACAAATAACAAGCGATGTTCTGAAATATGAAATTAAAACTGAGAAATTCTTTAATTTGTTATCTATGCTAAATTTGTCTCTATGCTAAAAATAAGAATGTTTTGAAAGATTCTTTGACAACCGAATCAATGAACAGTTAGATTTATTTGCAAGGAAAACGGGCTTTGTAGCCTTGTCCTTGACTCTTTAAGACTGTGTTGCCAGTCTTACACAGCCGTTAATGAGTGTGTCGTGTCAATCTTACAGAGCCGTTAATGGTTGTGCTGTGCCAGTCTGGCACAGCCGTTAATGAGTGTATCGTGCCAATCTTACACAGCCGTTAATGAGTGTGCTGTGCCAGTCTTGTACAAATGTTAATGAGTGTGCTGCTCCAGTCTTGCACAGCAGTTAATGAGTGTGCTGTGACAGTCTTACACAGCCGTTAATGAGTGTGCTGTGCCAGTCTTGTACAAATGTTAATGAGTGTGCTGCTCCAGTCTTGCACAGCAGTTAATGAGTGTGCTGTGACAGTCTTACACAGCCGTTAATGAGTGTGCTGTGACAGTCTTACACAGCCGTTAATGAGTGTGCTGTGCCAGTCTTGTACAAATGTTAATGAGTGTGCTGCTCCAGTCTTGCACAGCAGTTAATGAGTGTGCTGTGACAGTCTTACACAGCCGTTAATGAGTGTGCTGTAACAGTCTTGCACAACCGTTAATGAATGTGCTGTGCCAGTCTTTCACAGCCGTTAATGATTGTGCCTTGACAGACTTAAACAGCAGTTAATGAGTGTGTGTTCCAGTCTTGCACAGCAGTTAATGTGTGTGCTGTGTCAATCTTACACAGCCGTCAATGATTCTGCTGTGCCAGTCTTGCACAGCCGTTGATTTATTACTATACTGGAAAAGTCTCATTTCTACAACGGCTCAGCGTATTTTGTGGGGATTATATGAAGATTTATGAGAGGTTTTATCAAGAAATATGACAGGTTATAAAGAATTATGAGGGGTTTTAAAACATTATGAGGGTAATATAAAGAATTATGAAGGTTGATATAAAGAATTAGGAGGGGTTTTATAAAAATTATGAGGGGTTATATAAAATTTATGAGGGTCATATAAAGAATTTTGAGGGGTTATGTAAAGAATTATGAGCGATTATATAAAGAATATGAGAGCTAATATAAGAAAAGATGAGGAATTATTTGAGGAATTATAGGGTTTAGATAAAATGTTACATATTTTCTTGCCTTAAAAACATTTTGTAACCGTAATGTTTATTTATTTGTTGGACCAATTTTAACAACTTTAAAATAAGTCAACATCAAATGATAAAATAATTGTTTCATTTCAGATGGAAAATGCATAAAAATACACCGATATAAAAAAGTCCATGCCTTAAAAACATAGTTCTTTTCTTGCCCGATATATCAATTACTTGTGTCAATAAATGCAAATATCTACAAAAAAACCCTGCCAAGTAAGAAATGCGAAAGGAGATATTGATTTGTATATGGGTTTCTATTTATAAGCCAGCTAAAACGTATATGCTGGCAATAAGAATGCAAGCAGAGATAAATAACAAGGCATTTCTTAAAAACGTATATAAATCACATTTAAAGTTTGATTCAGAACAACAGTTTTTACTGTTTTGTTCTAAAGCTGTTTAACAGCTGGACATTATCGTAGATATCCAACCAGCCTCGATGTATCCCGTTACAAAAACACTGCACCACCTGACAAATATGAACACCTTCTCTGTGTCACATCCCTAGAATTGGAACCACTTTATTCAGAAGCGCCCGCTTGTTGCATTTCCGGCCTTTCACTTTACTTCATATTACTTAATTATAAGTACAATCATCTGTACTTAAGCCGTTAAGATTCAAGACATATATAATTATAATAGAACTCTTTATACAGTAATTGCTACCATTCATCTATGTCGTAACTCTTCAACTCCCTGCTTAATTTGTTTCAGCTATTCTTTTCATTTATATTTAAGAAACTGTGTTCACTTTTTGTAAAGTAGTTACTTCATGAGTTCATTACTTCCACACTTAACACAAAATAGCTATCCGTTTTGATCGATGTACTTAATTTTTACTGTCGATCACATAGGGAGGTGGCGCGAGGATGCAGTGCTGTGGAATTCCCTGCTTCTCACTGTTTCCGGTTACTAAAAATAGCAACAATACAATTACAATTACATACAACGCTATCATTTTCAAACTATCTCAGTATCTAAAACAACAAGACCGCTCCATTGCGGACTAGATTGTACCTTTAATTTCAGTATTGAAATTAAAATTCCTTGTGAAATAACACGGAGTATATTTTTCCTAGCATTACATTTCATTACATGGTTGCTTCAAAGAGTCAGTATGAAACAAAATTGATTTTGAGCATAACTGAAGTTATTTCTAATTATTTTTGCGCAGTCTCGTCCATCTGAAGTTACAATAGGGTGTTAGATTGCTTGTGTGGATATGTAAAAGTACCGCTGTCAGCATAATTACCTGGTTGGAATTCATGAATAATTACTTGAAGAACCAACTGGACAGTCAGCAGGTTTCTTACTTTATACGTAATTACCTGAGGCAATAATCGTGCAGACTGCAGGTTTGAGAATGTCATGCATAATTACCTGGGACAACAATCTGGTAGCTTGCAGGCAGGCCAATGGTCTTTTGTCCATGTTCTGTGTTCACCACTGTCACATTATCGTTCTTCCCTGCATTCTTTTAACAGCGACAGAACGTGAAACAAAATTCAATACTATTAGGCACACAAAGGGTGATATAATTATTAGCCATCAATTTCTTTCAAAGCCTATTGATTTAGTTTCTAAGACAAACAAAATGCTATGATAAATTTTTGTATCATTGATTGAAAAGGTGTTATTTGACAGAAATGCTTACTTGAATGACTTGACCTTGTCTCCTGCAGCAACATGCAACATGGCAACCCAACGCTGATGCTGATATGGCAACGACGAGCTCAGCCAATCCAATAATTAGCAACAAACTGGACACGGCCATCTACACAACAAAAAAAAAAAAAACAACGCCTGAAAAAGATGACCATTCAATCACGTTGCGCCTCAAGCAATCATCAGACAATCTGTTTTGACAGTAAGTACGGAGATCAACAGCAAAACTGTACCTTAGAGTCAGAGAGGGGTTTATTTTCTCCAATGCAGTCGATACAGATTTCCCGGGTTGCGCCGGATCCTTCGTCGGACTCAACGAAGCAGCCACAGCCGTCCATGTCCCTTCTCTCCTCCGTCTCTTTAGCTACTTTAACGACCTGCAGTGACGCGCAAGTCAGATAGATACCCATGCCGACAGCTGCAAGCACGCTAAGCACTAGCGTCGTGATAATCTGAAGTAAAATCACTTCGCACATAGGCATTTTTTTTATTACAGCAGTACAACATACTATATTTTAAAGCAGGTGTGTGATGTGGATGTAGCAGTTCTTATTACACATAAGTTTTCATGCTTACACATAATGTTTCACACATAATATTAGTACATATTTCAAGTACCTTTCCTTGAAAACTAAAGAGCAATATCATATGAAAGAAGTCTTGAAACTGTAAAGGTATCAGCGCAATGATAAACATTGTTACTCACGGTGCAAGAGGATTTCCTGGAAGCAGATGCAATGCCAAAGGAACCAGCAACTATCCACTGCAAAACATTGTGGATAAATGGACTTATTTTGAGTAAACGCAAAGCATTATTGACAAGGAATAAAATGTCCATGCTGATGTAACGGTTGACTAATTGATCAATATTATCTTTGCGTTGATTTGAAATAAACAACATATACTTTTACGTGTCTTATTTGGCGTTTTGAGTACACATAACTGTAGTATCCATACATATTTGCGTTCCGATCAATATTGACATATTATTGGCTTTGAATAGACCAATAAGAATATAACAAATGACACATAAAAAGTCACATTAGAAAGAAAATTAATACGACATCTGTAAAAGATCCACGACTATTTGCCTTTTTTCAGGTGAATATTTGGACTAACATAAAGTTGACAACATCGAATTAACACCACAGCAAAATATATTTTAAAAGATTTTTTTTCAAATAATTTAGCTCAAAGCAAGCTTTCACAAGTGTTCCAGTTTGGAAAGTATACCCCTTTTTGGATATTATTGCCAAAGATTTTCTTACAAGTATGGCCGAGATTATCCCATAGCCCGTGTATGCTGTCCTTATGCGCAAGCACATAGATGCGATGCTGAACGTAATCGAAGCCACTGCCAAAGTTATTTGAAGAATGCCCAGGATTCTTGCAGCCTTCGCATGATAATTATAATATACTCGGGGTTCTAAAAACATTATCATTATTATTATTGTTATTATTGTTATTGTTCTTGTTACAATTATTATTATAAATGGTAGAAGTAGTATTAGTATTAGTATTATTGATTTATTTATTATTCTTTCTCATACTAAACTTTATATTTCCAGGGACATTATGTTTAGTAGCGACGCAGTGGATACAACATTGAAATCCATTAATAATATAGCAATAATCATACTAAAATCCCATGAAAGCAATATCTGTGCTATATCCTTTTGGGATAGGGCAAACGTTTGGTTTGGAATCACCTAAAAGTGATTTTCTGACGGTATTGCTATAATTAAACATTCTCGGCTCTAAAAGCATATTATTGTCAAAAGCATGTTATTGTCATGATACTAATCTTGACATAAAAAAATAAGTGTCGCGGCATCACATTAGCCAAATGAAGTGGGAGGTTAAAAGTATGAAAAAAATAACCAAAAGAAAACGAAGCACGGCTGTGGAAAATCCAATGCAATGCGCTACTTTTGATGAATTTACTAAAAGAATTATGGTTGAATGAGGATCTTATGCAACAAAATAACACATATTCCATTCTATATAAGACATATATGTAAGTAAAACAATTTGGTCTGTTGTGCTATAGCTTCTTAAGACTTTTTTGCATACTAGAGACCCAGAACAAGACACACCATGAAGTAATATCAACCCAAAAATTACATCCGAGTTACTGCATCCAATTCAAATTCACTCGCACTCACAAGAGGTATCTAGAACACGAGACTACACTAAAATCAAGATCAAGTGTTATTATTTCTGGGGATCTGGTTTATAATAAGAAATCTCACCTGTTGCTCTAACCACCTGTATGACAACTGGTTGGGGTGCTACCGACATGGTGCTCTCTAAACAAAAATGTCTCTATAATGATTTTTTTAGACATTATAACATTTAAAATTTAAGACAATGATATGTTCACCCGATTTATAGTCATTGTCAAGAACATGGTTAGTGTTTATACTGGTGCTTTAGTAGGCTTTTAGTCATTACTCAGTAAAGGAATGTGGATTCAAACATATTACTACCGAACTGTTCTAAATTAATACTTAAATTTTTCTAATGCAAATATAAAATTATTAGTATGTAGTTACCTCGCCCTATTCCAAATTTGAAAATATTTTCGCTCACTAAAGTCCAATTATTTTAAGCACAATGGTGTTGTCCTTCTTTCAAAAGGGTGTTGTCCTATTTCAGTGAGTAATCGCAAATATTACTGTGTCACTTCAAACACAATGATAACAGGCCCTGCAAAGAAATCTATTGACCAAACAAAGCAAGGATTAAGCCACTCGCATAAATTCAAGGTGAGGAATAATCGGTACGTATATCACTGATAGAACAGATCTATCAGATCTATAGAGCAGGGATCTATCTGTGTTTACGCTGAAGATCGAATTAGTGTTTTCTGAGGCACAGAAAATATTAAGGCTGCAGGACACTATAAGTCCGTATGAAATTTTCTCAATGCTAGAGATTAATAAAGGGCTTCCAACGATTACTTTATCCATAACTGCATAGCGTTCACCTATCTGTGGTCTGTTGGCGTGCTTAATACAGTATTACACACTGATGATTAAATGTTCGAAGCGACTACACTTACTGGTAACAAAACTTGTCAATTCAGTTACTTAATATATATCCATCGGTTCAAAAGTTATTTGTGTTTAATGTGCCGGTAATTTTTCAGATGAGTAGAAGAAGGAAAGATAAGAACAATACATAACCACAAATACCCGGTTTAAACACGCGGGGGTATCACACAAATCACAGAAATTAGTCGTAATAATGAGTATGCATTTTTACAGTAAATTAACGTAACCCAATATGGACCCTAAAATATTCCCAGGCAGCATGGTTTGTTGTTTAGACAATATTAATCAATTGTCTGTTTAATTAGAACAGAATATTCACACAATATAACATAAACACACCATAGGCTTTCAATGGTCAGTTGGAAATACAAATAACTTTTGAACCGATGTATATGAATGTTGGCTTGAAAAAGATATGCAATCATATATACCATCTTGATCCACACTGCAAGAGCGAACACTTATTTCACAAATATTTCCACATTTGTTCGATATAATGTACCCATACAAACCTGAACGTGTCTTTTTCCTTCAATACCGAAATTTTACTAATCTATAAAAAAATCTTTTTCCAAAATAATATCGATTTTCTTTCATTTTGAATTTATTGAATTTACCATGTGCGCCCAAAATAGTTCTTCTCTCTTTCGATGTTTTCATGCAACTGTGCATTTCTTAAGTTTGCAAACGTCTAATTTATTCGGTTTTTACTGACATTAAGGAAATGTAGAAGACTTTGTTCTTTGGAATCCTTTCATAAATGACAGCTCTGGTGAAAAAATTACTGATTAAAGTTTAGTATACACTCGCTACAGTACTTTAGAGACAACTTTCCTGTCTGCTACAGTACAGTACACTCTTTACAGCACCCGACAGACAGGTTTATGTGTGCTACAGTACAGTCCACTCTCTTCAATACCCTAGAAACACTTGTAAACTAGTCAATGCCCAGAGCTTGCCAAAAGGCTGCGATAAATTAGGCGTTAGTCGTTTTAATTTGTTTCATTCAGACAAACAGTTTGGGTAGGAAACCAAAATTTTGTCGGAAAGTACTTGAGGTCGTCGTTTCGAGATTGTTCTGTTCTGTTTGAAATTTATTTGCACTTTCAGTTTAGAAATAATACCTGAAACTGTTCTATTTAAGCACATTGCCTAACTCCACACAACCTCAATACAGAGAAAGAAAGCATCCAATTGCCAGAGTTAGACCATATCTGCATGCATTACCACTGTGAAAGCGAAGAGGTTGGGGGTGAAGTTGGGAACTTGGCTCTAAATATGTTACCATGTGCGCCTAAAAAGAGCCGAGGAATAGGTAATTGTGGAGAGAGATGTGGTCCGCACGGGCTAGGAATTTTATTAAAAACGTTTTCATTTATTTTCATACAAAAAAGGAGTGGACGTGGTTTTCTTTTGCTCTTGATTAAAAGAAGAGATGATATAATTCCAAATATTATCAATATTATGCATTATTTATCAGTAAGAAAATCTTCATGTTGACTCAAAATAAGTGACTACAGATGAATACTGTGTTACATGACATAAATTTGTGTTTTGATTGCAAATAACTGCAATATTTTCAGCCTTGGCGTTACGGTCAACATTGAAAAGGCGACTAAAAGAGAGTACAACATATACAGAAATCATGGCTATATACAAAAATTGGTGACTTTTTAAAATATTTTTCGTGTTGCACTTCTACGTGTAGCTCAGTCACCCTTGGTTTTGAATTTCCTGAAATTCAAGTAAAAACTTGAATGATTTCTATTTTTGCATATGGCTTTTAAATTTTTACCAATTATATATAAGAATCTTATGCTACTAAAGTATTTCATGTTCATTTTAGCTGCATTTTCTTAATATTAAAGTATTCAGTCATACAATAGTGCCATGTTAGTAGTAGTATTATAAGTAGTAATACAACCTGTAATAGTATCACTACTTAAAGAATTAAAAATAATAGTAATAATAGCAATAATAATAGTAGTAATAATAATAATAATTAAATAATTAGAGTAGTATTAACAAGCAGAAGAAGAATGAAAACCAAGATGCAAATCTAATAAATTTATTCTTAATTCATGCCACATGTGTCGCATTTATAAAAAATAAGAAGTATACCAAAATACAGATTAGTCAAATATAGTCTATTTCTATTCAATATAAAATGCAAAAAATGGCGGAAAATAAAGAAGATCACCAGTTACAAATAACAGGAAGAGCAAAACCAATCCGAGTAAACGCCAGTTAATGTCAATAACCGCAGTAAACACCAGAAATTAATCTGTTATTGTTGCGACTATTTAAAAATGCAGTATTTGACTATTGCCACCACAGGTTTAATAGTAAATTTAACAACAAATTAAAATAGATTTTGACGTGTCGTATTATACATGATAATTTAGAAACCAATAACATTTGGCCAGTGCATATTTTAGCAATGCGTTTTTATTTTACATTCATCCCAAATTAGTGGGGCATTGCTATATGTGACATTGTAGAAATAGATACCCCTTACTACTGCGCATACACTTGCATTAAACATACTAAGCCACTCGTTGCAGTTAAAAAGCAACCTCTTTGGCAGCTCAGTCTGTTGTGTGTTACTTAATGGGGGTTCTGTGAAAAAAAAGAGACGAACTACTTTTTAAAATATCCATCTGCTCTGTTTTTGTACATAGCAGAGAAATCTCATCACAGAGTCCAGCTGTTTTATGACAACACGCCTTCACTATCCCATATATTTCTAATCAATACATTCGAATTCTCCTGTTGTGCTATCCATCAGGATTTAACTTTCTTCCACTTGTGGCTCTTTCCTGGATCAGGTATAATTCATAAGCACAAAGAAACATAACTAAATATTTATCACTTGCTCAGTAAAATCGATTCCTCTTATAATGCTCTGCAGGTAGTACATGGGTACTTGGGTAAGTACCTAATACTTGGCAACAGTAGTATAAGGTGGGGGTGAGCCGCCCGTATACTGGGGAGGCTGCTGCACGTTCTGATTCTCCTCACACCTAGGCGCTGAAGAGGAAGAAAGTACTGATATTTGTACAAGTACTTAATATTTGGCATCAGTAGTATAAGGTGGAGGCGAGCCGCCCGTGCATTTGGGTGGCTGCTGCAAGCTCTGTTTCTCCTCACACCCAGACGCTAAAGAGGAAGAAAGTACTGTTTTTTTTGTATTGTAATGCGCAACAAAAAAGTACACTAATTAAAACAATTTTTTTTCAATGGAAGATTTTATATTCCTGACTAAAAAAATTGTTGCATCGCTACAATGTTGCTATATGCAGTTTGTTTACCTGGAGCAACCATCTTGAAACCGGCGGGTAACTCTATCGTTTGCTCTCCATTTCCAGTGTTCATTACCACAAACTGGTTTGCCTGGCTGCTGCTGGCATTCTGATAAAGCAAACAACTGTGTTTAATGAGTATATTACTTCAATTGTGTAAATATAAATGTTTGTAAACAAAATACTGATTTTTGTATGCGCCTTATTTAAGCAAGGGGGAGGAGAAGATTAACTTCCAAACTGGCACATATAGACCATAGAGCAATAACATATCATATTCCTCCATTCATTGAAAACGAAGCGTACAGGAAGCCAAAGTCCACCGTGAGTCTGTTGTTTGAATTTTGGTTAGTTATTGATTGTTATTATTATTTTATTTATTTGTTTCATGTATTTATGTTTGGGAGAGGGCTGAGTTCGAGCATGTGACTTACGTGTGCGACCTGCGTCTGTGGTCTGCAGCAACACGCCACCCGGCAACACAGAGCAGCCGCTGCTATGGCAACCACCAGCTCCGCCACTCCAATCACGACCAGCAGGCTCGAGACGGCAAGCTAAATATGTCGTTGAATTCATAATTTAGAGTCATAGATTTTAATTAAAAAAAGCTACGATTGTTTCTTAACTTTTCCAATAAATTAAACTTCACGCTTTACAGAGAAAGAAAGAAAGAAAGAAAGAGAAAGAAAGAAAGAAACAGAGAGAGAGAGAGAGAGAGAGAGAGAAAAGAGAGAGAGAGAAAAGACAGACAGAGAGTTAGAAAGAGAGAGAACTCTTGAATAAGCATTGCAGATAAAAAGATAAAAACACAGCAATGCAATAATGACTGGATGTGACGGTACCCCTGCTTTGTATTTATCCTCCATCTTGTAGCGATGATACTCCACGTAGGTAATCTGTGAAGCGGCCGTAGAGAGGTAGCTACCCATACCCACAGCCGCTAGGATACTCAGTACCATCGTCGTTATGATCTAAGCAAATACATAAATATACATGATTAAATTGGGTTAACGCAGTTACATTGTTATGGCGTTGTTAAGTACGTGGCTTCAGTCGTGCGGAGGTGTGACGTGTTCGATACGGCTGTGCATATCTGTTTTTGCTTCTACTAGGCAAAACACTACTGATTCATTTTCAGGTGTCATCGAAATCCTAAAATAAATATTCAACTCCTGCTCATTTACTCACCGTGCATGCCGTTTTGCGCGATGCCGATGCAACACCAAATGATCCCGCGATTATCCACTGAAAAGAGTCAAAACGAAAAGACATATGATTTGCTTAGAGGGTTATCTACAATGCAAAACAATTAGTAGTCTTTTAGTAGTCTGACAAAGTTGCCAGTATTCCTAGCGCTCTTCCAACAAGGAGGGTGTAGTGTGAGAGTTGAACAGGGTTGGGATTTTTATAGATAAAATCTTTTTTCAACACAGTGTAAACCACTCAAGTGTTTTATGATATCTGATATATATCAGATATTCATCTTTTGTCGTTGACTTTGTTTACCCGCCTTGGAAAAAATCCCTCCTTACAACTAGCGGTTGTTGCGTGTGTATATGTGAGAGGGGGGGCTTTGATTTGGAGGGGTGAATGAGTTAACAACAGAATGCTTACAAATATCCCGCTCACGATGCCGTATCCTGAGTAAGCCCTTTCTATTTTTATACCGATGGATGCGGCAGAGAAAACAATGGACGCCACGGCGAGGACGATCTGGCAAATGCCGAGAACTCTCGCGGCCTTCCCATTGTACTTCTCGTAAAATCTCGGTGCTGCATAGAGAAATATCGAGACTTGGAATCAGTGCGTATAGGATTTATATAAATCAAATCAACTATTACTATTTTTTGGCCAGTTTAGATAACGCCTTTAATCTCCACATGCAGTTTATTTACATTAAAATTCCACACACCATCAATTCCGATTGTTTTTTTTTAAACATAGTACACTTTATTGAACATTGCCTTTCCAAAATTCCTAGTTTATTTAAATCTCGAGTCTTTGTACCAGAGCAACATATTAGAAATTCCACCAATATATAAAGTATACAAACTTATCATGACGTCATGGTTGTAAGCAAGATATTCTGTCGTTATGTTATTATAATCAATATGTCCAATATGTTGCTATAACCGATTTGTTGTTATGCCTGATATGTCATTATAACCGATATGCTGTTATATTCGACATACGTCGTTACACCAGAAATGTTCTTGTATCCCATATGTCGTTATTTCCGATCTGTCGGCATATCGGACATGTCGGCATATCGGACATGTCGACATATCGAAGATCACATTATGTCGGCAATAGCAATATATTTGCGTAACAGTTGTCGTTATAAAGAGGCTCTACCGCAACAGTTGATTTTAAACGATTATAGGAAACCGTTCTAGAAATTTGGTTATGCGACATTTCATAATATAGTGGAAGACAGACATCTGGCCACTGAACAAAAGAGGCCCAATTCCGAGAGTGGTCCTTTATGTATTAATCTTCATAATGGACAATACTTTTTGATGCACAATTTTAGACCTATACTTAGGGGTGAAAATGACATAGAAAATCACTCGGTCTCATTTTCTCTTACCTGTTGACTGCACCACCTGAATAACAACTGGCTGAGGGGCCACAGACATGATTCTTCTTCCTTTAGTTTCTAAATAATTAAAAAACACACACATAAAGAAGTTGATTGCTTTGCACTGCCGTTTTTATTTGGCTTGCAAATAACTCACAGGAGATTATTTTTGACAATGATTTACCAAAAAATTGAAGTAAAGCTCACGTTTTAGTTTTAAAGAAGGGAGGAGTCAAACATGTTCCATATCCTAAAAGTAAATGGTGATACAACTTTTTATTATTTCCTTTCCTAAACTAAATTATACGAAATTTACGAACAAGATTTTATAAGTGTACATAAAATGTTTCACACAAAATATGGCAGTAACTTACCGGGTGTGCTGATGTAAAACTGTATCCCAAAATAAGCTGCAAATTTTAGCTAAATTTAACTTGTTAATGCAGAACTGTTGCGAGTCTTTCTCAAATCAGGAGCATTTGATTGATGTCACAACTGCGTAGAAACAACGATCAATGAGTAATTGTTCCAAAACTCATACACAGTAATTTCTGTGTTTGTGTCATAGTTCGATAAATACTAACAACACCGGGTCAAGAATAGCTCACGAGGAGAGTTTCGCGGTTGGGTAGGGGGTGGGGGAGTTATTCGGACGTCATACATTAGTGATGAATTAAGAAAATGGCGGAAAAGGGTTTCCACCTCTACAACCTCTCGCTTGTGATCATGGGTCATACAATTATAATATATTTATATTTATATTTATATTATAATATATTACATTTATTATTATATTTATTATATAATGGTTTATTCGGGTCAAGGGTGATTCTTTTTATGCTATAACAGACAATAATTATTTAGGGCATGTTTAACTTTACCTATTATTATGGATTTTTCTATACACCAGTGAGCACCATAATTTAGGTGTTTTTAAAGCCTTAGGTGCTTAGTGCGCGTATGTAAAGTGAAAAGGTATAGCGGCAAATATATGCCAACAACGATCCCATGAGCCACTTAGTAATTGTGCACGGTGTCTCTTTTATGAATGAAATATCGTATTTGTTGTTTACCTAGTTTCCTGGATATCGTGGAATCAATAAGGCTGTTCTTTGGTGGAAAATCAATATCAGTCTCTTCAGATGGGTTATACATTTAAACAAATGAATTATCTTCTCTGAATTGATTTGCTTGCCTGTACATTTATGTGGGTGTCTGCGTGCCTCCTTGCCTGCCTGTCTCCCTCCGTCCCTCCGTCCCTCCCTCCGTCCCTCCCTCCCTCCGTCCCTCCGTCCCTCCCTCCGTCCCTCCCTCCGTCCCTTCTCTCTCCCTCCCTCCCTCCCTCCCTCCCTCCCTCCCTCCCTCCCTCCCTCCCTCCCTCCCTCCCTCCCTCCCTCCCTCCCTCTACCAGCTGGGGTGAGTGGAGAAGTGTGAATATAAAGAGATAACACTTTTACCTTCTCAAATACTATTGAGCATCACTAAAAGACGTCCCTTTTCTGGCAGATGGAGTTCTGGCCTAATTTCGGAACACTGCTTCCCAAATAGAAATATTTCTGCTAAGTCCCTGGTAATTCACGCAGCATTCAACACACCTCTTATAAAAACAAGGACGACTAGTGATTGAGAATCCCCTGCTTGAATCCCGTGCACGTGATGCAAACATCTCTAACATACTACAGTGCTAAAGTTAAAATAAAATAAAGTAAAAATTCTCCAGAGGTGACGTTGAAAAGTCTGGAAACGCCACATAATCAATCAGGTCAGGGGTCACCTGCCATTTGCACTCAGAATGAGTTAAACCAAAATCCGTCCAATTACTTTGACAGAATCATGTCTCCATAATGTGCATAAAGACCCCACCCTTTGGCGGTGTCGGGGTTACATAATGCAAAGGTGATCTTTAATAATCAAGCAAGGTTACCAATATGAACACTCACGCAAAGATTGACCAACATGTTTGTCGAAATCGTGTTCACAAGCGAAATGTGGGTCGCGAATGTTAGAGCAAAAAAAAAAAAAAAAAACATAGCAGTGCAAGCAAAGCCACCCAGGGCATGATAATTAAACGTGTCACTATGAATACCCACATGGTACATCCGTGTGTGGTGTGGGAAGTGATAACACACACATGGATATATATATGCGTGCAATGGTTGTGCTGTGTACCAAATATAAATTTGATCGGGGTATAACAAGAGACAACACACATCGATAAGTGACACCAGCTGCTGATGGGGGGTGGGGGCGGGGGGGGGGGCGTATCAATGTGTGAATTCTGAGTTAATTGTGGTATATGTAATTTGAATCTCTTTGACCTGACTGACGGGGACTACTTCTTTAAAAACAATATTGTTGTGCACTATTAAAAAAGGAAAAATCTACGCAGTTACGATGCCGCCATTTTACTAAAACGAGAGGTTACAGGTTATAGGGATGTTGATTGACGCGCGATCGCCCCAGACCAGGAGCAGCAGTGGAGTAACCACGAGTAACGACCGTGCATCAAGATCGTGAAATTCGATTTCTTCACCTCCGCAACACATTTCCACGTGCAGTGGCTACAGCGGCTGTTACGTTGGGTAGACACTACCCCCGAATCAGCGCAAAGACGTGTTGTGACGTCTTCGTGAGCGAAATATTCCGCCATGCCACGCCTATGTTGGACATGTGTTGCATAACCGTAGACAGCATGTAAGTATGAACAAGCTCATCACGTTGATGCCCAGGTAGATAAATGCCCTTATAAAAGAGTGAGGTACCAACACGCGTTACTAAACATTTCAAAAATCCAAAGTTGTATGGCGAATTTTCGAAATGAGCAAGACATTCTGTTGAATGGCGGCAGTTACAACCAGTGTTTAAGAAAGAAAATCGTGTACTCAGAGAAGGACTTAATGCGTTGATAAAGTGAAAAATATAACCAAATAGGTACAGTACATATATTGCTATGTGATTTTTCTTTTCACCGTTTTTACTTTCCTTAAGTATATAAATGATTAACTTAAGGTTTATCCTGTCATCAGTAAACTTGAAAGTGGTAAAATAATAGTAATTACCATACAGCATTTAACAATCGATAAAAAACAGAAATATATGTAAAAATATTAATTTGGAATGCCTTCCGGTGGCACAACATGGTTAATTGCGCTTTTTTTATTGGCTTAACGTCTGAGGGGGAGGGGGGTCTTGTGACTTAGATATGAAGCGGTTCCGCACTAAGTGATAAAAAAGCATCAAATGCTTATCTGTCTTGTTCGATCATATTCGTACTGTCAGTCCATGATGGAAGCAACGTTATTAAAAGTCTTATCCAAAAGAATAGATGCAACACTCATTTCGTTAATTTATTTCAAGTAATTCTAATACTAGTATGATCTGATGAACACAATGTGTCTGATTTTATGCTAGATATACAAACCTGCACTTTATGAAAATACAAAATCATCATCTTGCATGATTATCCATAACACAGAGATGTTTTTCACATTTCTTATTTAAATCCAGACTTCCTGATAATCAAGTTTGTATAATGTATGACTTAACGGATAACCAATTGTGTCTTATTTTCTTTCTCCTTCAAAAGCCTTCGTGCCAAATCCAGGGCGTCAAAATTTCTATTATCCTCACCTTCTTAACCTTTTACTTCCATGATAAATCGACGCATGATAAATATATGGCCTGAATCATATGTTATAGGTCACATATAAACCAGAAACATATGTTTATGTTTCTAGCACAAAATTGTACCCGTCTCAGAAAAAGAATTGGAAGTTAAAAAACCGAAATTACTGATGTTCTCCCTATCTCAGAAAGCTGTATCACATGCTATATAAAACTTATAAATCCATTCGCGCTCGCATAGCCACATATCATGCTACACGTACCCAACCCAACTGGCTCTACCCAAACTGGCTCAACCCAAATTGGCGAATTTTGTATTTGTTGCAGGTTTGACCTACTATGTTCACGCTTCAAGTTGGCCAGCTAGAAGCAATTGGGCAGCTTGAAAATGGTGGAATTTCGGGGATGGGATAGTGCTGTATACTGCCAGAAAACTAACGGTGGCACTAACGGTAAATTTAGCAAGGGTAGAATCTTTGTCAATTATTACTGAAAATTTCAGCTGATCTTGGATACCACCAAATCAAATGAGAGCAGGCCAGATTCACCAATTAGAAGGAAAGTGGATGCCTGATTAAAAAACATAGCACTTTGCTAATAAAATGCATAATTTTCACAAAGTTAACTCCAATGTTTTCGTCTGTCTGCCCCGTCGCCTCTTTTTCTACTCCTCTCCGCCCCCATTCAACTCTATCCGCCTTATTTCGAATACCAAACGGAGCACCCTAAAATTTGTATTGATTTTCAACAAGATGAAATAAAATCACATCAATATCATTTTGCTAATACAATATAAATCTTTTGCTTATCTAAAACATAACACAAGACTGTGACTATCTTTGGAAAATCTCTGGTCCATTATAATACATGACGGCGTAGTGCTTTCTCTCGTCCAGACGATGCTTGTATTCCTTGTTGAGGACATAACAGCCATCTTCCACTTCCTTTTAATCCTTGCGACACCTTGAGGTAGAGCATAAGATCCCAGCCTTGTTGTTCTGTTTCTGGTTGACATAGCAGCACACATACAGGTTGCACACATGCTTCCGGTTGTTGCTGTTATCTTTGTTGCAGTCACTTAGTTTCTGAACATCAATCTGCAAAAATGTTGTTGTTGTTTTTGTGTATTATTGTTTGGGGCACAGAATATATGACGAAAAAGGAGCAGGTGCGACTAATAACATCACAAGTTACAATGCGTTACAATGTCACTGAAAGAAAATAAATACTATTATATTATTACCCACATTATTAAAACACCGGAGCAATCAATCTGTTCATTACGCAATTCTTTGTATACGAAGCAAAAAAATCTCTTTTTTCTGATAAAACAATAACATGCGTGATAACACGAGTTCTAATTGCAGGTAAAATATTTCAGACATATAAACGGATGGTTTTCATGTTTTTCCCACCCTGATAATGTAGTTGAAGGGATACCTGTTACATTATTACCCCCAACCAGGCCGGAGCTGTTAATAAGCTGCTTACGCATTACTTTGTATATGATTTATTACAAAGAATCAAAGAATTTTTTTGTTTTTAATAAAGAATAACATAAAGGCTTTCGTAACATAATTGATGACACGTGCCTTAATTACACCTTAATTTATAATGCAGTGTTCGTTCGATATGTATTTTACTTCGCTGACCTCGTATAGAAAATACAAAATGACTTACTCCCAAAGTTTAAGCATGGAACTGATTGCTTTTTAAATTCGAAAGCGTAGATGTTAAAAGAAAATTGTTTTTCCCTATCAATTTTGTATGAGTTATCCCACAAAATGTATACTCGAACAAACACCTTCATCGAAAAGGTACGAAATTGTTATGATGCCGTTACTGTTTGAAGAATGGATTTTATTTTGAGGAAATGGCAGGAAAAACATACGAACTTCGCTCTCTTTGAGGGCAAAAATAGTATCTGTTTTATTGAAAACAAAGACTTGGCAGAACTCCAACTTTTTGTTTTGACACAAATTCAGAGATCAGCTTGTGGCTTTGTGACATAATGAATGCTTCGTCAATTTTATCTGTTTACTTTTCGTTATCTTTAAATAACGTTTTAGTTGGATTAATTACTTTAATTTCACCCCTTCCTTAAACTTTTAATAAGACTACATTTTATGGCCAATTTCACTACAATTCGCAATTCTGTTAAGATCTTTTTTAAACTATGCATGCAAAGGACACTAATAGTCTTCAAGTTGGCTTTATTAACCCAAAGCAGGTAGAAACATATAAACAAATAAACATATAAACAATTATGTTTTTTTCAATTCCAAAAAACGTTTTATTTTGTTGCCTAGCCAGGTACTTTTCCTGACCTAACAGATGATTCAAAATTAAACTCACTTGATGGTTTTTAAGTTATTACAGACTGAGAAGCGTATAGCTATATGCACCGTTAGTAGATTTATACATCTATTTATCACTTAGGTTTAAACTTATTTCCTAGTTACTGACGGTATGGGGATGTGGGCTGCTCTTGTGATTTCTTGTTGTTTCCTGTTTATACAATAACAAAAATACGAATACATCAATATTTGATTAAGTGAGTACGAAAAATAATGCACGGTAAATTGATCCTACAAATTTTGTATTTCGGGCATTAATTGTAACGCATACACTAACAAAAAGCACCGTTTTTCATTCTCCTCGCATCATCACTTCAAACGCAACTTTAAGTTTAAACAATTGTTACCGGGTGCAAAAAATTCCTTGAACATGACGGACTCCTGGTGAAAGTAGAAAAAATTAACAGGTAGGCAGCAATCGTATTGGAACTAGCAACTCAGAGCAGAATTATTTTGAAATGTTGTCGTTACCACCGAGGACGTGCTTCCAAAGCTGCACCAAGTGAATGATTGGTTATGAATACTGCAATACCGCCTGGTAACTTAAAATATACTATTTTTTGTTTTAAAGAATATTCGTGAAATGTACAGCTCTCTGTTTAAGATGAGATGAAAGTCATTTTTATTTTCCTCTGATATGATGGTGTTAAAAATGTGACCTCCGTGCAATATCCACCAACAACATGGACACAACAAATCAACAGTTCATTGTTTTTTCACAAGCAGCTTCTCAATGAAAGTAATCTGAAATTTAAATTGCAAAGATTTCTTGTCTGATATTGTCGATTTCTTATAATATTAGAATAAAGCATCTGTGTATCAGTTTGTTCGATAATTTAAACCACGTGATAACGTGGGGAATTACTTGATTATTAAAAGGCATTTCGGTCTGTTGCCCATTTCCGTTGTTTGTCAGTGTAAACTGATTTGTATTGTCTCCAATCTACAATAACATAAAATTAGTGTTACAAAGTAAGATCAGACAAAACAACAATAAAATTTGGACAAATTATGCAAACATATTGTGTTTGGGATATAGTAAACTTACAATATATTTTTACCAAAATTTAAAATATAGAGAAACAAACCTCAAATGATTTTTACGCTATCTTACTCAATCATATTGGGTTTGTGGACGACGGTATGACAGTAAATCACCAACGATGCTATGACAACGACGAGTTCAACAACTCCGACAAAAAGAGGTAGATAGGATAGCTCCATCTGTAGAGACAATTAAGAACTTTTGAAACATGACAACAATTAGCCCTTTAAGGCCTGCTTGTTTTCCTGATGACACCAAGTGTTATCCAATCAGATTTAGTAAAATTTTGCCTCAGACATTGTGATTGGTCGACACTTAATGTCATCAGTCTGAACGAACCGAATATAATTGTCTGTCATTTCATATGTTATGGTTCACATCTTACCGCGAGAAAATCAAAGGCTACGCAATGTGATGTGTGGATTATTAATAAGCAAAACTATGTCGATTCCGCATAACTCTGTCAAGCATGTGCTTATCAACCTCAGAGAGGCAACAACCACCTACACTCAACGCTGATAACAGACCAGTGAAGTTATCCCAGTCTTTCATGACATTGTTAATATATATAACACAGTACAATCCATATATACACTTGACTTGAATTCTGAGATAAAAGTGAAAGCGCATTGCCGCATTTGTGTCATTTGTTCATTTGTGTGCCTCGTAGTGAATGCTGAGCATTCACGGGGCCGGAGTAAGAAATGTCATGTTTAGCCGTTAAAGATTTGAAGAAAATAAACAGCGTTACAAAATGGATTGGCCGAATCATTTCTGGATTTAGATTCCACTGAATTCATAAGATAAAAGTGTGACTGAATTCATGAGACAAAAGTGTGAATGAATTCATGAGACAGAAATGTGACTGAATTCATGTGACAAAAGTGTGACTGAATTCATTATACAATAGTGTGACTGAATTCATGAGATAAAAGTGTGCCTGCATTCATGAGACAAATGTGTGACTGCATTCATGAGACAAATATGTGACTGCATTCATGAGATAAAATTGTAACATGAGACAATGGTGCTATTGACTGCTTTAATTAGTTAGAAGCAATAAATTAATAAAATTCAGTTGATACTCAGCATGGCAAGCAAGTATTTGCTCTAAGTTTTTGTACACTCATATCCACATTTTACAGCGATTATACAAGGCATGTTTGCTAAAAGCAAAAACACATTCTAACAGCTGGTTTCTACCTGCATTCAAGTCTCATAACACAGATTAACTGGCCGAGCATTGAAAAGACTTTTTGTAGGGCAATGCATTGAAGTCGGTGGTATTTGCACAAAATGTTGCATTTAACAGAAAACATGTGGCTTGTTTGCTCTACTTTGAAATACATCTCTTTTACAAAGCGCAACATCCGGTCTAGCATTGTGCAACATCCGGTGTAGCTTTGAGCAGTGCATGAAAAAATTGCCTGTGTATGTAAGCAAAAGGACATGCATTTTCGAAGGATCCATGTGGTTAGAACGGATACAATATTAAAGTTACAAAACTGAAATTGGGTCAAATTAAGTCACACAAAGCTAATAATAACTTTAATTTATACTTTTAACAACACAGTAAGTTTTATTGATATCATACATTTTAACATTGTTCTTAGCTATTATTTTCAGTTCGAAAAGGTACAAGTGAATTTAAACAAGAAAGCAGCTGTTCTGACTCTTATGTTCTTGTTCAATAAAAATTCTATCAATTTATAAACCAGTCTCTTTGAATTTCCGAATCTATTTAAGTTTCTATCAGTTTTATCAGTAAATATCCGAAAAATACATTAATTGTAAGGAATCGTAATCCAGAAAAAGATTCGACCAGTCCATTTTCTAACGCTGTTTATTTTCTTCCAATCCTTAACGGCCAAACATGAACATGAAACAAACAGTAAAATAGCACAGGAACAAAATTATTGACTTTAAGCGAGAACACCGCGGTTTATATACTTGGGTGATTGCTAAGCAAGGACGAATGAACACAACACGACAAATCATTCAATTATAAAACCCACGTCTGTGTAGGGGTTGGGGGACGAGAATAATGTTCACCCAGTGCCAAACATAATGAACTGAATTCAAGCAGTGACATTTCTTACAGCGGCCCCTTGAATGCTCAGCAGTCACCAGGAGGAAACAAATGAACAAATGACACAAATGCGGCAAATCGGTTTCACAATGCAAACAATAACACTGTATGAGGGGGATTAAAACTGAACACAGTAATTTTCCCCTGCATTACAGTGCATGATACAGCAAGCGTGCGGCAAGCATAAAGCTCCACAAATCGGCTTGAAACAAACACACATTTTGTTTTCTTTCTATGGCTCGGTGAAAATAAAGTTTTTTCATAGAACTTTTCTGCCGGAACCATACTAGTACAGCATAGCCTATAGGTATTGAAGTGGTGTGATTTACAGTAACTGACCACATGTTTCACCAACACACATGGGCAATAGCTATGTACTGACATTGGGCGTTTACGCAATGGACTTTATGTCATTTATTGAGTGAACTGTGAAAAGACAACATGCGTTTGGAACTGAAATTAGCATTTTTCACGTATTACGAAAGAGATGAAAAATGAAATTAAATTATAGAATTCCATAATGAAAAGATGTATTAATAGGATAATAAATAGATACATTACACAGTGAACTTATTAAAGAAAGCTAAGGCCATAGTTGGACATTTTACACTAAAATAAATGTTCAATCGTGTCTGTGGACATCGTTTCAGCTGACTGCAAGATGCATAGCATGTTACCGAAGTAAGTTTATATTACAATATTCTTAAATTTGCGAAAATGTTAATCACTTCTACACAATAAATTATAAAAGCTTCTAGTAAACAAGGTTTAGTTGTGGGACGGGTCAGATTCGATGATTTTTTTTCACAACATCTCTGTTTCGGTTGACTTATAACACTCGGGCAATTGGCCAAATATTTGCTCATCAAACAACAGCACAATGTCATTTTCGAGGGCTCAAACAAATTTTGGCGCTGTCGAATTGTCGGCACATATTCGCGTATCCATCAGTTCCAAGAAATGTTTGCGAGATACTGCACATGCAGCCATCGTCGGCAATAGACATCGTGTTTTTCAAAAAATCAGCCGGCAGTTTTTTGTTGCCGCGCAGCAGAAGCAGATGATTTCGCCTTAGGGGTGTCGCATTTTGCGGATTTTCGGGGCATCTGGTTATTGGTCGGTTGTTTACAATTGACTCCACTTCGCAAAACAATGTTGACAGGCGTTCATCATCAAGGACTCTGTTGCGAATAACAGCATTTAGTACCTTGCGCACTGTTCGTATCTGGCGTTCCCAGACGCCGCCCATGTGTGATGCGTAAGGGGAGTTGAATATCTACTGAATCTCTTGGTGTTGCAAACGTTTATGCAGTCTATTGCTGGTATTCCATCGATGCATGGCCTCAAGCAGCTCTTTGGAGCTATTAACAAAGTTTGTGCCATTGTCCGTACGGATGATTTCAGATGTTCATCTTCTAGAAGTGAATCGTTACAGCACATTCACAAACAAATCAAGCGAATGCAACACTTCAATGTGGATTGCGCGAATAACAAGGCACGTAAAAATACAGCCATATCTTTTCACCTGAGCGCGGCACCGTTTTACAAGAAATGGTCCAAAACAATCGATTCCCACATGAGCAAAAGGAGGCTTATTTGGCGTAATTATGTCACTGGACAGGTCTGACATTCGCTGATGCATCAACAGAACGTATTCGGTGCCGCTATGCCTGGCTTTAAATTTATGATAATATCTGCTTATTAGCAGGGACAGGTGTCAATCTCGCTGCAGAATTAGCTGATTCTTCATCTCGACAGCAATTACGGCGTTTCGTAGGTGACCTCCGACGCGAAGTAACCCTCTGTCATCCACAAAGGGTTCAAGGTAGAACAGAGTACTGCTTCTTTTGAGCCTAAGTTGCGACAACAGATCGTTCATTTCCTGTCTGAAACACTTCATCTGGACATACCACAATGCGCTTTTCGGCGAGTTTCAATTCATTTGGTGACACCACATTAGGAACGTTTGTTTTGATTTTCAGCCAGTGTATGAATCGTAATATCCATGCTACTGCTTTTTTGTAGTCGATGCCAGTCAGAATAGCGATTAATCAGTTTATCAATGACATCTGTTGTTTGTTTTGATTTGACAACACAGGTAGCACTTGCACTTTTTACCTCGATGTCGGTATTCTTGATCGTCGACAAATCGATCTTTGATTCTGGCCAGTCAGATTTGTCTGCGTACAGAAATGCAGGCCCAGTCAGTCATCTTTTGCTGATTTCACTTGGCGGAAACCTCGACAGGCATCATCGGCAGGGTTGTTAGACGAGTTGACATGTCGCCACTGATAGTCATGGATCACTGTAAGTCGGTTGGCTACAAATGTCTGAAATCTGCCAGTAGTATTTTTGATATAGTACAAAACAATACTACTGTCGATCCAGAAGAACATTTCCTGCACTCGCAGTTTCAATTCACGCTGCATCTCTCTTCACACAGATAGCTGTTACTGCTGCGCAGAGTTCAAGCCTCGGAATGCTGATTTGTTTCAGTAGTGCCAATTTCAAATGACGAAATTGACTAACGTCCCCTTAGAAAACCAAACTTGACACAAGTGACAGAAAATCTTTCATCACACACACTTTAGAAAAAGTAACTGTCTCATTACCACTGCGGTTCTTCTGCGTGTTTGATGCAGTCAAATAAATTTCTTCTACAGCAACTTCTTTGCCATTGTTCAATGCAGAAAGCATTATTGTGGTCGGTTTACCTTCTGTCCCAGTTGTTGTTGCAGCTTTGTGGAGCAGAATGTGCCGTTACTTCCGATGTCTTCACTCCCAGTCTTTGACCTTGTGCCCTCAAGTATACAATAGGAAGTGACACCTTTGCCTTCTCTGGTGCCTGCGTCTTGAAAGATATGGGTACCCAGCTAGAGCTACTTAGTGTATCACGGATTGAAGTTGACTCACCGCTTGAAGTCGACGTCGAACTCGCAGGCGATTTTCCTTGCGCGTTGTCTTTCTTCAGCGTACTATGAAGCAGGCATGAGTGCTTCCTGGAACAGCCCTCTACGCAACACGTCTTGGAGAATCTGCATTTCTTTAAAACGTTTCGAGAACCATTCAAACAGTTGCTGCAAATTTTCTTTTCTCAAACACTCTCAGTCTCTCAGAAGCGGAAAATTTCTTAAGCTTCTCACACTGGCTCAGATAATGCGATTCGCCACACATGAAGCACTTTCAACTTGGCTGAGCGGATGGCTTGGCCTTGTTTGCACCGACTTTAAAACTCAAGGACTTGTTTGGTTGCGCCTATGCCAAAAACTGGATCACTCACTTCGCGGGTCACAACGGTAAGAAAATTAAAAAATCCATCAATACCTGGAAATTCCTCCAGCGACTTTAAAGATAGTTTGACAGCCTCTTCACCAGATTGACTAGGCGTACTCGTGCATCTCCTCGTTCAGGTGCCCCATAGCTTGTAGCGTTTCAGTACAGCTGCGAACGTCATCTAGAAAATCTTGTAGCACCTGTGCATTATCGGTCTTGATCGGAGGGCTTGAGGTAATCTTCGACAGCCATGCTTCGGATATTACATAATCATTTCTAAACCGCTCTATAAACAACTCTTTGGCCTTTCGATTGCCAACTGTAGGCAGCATACACGCGCATGGTTTTATGAAGTTTAATACACTGTTCAAAAAACTTGTTTAGTTTAGAAACATCACTCATTTGGGCAGAATCTACGCTACTGTGGAAACAGTTCATAAACGTGTGGAGGTTCATCGGGTCCCCATCAAAGGTAAGCAGCTCGGACATAGGCAAGGATTTGGTAGCAGCTTTTATGGCAGCGGCACGGGCGCAAGCAGAACGAACTCTATTTGTGGAACCAGCCTGGGAAGCATTGCCACTTTTATTTACTGTATCTTCAAGAGGGGACTGATCGTACCTCATATTTAACGTCACTTACCTTATGTGATGGCTCTGCTAATTCAGCAGCCGGAACTCCTACGTGTTCATAATAATCTTGTAGCCGCTTTACAAGCTCCATTTTATTCCCTTTCGTTCGCAAACCCTTTTTGGGCAGTCTCTCTTTTAGCTGTGCAATGTTCATTTTCCGATATCCACTTTTCAGTTTTTAGTCTACCATCATAATTTAGAATTTTAAATACTTTTGTACTTAATGTAAGGAATCTGAATCCAGAAAATGATTCGGCCAATCCATTTTGTAACGCTGTTTATTTTCTTTTAATTTTTAACGGCTAAACATGAACATGAACCAAACAGTAATAGCACAGGAACAAAATTATTGACTTTCCGCGGACGATTGCCGAATGGCGCGAAAACCGCGGTTTATATACTCGGGTGATTGCCAATCACAGACGAATGAATACATCACGACAAATCATTCAATTACAAAACGCACGAGTGTGTAGGGGGTGGGGAACGAGAATAATGTTCACCCAGTGACAAACATACTGAACTGAATTCAAGCAGTGACATTTCTTACATTAATAATTGTAAAACAAAAACCCCTAGGTATGAAAACAAAATCCCCTCAGTTTTAAAACAAAATCCCCTTAAATAAAAACAAAAAATTAAAAAAACATTTATAACAAACGAATTGCTTCAGAACGTTTTTAAAGCAAAACATGCTAGTGCGATATTTTGTGTTTATGTAGTACATATATGTACTTGTCTTATTCTCCCTTCGTCCCTTCCTCCCTCTTTTATTTAAAACATATCGTACATTGTGTTTCTAACAATGAAATACAGTGGCGGTGGGAGGCATTTTGGAATGATTGGACTCTAGGGGGCGTTACACGGCATGTATAGGAAGCACATTGCTATTAAATACTCACCTTTCATCATCTAGGGGCACAGCTCATGCATCCTTGCGACCTTAACACCCCTACCCCTACCTTGGCCTGGAGCCGCCCTGCAAAAACAGATGATTTTTGAATACATCTATGCCAGTAGCAAATTATGATGAACAGGATTGATCCTAACGCATAGACTAGAGTGACTGGAAGCGGCTCCACTGGAATTATCCTTTAATAAACCTTTACCAGATCACACATTGCCATTTACGGGAGACTATTTGAGGGTAAAATATTGAAAAAAGCCTTTCTCTTATGTTGAGATAGTCATAGTAAAATGGTTCAATGACGTGTATATAGCCATTGTGATTGTCAAAGTATTAAAACAACAAATGTTCGTTGTACTTCGGAGCCGGATGTTGTGCCTTGTGTTTGAACTTTTCATTCGTGTGAACATTACCTAATAAACAAACCAACCGTTATATGTTTTTTTCATAAGAATGTATATTTCATTATTTTTTTCTACTTGAGAATAATAACAATAACCAATGTCAAAGTTCAACAGATCTATATTACGAGACTTGAATGCAGAGAGAGAACAGCTGGGCTGCTAAGGAACTGTTCTGCACAAACATATAGTGCAAATGACGTAATTACACATTTTTATTGAATTTCTGAAACACAGAATAAAATGCACAGTGCTATCCAATAAAACTTTACAACAGCATGTGAACAGAAGTGAATATTTCTATATATTACTGAAGTAGCAAAACAGCAACTTAAACAAAGAGGACCATGGGAGACAAGTTGAGGAAAGTTTATGTACAAATGGTAACAGGTGTACTTTGGATACTTGCAGTACTTAGTCCCATTTCTATGGCAACGGTAGATGAGACACTCATACCAGGGGTTAATGGAAGTGATGTAGTAGAATCCAGCATTCAAAAGATAGAATCTTCATGCGTTTTCCCCGATGATAAGCTTATGCTGCGACGTATTGCATACGCTGAATCCAAAGACGGTGCCAGTCCCGACACGTATTCAGAGGGCTTTCATGGAGGCATATGGAAGTTAAGTTTATCTTTTATGCACTAACCTTGAATGGAATTCGCCAGACTTCAATCTCTTTGCTAATCCGTTAACCTTTGTATCTGAATTAAGGCTTAAATAGCACCTTTTAATACAACATATAAAATAAAACATATTAAACCACAGCACTTTCCTAAGGTAATCGTCAAACTTCATTTTCGCCAATGTAACAAAGTATAGAAATGAAAATTGAAAACATTTAACTTCATTTTCTCAGGTTCAGCAAGCTCAGTTTAACTCAACGCAAGATCCAGTGATTCAAGATGTGATATCAAAATATATTAGTGGGATTGAAGAGCATTTTGGAATCTTTTGGCGCACTTTGAAGTGGGAAAATTTGCGCAAGCCGTTTTATTCAGCATTGGGTGCCAGGCTATTTTTAGCATCAAAGTTAAGTGTCTCTCACCAAACGAGTATATTTAGTTGTGGTCACCAGAGCTTGCTGAGAATTAACGCCAGTATTTATTCATTAATAATATTGTGTTTAAGCCCAAAGTGCATCGAAGTTTAGGTAATCTAAAATATAAATAAAATATTTATATATAATTTAGTGTACTTTATTAAGCGGCGTGACAAAAAGAATTTGGTTTGGGTGTCACTTCTTCTTCTTCGTCTTCTTCTTCTTCTTCTTCTTCGTCTTCTTCTTCTTCTTCTTCTTCTTCTTCTTCTTCTTCTGGTTCTTCGAAAGCTAGTGTCAAGTTACAGCACCCTATATTTTGATGTGTATTGCAGGAATTGGAGCATCAACAGTCTATTCCTGCGAGCATCTCTGGCCAGGCAGATTTCTGGAAGAGGTTTTATAACACTGATCATGATGTCAACTCCTTCATTCAGCGTAGTCTCGAACTGGAACAAAGAAGTAAAAACAACTCACGTCTTCACATTGTGTTTGCTATTGACAACAGTTCTTCCGTTGGGGAAGAAAACTTCAACATGGTCAAAGAGTTTGTGACAGAGATTGTCGATGATATCGACATCAGAGGGGTGATTTGTTTCGTCGTTTATTGTTGTTCAATGCTTAGTTTGACATTTTAAATCTTTATTGTTTTGTAATTATTTTGTTATATTCGCTGTTGGGGCTTTAGTCATTTTATTGTCAATGATTATAAAATACATTTTTACCTTAATTAATTTAATATTCATTACTATTTACTAAGTAAACAGATTTTTCTCTTGAGAGTGGATCATTTTACGTTTTCAAGAGTTCAAGGTTCAAAACGGCAAGAAGTACTTTTTACTAGCTTTTTACTCAAATTGCAGTCTTTTGTTATTGCTCAGGAATGCGCTAGCTGTCGGGTCGCTGTGATGACATTGAGTTCATCACTCAAAACGGAATTTGATTTATACAGGTTTTCAACAAAATCACAGATCCTTTCTGCAGTTAGTGATATATCTTATGACGTAATGCTTTTATAATATAGTCTTAGACTTTTATTCAAAATAATAACTTTAGCAAGTTTAGTTTGTATTTCAAAATTAATCACGGAAGCTTTATCGACATAATGAAGTTTATGTGTATTTATTAAAAATTGCCAGATGAAGTACACAGAGGGCAGATATATCGTGAACTTGATAATGACCCGTTTTGATGTAATATACATATCATAGTCAAAATGTATATTGCGTACCATAATATCATTTGTACAACAAGATGTTGAAAAAAAATTGTATTTATAAAAATTTTAGTATTTGATATGTATTGCAAAGATACGCTATTGTTTGATGCATTTTCAGGGAGGATTGGAAAATGATGATTTTGTTGCTGGTGAACTCCACAGACATCCGCGAGTGGCGATTGTCCTGACAGACAGCCACTCAGCAAATCCAAATCAAACTGTTGAAGCGGCAAAACAGCTCCACAGTGCCGGCATTACACTGTTTGTAATTGGTGAGAAATTAATTAATGGTGTTAACCCATTTGGTGTCACTGTGTCAAATCCAAACTCACAATATATTCTGTTGGCGAATTTTTTATTGCAACTGGCAATGATCACCTGCTAATTCTTATTTTACTGGAGTGGCAAAATTCGACGTTACTTGATCACCGAATAGATGCACAGCGAGCAATATTTTTCCAAACTGAAACATTTATAACGCGTTTGCTTTTAATCTGTTTCAAGTTTGTGCTGCAGTATAATTATTGACTATAAACAAAACATATAGAATGATGTTGGATCCTTTGTTATTAAAAGGAGTAAATCAAACAGCAAATCAAACAGCAATTCGAACGGCAAATCGAACGGCAAATCGAACGGCAAATGGAACTTACGTGTACATGGATTATCTACATGCTAACACAATTCAACCTAAATGTCTTTACTTGGTGGAACTGGAAGATTTTGAGGAATTGATGTCGATCAAATACCTGATACAAAGCAGAATTCGCAGAGGTAAGGTACTATTAGGACCAAATTTATAAGTATTTGAATTAATTAATATGAACTAATGCTTTGCTTTCTCAAACAAAGCTTTCAGGTATCCAGCTTTATCTGCGTTAAATGAATTCCTAGTAAAAGCAATTTAAAAATGTTGAATATATGATGAAAATTTTGAATGGGTTTATTATTTTATGGTAGATATTTATAAAGTGACTTTCTAGTTGAAACAACATTCATCAGTGAACTCTATTTTAACCCACAATTACTTTTAATTCGATGTGCTCATGAGTGATCTGATCTGATCAGCCAAGTTGGTGCTTTACAATGTTCCTAACTAGAACGGTAGAAAACTAAAAAGGCACTTTTGGTGTAACTAATGTTGCGATTCCCAGCCATGAACGATATTCATACCACGACCTACAACTTTTGGCTATGGCAATTGTTTTAACTACTCAGTAACAGAGCCCACAGTTAATGTTTTTCATAATATGTTTGCTTTATTTCTAGCACCAGTTATTATTGGTGTAGAAGGGAATGTGACAGAAATATCAGGAACATTGCCACAAATGGGTGACCAGAACTGTAAAGTACAAATGACTGCAGATGGCGTAACAGTCAAGGTCATTTATAATACATTTATCATTAGTACATATGTTTCAGGAAAATTGTAAAAATCAACCAGTTTACACAGTGATGATTATGCTTGGTCAGCTAGGATCTCTGTCGAGTGGAGTGACTATAATAAGCTTTCATTGAAATGCCTCTTTAAATGACCTACTTGTCTCTCTGCATGATAAAGCTCAGCTTGGAGACATATAGAAAATACAGGTGTAAACTACAGACATAAAGAGTTATGAACTTATGTAAACTGCTATACTGTATATCTTAAAGCCTATCTAGCGAGATTCAATTACTGTATAGTGGGGATTTTAAGGTGTCAAGCAGAGTGACAGTTAGGGATTTACTGGGGACTTAGTGCCTGTGAAACGCAGTTTTAATCAATCTGTCTATATAGACGGTCTTGGTCAATCGTGTAATGCCCAGCTGGACTCCACTCCTGATTTGCAGAATCTCATTGGCAGGGCGTGATTGAGAGAGTTTGATTGACAGGGTTTGATTGACAGGGCTTGATTTGTATGGTTTGATAGGCAAGGCTTGACTTTCAAGGCTTGTTTGACAGGGCATGAATAGCAAGGCTTGATTAGCAGAGGTTGGTTGACAGGGCTTGATTTGCTTGGCTTGATTGGCTGGACTTGATTAGGAGGGACTGGGCTTGAATCGGAGATGGGCTATTGCACATATATGAAAACCTATCCTTATTATGAGTGAATGTTTTATACTTTCACACAGATTACTGTTATCAGAGGAGCTGTAAGTTACTACATCTCCCGCTCCATTTACCCCAGTGAGTCATATCACGACGATGTCATGTCGGCCAGAGCAGATGAAACAGTTAAAATGTTCATAAATAATTCAGCACTGGGAGAAGAATTTGTTTATTGTAACATCAAAGAAGACTGTGGCATTGAGAGTGCATTCACTTTGGAAGTGAAAATGGGAGGTTAGTACTGCATATGTGTGTGTTTTAAATCATATCACGCCAGATATAGATACAGATATTGCATCACAGTGGAGGACAAAATACGATGTAAATAATAGGAGACTGACTTAAACCCGCCCATGTCACAGGGACTATAGCAACCCAGGCTGTCTCATCCAGCTTGCTTCATCTTCGAACATCTCATCGAGACTGTCACATGCCCTTCTCTCGCATCCAGGTTGTTTTAAATCTTACCATCTCACTCCTTACTTCGATTCATCCCGACTATTTTACCCCTTAGGCTGATTCATCAAGACTATTTCACACCTTAGGCTGATTTATCCCGACTATTTCACCCTTTAGGCTGATGATCCCGATTATTTTACCCCTTAGGTTGATTCATCCTGACTATTTCACCCCTTAGGCTGATTTATCTTGACTATTTCATCGTTATGCTGATTCATCCAGACTATTTCTCACACTAGGGTGATTTATTAGGACTATTTCACACCTAGGCTGATTTTGCCATACTATTTCACCCGTTAGACTGATTCATCAAACCTATTTCACACCTTAGGCTGATTTATGCCGACTATTTCACACCTTAGGTTGATTCATCCCGACTATATCACCCTTAAGTTGATTCAACCTGGCTCTTTTACCGCTTAGACTGATTGATCTGGACTATTTCATCCCTTAGGTTGATTCATCCAGTCTTTTTCATCCTTTAGGCTGATTCATCCAGACTATTTAATTCCCAAAGTTGATTCATCCCGACTATTTCACCCCTTATACTGATTCATTCCAATTTCCCTCTCCTCCTACCCCAAACACGACCAAACAAACTATAATGTGAATAGCATTAAAATACAAAGCTTTATATAAGAGTTTATTGTTTACCTAACATATATAATATTTGCAAAGTAACCATGGGGTATGCTAATACAATATATTAACAAAAGGAATTGACTATTTTGCTGAAATGTCAGCCGTAGGTTTAGCTTCAATTTTGTATTATGTGTTTTTATCCCAGCTGAATTAGGAAATCAATTGTCACGCACAGAAGTATGTCAAGCAATATTACTCAGTATAAATAGTTCTGGAGCCAAAAAAAACAATTATTTATAAGCTAATACGGTATATTTTCATTTCAGATGTTGAGAGTTGTACTTCTCACCCCTGCGTTCACGGCGATTGCAACGATACGCTTCACGGATATGTCTGCTCTTGCCATGACGGTTGGACGGGAATCGACTGCGAACAAGGTCTGTGTTTTTCACAAACCAATTAAAATACTCAGTTTATTTCTACTGTGTTTTATAAGTATAGATCCATGCACGATATATCCCATTTACGGTACCGTAAAACCTGCAAGTTTGGAACGCCTTCTTGGCCGTGAAAAGTGTTCTTTATACGAAGGTGTGCACTGGATCGAGTTTTCTAATGAAAAATATGTCATCACGCTAGAAAAATGTTGCCAGACTTCTGACACATCGAAACCCCGAGAAAATTGCTTGACTTGCGAAATATAATAAAATGAACTTTCAAAGTCTTTACATGAGCAACAGGCTAACCTTTTACCAGACTGGACTGTGAATGTTTTTATTTTATTACTATTTTATGCCGATTGATATATTGTACAATTCCTGGTAAAATTCAATGATGAGTATTGCTTACGAAAAAACCCTGCAAAATCGCACCCGTTCCAGCCACTGTCTCTCTCTCCAGCTCTGTCAATAAATCAATCAGCTTTATGAAAACACTCTGTTGTTTTCTGATCAATAACGCAAAGAAGGAGAAGAAATCAACAGAGATAGAATGTGTATGTGAATGTGAGAGAGAGACAGAGAAAGGGAGAGGGAGAGAGAGAGAAAGGGAGAGAGAGAGAGAGAAAGGGGGAGAGAGGGAGAGAAACAGAGACAGAGAGAGAGAGAGAGAGAGAGAGAGAGAGAGAGAGAGGGAGAGAGAGAGAGAGAGAGAGAGAGAGAGAGAGAGAGAGAGAGGGAGAAAGGGAGAGGGAGAACAGAGAGAGAGAGGGAGAAAGGGAGAGGGAGAACAGAGAGACTGAAATTGAGACAGAGAGAGACAGAAAGAGAGAGAGAGAGAGGCAGGGAGAGAGAGAGAGAGAGACAGAGACACAGAGAGAGAGAGAGAGACAGAGACAGAAAAAGGGAGAGGGAGAACAGAGAGACTGAGATTGAGACAGAGAGAGACAGAAAGAGAGAGAGAGAGGGAGGGAGAGAGAAAGAGAGAGACAGAAAGAGAGAGAGAGGGAAAGAAAACGAATGGGCGAGATAGGTAGAGAAGAGACAGTAAGAGATAAAGAAATTGTTAACTTTTTATTTCCTTAATTCTGGCTTTCAGCATTGCACGTTCAAGCAACCACTGAAGCTTATCTCCCTGCGGCTTTCTCACCCCAGGTACGATTCCAGAGAGCAACACCAAACCCGGCCCGGCGGATCCAATTTTTCTTCAAGGGCGGCGAGGGCGGGATGGCGCTTAATTGGCGAAATCTTGAGCTTGACAGTCGAAATTTTCTCGAATTTGGGGCTGGGTAATTTGGAAGGTTGATACACATCCTGTACTGTAGACGAGAAGGAGATTAAGACTCTCTTCCTTTCAGTGGGATAATGGGACCTTGGAATTGAAAACCTTCCTCTGTGAGTGGCAGACTGAGACTCACCTCCTGTGGATGGTACATTGAGTTTCTCTTCCAGTGAGTGGAGGCTTTGGACCCTCCACCTGTAAGTGGGATATTGTGATTCCCCAGTGAACCTGTGAGTCGGAAATTAAGACACTAGGGAGATGGAGATTGGAACCCTCACCCCTATGAATGGGAGATTGGAACCCTCTTCCTGTGAGTGAAGGATTGGGATTGTCATCGTCTGAGTTTGAGATTAAAACCCTCGTAATGTGAGTGGGAGATTGAGAGTCTCCTCCAGTGAGTGGGAGATTGAGACCTCCTCGTGTGAGTGGGAGATTGGAGCCCTCCTCCTGTAAGTGGGTGATTGGGCCCTCCTCTGAGTAGGAGATGGGACTCTCACTCATGTGAATAAGGGATTGGGGCGCTCAACCTGTGAGTGGGGGATTGAAAACACTCCTCCTGTAAGTGGGAGATTGAGTAGGAAATAGGGACCTCACCCTGTGAGTGAAGGTTGGGACCATCCCCCCATGTGAAATGTAGATCTAAAAATGCTGTAATTTTCGGTATATATTTTAAGGGTTAGTTAAAAAACAAAGGAATGCATTGGTAGTTACAAGTGTAAATTACAATACATTTTATTGATTATTTCAGAATTCTTATGTAACAGCATCAGGACAGTCGGCAATGCGTATACTTTCTGCCAACTCCACGTGTAACTCGAGCAGTACGTGGTGTAAGCCGATGCCAGTGAATGGCCAAGGTGTTTTCACATTTAACATAAAGAGGAACCACCCGTTCTCAATTGTGGTCAGAGAGCCTGGAAAAACTCATAAAATTACCCTTAAGATTGGGCAGAAACGGGCCGAATTTGACATGCACTTTAAGGACCAAGATAAAGTTCTAGCATACACCGATGAAAACCCAATATACGGTTACGAAGCAGACGAGAAGATCTCTTATTGGTTCAGCTACGACCGTGACCGCCTAGTTCTCAAGTATGGCAAAGGGTACCGCATGGAACAGACGACTCTACTTGTTTACAACTTTCTAGTAGACGCTCCGACGCCAAAGGAAAAGAAAGAACTCCGTCAGAAATTTTACGATCTCTTCAATCCGGAAAGCAAGCAAATGATTGAGTTGTACGACATCCTGGCGAAAGACGAGGCAATAGGACGGACCTGTGAGTGGCAATTGGTATATTTGCCCTCTATCTCTTGTTTCATTAGTTTTTGATCGGATTTGAGAGTAGGCCTTATGTTACCTTAAGTCCGGATAGGCATGAGTCAAAACAAGAATGTTGTTTATTTGCCTCGACCTGATTTAGATCAGGAGGGTCATATGTTGTCCATCCGTCTTTTTCTGTGCGTCAGTATGTCTGCCATGTATGTCACGCTTTTTTGACACGATATCTCAAGATTGGTTTGATTTCAACCAAAATTGCTAGGATGGTAGGCTAAGGTACTTGACCTGATTAGGTTTTGTGACCCAGAGTCAAAGATCAAGGTCACTGTGAAGCTGTTAAATTTTTCTCTTATGGACGCAAAATCTAAAGATTAGCTTGGGAGATTTCAACCAAAATTGGTAGGATGGTTGATGAGTAAAGTCACTTAATCTCATTGCGTTAAATAACCTTGGGTCAAAGGTCAAGGTCACAGTGAAACTTTTTCTCTGTGTGTCACGCTGTTGTGGGCATGAGATCGCAAGTATGGATAGTCATATTTGAATTATAATTTGTATGGAGCTTGCCTAGCAAAGGATCTCGACCTGATTAGGTTTTGGTTACCTTGGGTCAAAGGTCAAGGTCACTATGAGACTTTTAACTTCTGCATTTTTGAGTGCCGTTGTATTGTACAGAGAATGAGGACAGTGGCGTATTTGTTAGCATGAAAGACTCTTGATCGAGATTTCTGAGATTCTCGAATTCGACTTCAGTTAGCGGTGCTAGCAGTTTTGATGTTTTTCGGGGGAAAAATATTTTTATTGTGTCTGGACGGGGATTAACAAAATTTGGAATGAAGCTTGTATGTGAAAGGATCTCAATATGAATAAGTTTTGGCGACCTTGAACCGAAGGAGTAGGTCACCAACGTATCTTCAACGTAATTAGTTTCGGATTGGTCCTATGTCAAAGTCACCGCAACACTTTGATTTTCTCAATTATTGTGCACATTTTAAAGCACTACGGTTCCATAATGCATTCCAACGATTCAGCAATTGCAAGCAGTTGTTATCTATATATGTACGTTATGATCTTTATTATGCCCTTATCTGACTTTAAAGTCAGGAGGGGCATTGTATTTTTTACTTGTCCGTCCGACCCTCCGTTCTATCCTGTGCGTCACTCTTTTGTGGACACGATATCTCATGCTTCACTGGGAAGGTCACTGGGAGACTTTCAAAATGTGGTTCTCTCTACCAGTTGCTTGTGTACACAATTACTATGGTTTGATTCAATGGGTCCTCAGTGCACTCAGACCGCATGCAGTTATTATCTATAGGTGTACGTTGTAATAGAAACCCAAATGATACAAATTTATTAAGCGCAGCAAATTATCCTCTAGCTCATTTTAAGGCTGAATGAAAGACCACTTGGGTAGAGCGTCGTACTAATGATGCGAATGTTCTGGTTCGAGCCAATTTGGCTTTTAAATTTTTAGCCAAGACCTGATTTTAAGATTCATGACGGTCATTTTATTTTTGACTTCTGTCCCTCCTTCCGCCCGGCTGTCTCACATGGGTGTCATGCTTTTGTGGACATGACATCTCAAGTTTGATTTCAACCAAAAAATTGGTAGGGTGGTTGGTGAATAAAATGTCTTACCCAATTATGTTTGGTTGACCTAAAGTCGCCATTAACGACCCGTTGGCCCTGGAATTTGCAACTCTCGGTGCCAACCACGAGCGCACTATATACCCAGATCATCTGAATGGATTTCAACCAACATTTTGTGAAGATAACTCTTACCAGTTTTTTATTCTGCTGTAGGCAGTAAATAACTTGCAAGAAATGTTTGAGGCGAATCTACAAATAAGAGATCGTTTAAAATTCATTTGAGATGAAATTTTTGTGACTTGTAGTTGGGACACAGAGGTTGTTTTCTTTCTTTTTCAGGGAGGGGGATTAAATATCAGGCGCGGATCCAACTTTTGGGGAAATGGGGAGGGGGCTTAACTGCTGAAACCTTCATTTCTGAGTTCAACATTCATTTTTTCGAGAAACCAAAAGTTTCACAGTCTAGCCCCTTTTTCGAATTTAGTTGGGGACAGAGTCGAAGGTTTTGAAACCCCTGAACCCTCTCTCACCTCCTCCACGTGGATCCGCTGCTGAAGTTTTAAAAAAATCAAGAACATTTGCAGTCTGTTAACTGTTACATTCACAGTGAACGATGTAGAGGGAGCGGTTGAGTTTTACAAGAACCCGTTCTTCTCTAACCTATCACCTATCGTCCTGGACAGCTCCAAGTCATCGCTCTACGTACTGGACAGCGGCAGCTATATGCTTTCAGGTAGGAAATGGTTTTCTTAAGGCAAGCTTTGTCATGTGGCTCTAAAAGTCATCCCTCCACGTACTTGACAGCAGAAGCTACATACTGTCAGGTAGGAAATGATTTCCTCTTGTCAAGCTCTGTGATGTTGCTTTAAAAACTACCTATGGATATGGAATCAGTAGCTGAAGTGGCGTGATGTTTAGTAGACACAGTGCTGTGTCAACCACCTATCAAAGGAAAAACAAACGTATAAGGTTTCTCGGTCACAGCTCCTCGAAGGCTAAGCTCTCAGACATTTCCGCTGGCATTGAAAACAGCATAAGGATGTAAGGACTTGTTCAACGGATGTTAAAGGTGTCGGGAGCCATCTATTTCTGATATGAACATTGCTTTAACATTCCTATAACGTTAATTTTACTTTTTTCCGTCATCATATAGTCGATTTATGTAGAGTTAAGAGTTCAGAGACTTTAATCTTTTAATCATCATATGAAATAGATTTAAATTCCAATGCGAAATTTACATATTTAAAGGGCTATTCATTAATTGAATTCAAGTTCGTCATATTAAACAAAGTTGCACCATAATCGCATTGGGTGTGGGGACAATTGGTTGCTGTGGAAACTGCACCTAAGATGAGTAAGCGTTAGATATATAGAGGACATATAGGGCTATTTAATGGGACGGTTATATTCGACGCCATGTTATTTTCATTATTTATTTATTATTGTTTTATAGCGAGTCTACCACTAGCTGCCAAAGAGCTTTATGCCAACATCAAAAACCTTGAGATTGACTGGCCTGTGGATATCGATGACGTCCTTCTCTCCGATGCTATCCGCTACAGCATCAATACCAACGGCTGCAGCCTCAATGAAAAGCTCAAAGAAAAACATGGAGAGTTTGGAAATAGCTCCAGTGTAAATGAAACCTACCTTCGCATAACTTTGGGTCACAGCTATGGTAATTCTCCTGGAATCCCATATGTTCTCGAGATTTGGCCGTCAGGACATTACAGTCCCATTCATAACCATGGCAATGCCAATGCGGTTATTAAGGTCCTCTACGGCTCAATTCAAGTACAATACTTCAACAAGCAGACTAACACCTTAGATGCAAAATATCTCGGCAAATTCAATGCCAAAAAGGGAGATGTGACGTGGATTGATAGGAATTGGTTCCAGACGCATCGCCTGATAAACCTCTCCGACGACTACTGTGCCACAATACAGTGTTATAGCTATGACGCCGGTGACACTATCCATTGGCCATTTTTTGATTACGTGCAAGAAAACAAAATCATCAAGGAATTTATTCCAAATACGGATTTCGTATTCACAAAAATGCGTGAAACTGTGATTTCAGAATACAAAAGCGGCTGTGATTAAATCTATTAAGACATTTGTGGAGTGGATGAATGCACAACCTTCGTTATGTTCATTTTGTCATACACGGCATAAGACTCCTTTACGATTACACTGAATCCCTGGAATTTCTATTTAAGCTCTTGGTACTTATTCTTATTTGTGGTGGGAGTTATAAAGAGAAATCTTATTCCCGAGTTTATTTGAATTCAAAGGTGGAAAATATCCCAGCAAACAAGCAACGTCTTTTCGCATTCGGTAAATGGTTTAATTTACGTCGCGACGTTTTTGCAACTATAAGCCGACCAAAAAAGATTGTAATAAGGTTGATGTTACGTCACGACCTGATTTACTGAAAACACGCCTCCAAACAGACCTTTTTACCAGAAAAAAATGTTTCTAAATGCACTAGGTAAACCTTCATTTTTTCTTAAACAGTATTTTCATGAACAGGAAAACCAACAAAGTAAGTGAAGTGGCTTATAATAGAAAACACCCTTTCTTAGACAGTTTCTTGTGTTTTTCAACTAAAAAAGGAAAATCAATTCATAAGTTATTAATTTTTATTATTAAGTTCTATTATATTATATTATATAGCTACAGAGGTCAACGTATAAAGAAATGATATAAAAGTCGGGGCGGAAGATATTGGCCGGGTTTGACCCCCCCCCCCCCCCACCCCCTCCCAGTGTTTAAGTGGATTTTTTCAGCGTACCGCTTCCATGCAAGCCCGTTCTTAAAATCGATGAATAATACAGTGACCATATATGGAGCACAGTCTCAACATGAAACGTCACATAATTGCGCAATTTTATTGCGTGTTCTATGTTTGTTGTTTTGTCATTTTACTACTTGTCAAGAATAACAAGAAACGTTCGAAATGGAGAAAATATTTGTTTTATGGCGTGGGCTCGTGGGATTATTTCATAAAGCTCATGAAAAGCATTTAAATTGGTGTATTTGTGTTATTGCTGATGGCAAAATAAAGGAATTTTTAAGGTAAGTTTTTAACTAACAATTGATACACAGCAATTCTGTGAATCTGGGGGGTTGGGGTAGGGGGGGTGTGGGCGAGGGGGTTAGGTGGTTGCTGGGCACATTGGTCAGAAATAATTATTACAAATTGCAAATGAATGCAGCGAAAAGTTAATATTACACTTGTAAAATATAACTTGGGTTTGCTGTTAATGCAAAAAAAAAATAAATAAATAAACCATTTGAAGTTTACATAAATGTTTTGCATAAATAATTATAGATTGCAATTACTGCATGTATTGATATGATTTCCTTAAAATAATGAAAAAAATAAACAGTAAGTCAAATTCAAAGCCGATGTAAATTCGATATCAGGTTTAGGTCAAGAACCGATGTCGGATTTATGTCACACGATGACGTCGGTTCGAATTTCATATACAACCCAAATACGACCTCGGTTCGATGTCAGGTTTTGGTTCAGAACCGACGTTGGATTTACGTCGCAAGACAACGTCGGTTCCAATTTCATATACAACCTAAATCCGGCGTCAGTCCGACGTCAGAAAGGTCGGGTTTAGACGTCAACCCGACGTCTCCCTGATATCGAAATGTTTCCTGGGATGGAGAATTTTTAAATTTACTGATGCATACGTTCTTGCAGATTAAATTTACGATTGTAATGTATTGGTGTTATTAATAATAAGATTATTTAATAAATATTAAATCATGGATTGAAATTCAAAATTATGGCATAATGAAGTGAAGGGGTTTGTAATTGTGACAATATCGTATGTGTCACTTAGTAAAACTGACTACACCGACGGACGGACAAAAATGTAATCGGACCGACTTTAAGTCAGGAGCACAATAAAAGACGCCCGTTCAGTTTCAATGCAAAATCAGTTCTCCGTTTATTCAAACAAAAACCATCAAACGCAATTACACCAATATACAATCGACGATAGCGATCACGATCCACAATCAATCAATTACGAAATCAATGACCGAAACTAATTAGTACAGGAATGATTGCTCACCACTTAACCAGTTCTCCACAATACCCCCTAATTTCCCAGAATTTGACCTCAAACTGAACGTTTAAGGCAATGATTGGGGAAAAAAGTGGTGAAGGCGCAAAACAT